>OX579664.1:1984599-2437357 GCA_951230895.1 Carpatolechia fugitivella
ACCGACAGAAGAAGAGAAGAGAGTGCATACCTGATACAAGTCTGGCAGCCCACCAGCCTCGCACTGGAATGGCGCCGCAAGTCGCGCGACGCACCCACACACGCAATCCCCACCTGCAAAACAGGATAGGCACATTCAACTATATTTGTGTACGTCGTCGTAGCGCCTTTCCATTCTGTACAAGACTAGAACGCAAGGGTGTGAAACTAATCCCACTATCACACTAATATTATAAATATGAAAATATTATTATTATTATTATTATTATATTAATTGGATGTTTAGATGTTTGGATGGCCGCCTTCACTATTAAAGTACTCAATGGATTTGGATGAATTTGGAGTAGAGATAGTTTGTAACCAGGATTAACACATAGGATACGGAAAAAAGTCTTATTCCTACGGGAAAATCTTACATAAGCGTACAGCTACTCACGTATAGATTGGAAATAGCGTTTTTTACTAAGTTCTTCGTCCGTTTCTTCTTTTTCACGATGATGAGGGTGAAGATGATGATTATGATGATTTTGATGATGATGATGACGACGATGAGGATCACGATGATTAAACTCATCAGGCGGCCGCTAACGCCGCCGCTGCGTACAGAGGGCCCAGTAACCACGGTCTAGAGTAGAACGCAAGTCGCGCGTTCAGCCCGTGTAAGAGGAGCCCCATACTGGCAGCGGAGGCCAAGCCGGCGAGGTGGGAACATGCCAGGATCAATAGACAGTGGCCTATCGAACATATTGGGCTAGCGTGGTCGACTAAGGAAGGCCTGATCGCCCTGATACAACTGTTGATAATGAGGATGTTGATGATGAAGTCGATGACGTTGAGGATCATGATGATTAAACTCACCAGGCGGCCGCTAACGCCGGCGCTGCGTACAGAGGGCCCAGTAACCACGGTCTAGAGTAGAACGCGAGTCGCGCGTTCAGCCCGTGTAAGAGGAGCCCCATACTGGCTGCGGAGGCCAAGCCGGCGAGGTGGGAACATGCCAGGATCAATAGACAATAGCCTATCGAACGCCACCACGCGGCTTTTGTTACGTATACTGAAACGATTTTTTTTATTATTATATAAACATTATTAACTGCACTGGGCTAGGGTCAACTAAGCTCTTCTCCACAGATTCCGCCATTGTGTTAGTGAACTCAACTAAAAAAATGTAATGTAATGTAAGTGATGTAATAACATCCTATGGAAATAAATATTTTTTTATTTGATCGCCCTAATTCAGGGTAGGGTCGAGCCCCTCGGTGGGGACTTATATGAGCTGCTGATGATGATTTAACCGATTGGCTAGTAAAAATAAGCAATGAAAAATATAACGCAAAGTAAAGATATATTTTTGAGCATGAACAGTAACTTTATCATTTTGAGTCAGTTATAAGCATAGACTTAGATTTTTTTTTGCTGCGCAAAAAGACCTACTAGCGTGGGAAAGAGACGTCTTATCATTATGGATGGCCTGCAAGTCAGAAAGAGATGCACATCATAGTACTGGCGAGACAATATTTTTTTCAAATTGCGGCCAGGCATCGGCCCGCTTGATTTCAAAATTTTGAATGTATTTGTATATTTTAAGATATCTATTTGTTTCGAAAGATTTATACCATTATGGTTTCTTGTGCTGTTATTAAATGTGATGTTACGGCAAGAAATAACCCAAAAAAATATAAATTTCACCGGTATTAAACGATTTTGTTATTAAATTTCTGCTATTAGTCGGTACAGAAAGCGGTTTATGCATTAGAATATTGATTTGGCTTGTTTTAGATACAGATATTTTATAGTTTTAAAGAGAATTTGCGAACATATTGAGAAAAATAGAAAATTTGTTTGTTTACACTAGGGCTTGACAAAGTGATGACGTCACTAATATCGATAGGAAAACTAAACAATTTTGGTGTATAATTTGGCAAAACTTAAGTAGGAAAAAACTAGGAATGTGAGTAGGTGTATGTTTGATGCAACAGGAGCGTCTCCTTATGAGAGAACTCCTCAATAGTTAGTAGCATAGACATGAGGTTGTGTATTTAGGGTCGCCTGCTTATAATGATTCTTCCTTTCCTTATAATTATAAGCTTGTATTTAAAAATTCAAATTAAAAACTTAATTTAAGGATACCATCTCGACCTGAATTGCGCAAGAAATGGATACACATATTAGACAGAAAAAATTGGACTCCAAGCAAGAACTCAACTGTGTGCAGTAAACATTTCATTGATGAATGTTATGCTAAAAAACAAAATCGACGTGTATTGGTGAAGGATTCGATCCCTACTTTACATATTCCTGTAAGTGTAGATCTGAATAAAGCTTAAGCCTTCAGGTGTCTTACAGTTTAGTTTCTGAAATTTTATTAACGTATAAAATTTATAATTATAAATTTAATAAAAAAGAAAAAAAATATACACTGGAAAATTTAATAAAAAATGTTTCTGATGAGTATAGTGTAGTAAAAAATTACATGTAATGTTAATGTTTCATTCAGATCAAACTGTTACAAAGAAGACCTTCCATTGCTGAACCTCTCATTGAAGAATGGGTTCAGCCTGGACCTTCCTCATCACCAGTAATGTCACCAGGAAAAAATTAACTGATAAACCAAAATGCAAGTTTAAAAAGAAAGATTTCGGAAAAAAATTTGGCTTTAAAGAATTTGAAAGCCAAAACTAAACGGATGGAAAAACGGATTTTAACTTAAAAGTTGTTAAAGATTTAAATAATAAGCCAGAGCTCGAAAATCACCGGAATGAGGTCCAAGTCGCGTGCCGCAATAATTTATTACAGAAGTTAGTTGACAGGGTGAATGGAAGAGCAACAGGGCAGATCAGTAACACAGCTGAGTTTGATGAAGAAATTAAGAAACTAGCTTTAACCATTCATTTTTATAGGCCTCGATCTTATATTTATATTAGAGAAAAATTTGATTTAGGCTTGCCACATGTAAACACTCTAAGAAACTGGTATTCACGCTTAGATTGCGAGCCAGAGTTCACAAAAGAATCTTTAAACACATTATCGGAATTAACTAAAATTGGACCATTATTTGTAACCCTTACTTTTGATGAAATAAAAATCAGAGAAGAACCAGAAGTAGTACGAAAAAAACATTGTGGCTATGTAAACGTAGGCAATGATCTTAGTGGTGACGAAATAGAAGTCGCAAAAGAAATACTTGTTTTCATGGTTGTTGCCATTAACGGGTATTGAAAGTCACAGCTTCAGAAAAAGTAAGATTATTAAAGATATGTCTTGATCTACTAAGAGAAACAAATTGTGAAGTAACAGCAATCACTTTTGATGGCATCGCATCAAATTTAAATATGGCACAATCACTTGGTGCATCAATATTTACACCACCATATAAACCATATTTTACTTATAACGACAAAAAATACATGATATTTTTTGATCCATGTCACCTTATTAAGCTGATTAGGAATTTTTTTGGCGATTGTAAAGTTTTTTATGACAAGTTGGGGCACAAATTGAATTTAGATTTGTTGAACAGTTACAGTCCTTACAGAAAAATGAAGGTCTCCATCTGGCTAATAAATTATCAGTACGACATGTTAATTACAGGAACCAAAAAATGAAAGTTCGTTTAGCCGCACAGCTATTAAGCAGATCGGTGGGTATAGCTATAGATGTGTGCGAAAAGGATCTCGCGATTTCCGAATTTCAGGATTCTAATGCAACCGTACAGTTTCTTCATAATGTTAATGAGATTTTTGACATATTTAATTCAAGAAATTTTAACAATTTTGGTTTAAAAAAGCCTCTTTGCCCGAGCAACAAAACAGATGTTTTTAACAAAGTTGATGAAGTCTCCGAGTATTTCCAAACACTTAAACTTGAAGATGGAACACTTCTTATAAATACTCAAAGACACTTAGGCTTTTTGGGGTTTTTGAATGATACTGTTTCGCTGAAATTGCTATACAACAATTGCATTGTTAAACCGGATTGCCTCAAGTTTCTTCCTACATATAAACTTTCACAAGACCACTTAGAAACATTTTTTAGCGCCATCAGATCAAAAGGAGGGTTTAATAACAACCCTACCGTCAAAAATTTCATAGCAGCTTACAAAAGGTTGACATGCCACACGGAAATAAAATTGAGTGACAGTGGCAACTGCTTGCAATTAGAAAAAAATGCAGTGTTATCTTAGTAGATAGAGCACCATGTCACCAATTGACAAAATCAATAACTCATCCAACTACAATAGTATATTTAAAGAAATGTTGCAGAACACTGATATTTAAAATCCAGACACCGATTACGACGAAGAAATGGTGGTATTGGATAACACTGCTTGTTTAACTCAACTTTATATGATGATTATTTCTTATGTGTCTGGAAATGTGATAAAAAGATTGATTAATAAGATAAGGTGCGATCCCTGTATACAAAGCTTAACAGCAAAGTCTTCTGAAGTGTTTCACAACGCATTGATTGTAAAAAGAGATTATTCAAAAACGGGTGACGGGTATCTTACATACCCATCAAACGACGTTGTCACATTGTGTTGCAAAGCTGAAACTTACTTCAGGCAAAATATGAAAAACAAAAGAATGGATAATTTCATTTTTGCAAAGAACGTACTGAAAGTTTTGCGTGAAAACCAATGCCTGTTTGACGGTTTGAAAAATCATGTTTTAGATCAAGCTCCACTAGATGATCATAGATATCTAATAATGAAAGCTATAGTTGAAATGTATTTTGATCTTCGACTAAAGCACGAAACCAAATTAATAAAGTTTAACAGAGAAACTTTACGTACACATTTAAACAAAACTATTATATTTAGAGGCCAGTAACGTATAACTATATAAATATTTGTCGAAGATTGACGGTAGATTGTGAACAAAATTTACCTATTTTTTTTGAGCGTCGTGGTTGATAGTTCATTTAATTTTGTCAGGTGCTACTGGCACCAAACTTAAAAAAACAAATTAGTTGTTTTGTTTTTGTTATTTAATTATTTTTTATACATGCAAAAGTAATATTATTACAAAGTCTTGTGTTAAACATTGAAGTCGATTTATTTTTGTTAAATTAATTTTTTTTCGTAATTTTTAGTTTTAAGATAATGGTAGCATACTCTCGCGTATGTCCGGATACTCTTGCCTTGATCTCCAATCTGGCTAAATAGGTGCAATAATACTCTATTGTACTATTTTTTTATTATTATTTGTTAACATGTATTTAAGTCATCATATTTATTTTAAGCGGTGAAAGAAAAATGTTATCGATCTTGGACGGGACTCGAACCTGCATTTCCTTGGCTATCCGGGCCAGAAACAGGCGCATTATTATGAGATATTATTTCGTTAACAGACGTTATCTGTAACAATAATAGTCTTTATGTATTTAAGTTTTAATAATATTAAAATGAATGTATTTTTAGCGTTATTTTTTCCTTCAAATTCATATTCTCTTTAGTAATTTATTTAGTAGGTTCAATACCAAATATAAATATGATAGAAGATAAAATATTGTTACTACACTAGGTAATAAAACACTCGACGTTTGATACTATTAAAAAAACTCCCCAACGGCTCGGTTTTTAAACACATAAGTACTCGTGTAAACATAAGTACCTCGTGTACCCCTTATTATGCAACAGTTTCATCATCATCAACAGCTCATATACTTTACGTCCCCACCAAGGGGCTCAAACCTACCCTGACAGTTTCATAAACTACCCATTAATTTGAATTTCTTTATTAAACCCACGAATCGATGACACTGATATTTTGGATGCTAAATTAAAAAAAATAGTCGATAAAAAAAAATACAAGGCAGACAACACTATTGCACTCACACATTTGCATAAGAGTTTTTGGCTCACAAAAACGTCTAACAAATAACGTCACAAGTGGGTATGTGCCTCTCTGTCTAATCTTGAATTTCAAACCTTTATAACTCGGTCAATTTTAAAGATAGAGCAAAAATTATTTTAGTGTTCGATAGCAGAAACTAAGAAGTTTGGATTTATAAAATAAAATAAAAGTAGTCCGATCCCCTTTTCCTAGGAAAAAATGTTCAGTTTCGTGAATACTGTCGCTGTGTTTCGGGTTGGAAGTCCTATTTTGTTACACCCTGTATAGTTCATCTCTACTCACACTGCTGGCTGGCTCGTACAGCGTCGGCATGTAGCACTTGGGTTGCCAGTAACAGCGTTGCTATGGCAACCGCGGCGGCGAGCGGCGCTCGGAAGCAAACCAGCCAAAGCCCGAGCACGTCGAAGAATACGGGCTGGCGGGATGACGGGTCTAGGTCCGTTTCTATGCTCTCACTTGCTAATAGACCTGGGGGAAAGAAGTAAGATGTTATTGCTACTTTCAATACCTACTTCATCATCATCATCATTTCAGCCTGTTATAGTCCACTGCTGAACATAGGCCTCTCCAATCGCACATCAGCGCAAGCCAAGCGGTGCCAAAAAAGATATAAAACGTTAAACGTTTCATAAGTCTACGCCAGAGCTAAGCTAAAACAAACCATTTTCACAGATATTTAATAGTTAATTTTATAGAGCAACTATTAATTTTAATGCTATGAAGACTAAGTATAAGGTAATTAATGAATAAATAGGGGATCAGACTGTTTCTAAATTTACCATATTTTATGAATTCTTTTTAAAATATAGATTAGTAGCAGACGATTCGTGAAGAAAAAAACAGATACGATTGAAAAACGAATTTACAGTGATTTTTAAAAATTTCAATATGTCTGTCTCTTTCAAAAACGATTTTTTGTATGGAGATTATATGGCGTTACTAACAAATGACGTCACAGGTGGGTATGTGCCTCTCTGTCTAATCTTGAATTTCAAACCTTTATAACTCGGTCAATTTTAAAGATAGAGTAAAAACTCTTTTAGTGTTCGATAGCAGAAACTAAGAAGTTTAGATTATTGAAATAAAAAAAGTAGTCCGATCCCCTATTGTAAGTGCCCCGCAAATACATTGTAGTTCCTTTCGTTAAATATAAAGTGATTTTTAAATACGTCCCGTAGAAACATCACTTCAGGGATAGAACCATGATTTTTATATCTTTATGTATGTTTTTAAGGTTGCCTGGAAGAAATTGCTATGTAAAAATAGGGACGTCTAACTGTACACTTTATTTATTTTTCTGTAAAACTATTGTATGTATTTGTCTCGAGTCTGCAATAAAGTATATTCAAGAAGCATCATTAAGTTACCGTGTGTTAGAGCCAGTACGTTGTCGCCCGACCGCTGCAGTACTTCGGAAGGCACGTTATCCGTGGTGTCTTTGTGCGTATGGTACACGTAGCCGTTCGTGGTCCACGCTAAATCCACACCTGAAAAATAATTGCTAGAATGAAAGCGACTTGAAGAAAGAAATGAATGAATGAATGAATATTTATTTGCTCAAAACATGGTTAATACAGAAAGCTTAACCAAGCTAAGCTCGGACCAACCACCCACTGGACACCGCATAACCAAATTCTGTATAATTTACTAACAAACTAAGCCATCAAAAACATAACTTGTAAAAAAAACAAGTCTCGCACGCAACTTAGTCTACCGTAAAAAGTTGTGAGATCCATGTAATACCAAGTCGGTAAATTTATTCAGTCCCTACTTAAGAGTCCTTCTGTCTTAAGTTATTACGTAATCAGCTCACATAACAACATCTTATAGTGACCAGATCAATATTAAAAATCTCTTATGTTTTAAATAAATACATAGATTGACCTGGCAATTACGAAAAAGTTGCGGTGCGGGGGCGCGGGGAACACGTCGTGATTGGTTCATCTCGCTTACGCAATTGACAGGTCTCATAATAGGGGATCGGACTACTTTTTTTTTATTTTAGAAATCCAAACTTTTTTATTTTTGCTCTATCTTTAAAATTGACCGAGTTATAAAGGTTTGGAATTCAAGATTAGACAGAGAGGCGCATACCCACTTGTGACGTCATTTACTTTAGTGACGTTAGTAACGCCATATAATCTCCATACAAATAATCGTTTTTGAAAGAGACAGACATATTGAAACTCTAAAAAATCACCGTAAATTCGTTTTTCAACCGATTCTGTTTTTTTCTTCGCGAATCGTCTGCTACTAATCTATATTTCAAAAATAATTCATAAAATATGGTAAATTTAGGAACAGTCCGATCCCCTATTGGTTGAAACTGAAGTGAGCCGCGAGGTATTGGCCGCCCAGAGATATTTATATGTGCAAATGCACCTATGCGTTTCGGAAAGTAGCTCCCTGACATGTGGTGTCCAGTGGGTGGTTGGATGAAAGCGAGCAGTAGACATTTAAAACGCAGTGGTTGTATGGAGTGCCGAGTGGCCAAGGTGTGACCTTGTACAAATCTTGGTTACCTGAGAGCTTCCCGAAGTCTCTGAAGATGCGGAAGTCTGTGTCAGCTGGTATCAAGCCACTTTCAAACAGTTCCTGCGCCAGCGACGACCCGTAAGGATGCGGCACCGCTCCGGAATACACCTGTTATAGTTAATACATTTAAGAGGGAAGAATAGCTTCGCCATCTTAACGAAATAGCATACATTTGCTATCGCTTGTGCACTCATGCGACCCCCAATCGTGCGATAGAGAGCGTTGCAGCTCGCGACTGACAATAGGTACTTTTCTTGATGAAATTTCCATTTCGGGAGAAAACGGTTTCCACTAACAAAATTTCAACAAATCACTTTGATTTTGATGTCGATCGTTTCAGCACAATACGAGTATATTCTAGATTTGTAGGTTTCGCTTTTTTTTAACATTGTTATACATTGTTTTTGTTCAACAAACGGCTTAATTCAACACAGTTTTAATCACAAAAATTACGTTGTTTGAGGTACCTACAAGTTTGAATCTATAGCAAATTTTGAAAAAAAGAAAAGCTATATACCTAGTCATTCATTGTGTCAATAACATACTAAAAAATCATGGAGATTGGAAAATATTTAGAAGTGGAAAAACGTTTTCTCTTTTTGTATAGACAAGCACATACTATTCTTCTCTCTTAAGAGCGCACGATGAAAATGGAGGGGGAAAGCCAGTAAGAACGTTAGTTTTTGAAGAATCCGATCAAGTCCTCCCTCCAGGTGGTGACTTGCAGTGGCCAGCTTGGAAATACTTTAACCGGTTATGATCCCAGGTTGGCCGCTGCAAAGACACCTCTGCCGTTGGGGTTACAGCGACTGTGACCAATGTCCATGTGGAGTCATACCACAAACAATGGACCACTTGTTGACTTGTACTTCGTGTCCCAAAACCTGCACGATACAGGACAACGCTCGCCGGGTGGCTGTCTACTGGGCTAAGAAAAAATAATTGTTTGCCATTGACTCGCAAAGGAGAAGAAGATGAAGAAGAAGAAGTAGAAGAGGAATTAGAGACCATCAAACATCAACGGCCCGTTACAGTCCACTGCTGGACTATGAGCCTCCTCCACTTGTTTGGTTTTGCCATAATCTCCACGCTTGGCAGGCGGGTTGGAGATCGCAGATTAAAAGGTTACTGTATCAGAGAGCGCTGCTGCCCGTTCCCTGTTCAATGTGTAGTCCCTAAGTCGCCTCTTACGACACTCACGGGAAGAGTAGGGGTTGGTGACTAATGTATTCTACTCTGCCGTCACCACACGATGAATTAGAGATAGCTTTATTAAAAGATTTAGAGTCCTTAATTTTTTACTACTGAGCCGCAAATCATCGTGCATCTCGACATCTAAACACTTGTGCCGTTGCTCTTTTATTTTCTCACGCCAACTGATCGCGGCCCTGTAGTTTCCGCAACTGATCGCGGCCCTGTAGTTTCCGCACCTCCATGATCCAAGGGTCGTGTGGTCCCGCCTGGAACAGAACCTCACGCCCCCCGGCCCCGCACGCTTCTAGGTTGATGAATGCACGGATTGACTTCGCCCACCTGCAAAGTTATCATAATATGAGATACTCGTAAATCCTGCATCCAGGGCGTTTTTCATTAACAGCCTCAGCATCAGCAGCTCAAAAATAATATAATATTGATTAATAAACAAATATATCTGTCCCTCTTACAAAAACAAAATTTTCTATGGCGGACGTATATAGGTAGTTTGTTTTTCGATCAGTATTCTATTTTTGTATAATTTCAGATGAACTATGAAAAAAACTAAAGGCGTGTTTCCTGCCATGTTTTGGTCTACACAATACACAGAAAACATCTACACAAAACAAAAAAAAACGCATGTTTGTCTATGGTTCGTCTACACAAATTGTCTATGAAATGATTTGCACTTGCCAAGGAAAACATTCGTTCAGAAATCTTGATTGCAAAGATTTCCTCCTCCTCTTCGGAGTCTCTCTATGTGCGCATTCTGAATCAGACTTTCAGCGCTGTCAGCGATCAGAAAAGCAAAAAAACGTATGAGTTTTGCCTGCTGACAGTAATTCGAAACGCGATTACGGGTGTTTTAATCGATTTCAGCGCGTCTCGGAACCGAAACATTTGTCCGAAACATTTCTGAGCAGGAGACGTCGTTTGAAACATTTGATTTTGTGTATGTGTAGACTGATTTGTGTAGTGTGTAGACCAAAACATTCGCAGGAGACACGGCTTAACATTTTTTTTATGCATATTCCCTATTCCTGAACGTTTAGTAGCACAGATATGAAACTCTGCATTAAAGGCAGATAGTCTACTTACAAGGGTTTTAAAACTCGACGGTTTAAAAACTTGTTGTTTAAAATAGATTTTTAATTAAAACTTTATCGTACTTGAGAAACCACCGTCAACCCACCAGGTCAAAATTCTACCGCAGAAATAAAATGAAATTTCATTTTTATTTTCAAGATTAAAACACAAATTAAGAAAATGGCGTCGTGTTTCAAGGGTAGGGCGTCGCCGTTAGAGCTCGCAACACTTCTATCAACACATGTGTATAGTGACGTCATCTAACACTTACTTGTGTGTAGTGATGAAGGCGTGTGAACCTTGCATGATGTTCTCTTCGGCGCCGTTGAAAAGGAAGATGGCGTCGTGTTTCAAAGGGTGGGGCGTCGCCGCTAGAGCTCGCAACACTTCTATCGACACTTGTGTATAGTGACGTCATTTAACACTTACTTGTGTGTAGTGATGAAAGCGTGCGAAGCTTGCATGATGTTCTCTTCGGCGCCGTTGAAAAGAAATATGGCGTCGTGTTTCAGAGGGTGGGGCGTCGCCGCTAGAGCTCGCAACACTTCTATCGACACTTGTGTATAGTGACGTCATTTAACACTTACTTGTGTGTAGTGATGAAAGCGTGCGAAGCTTGCATGATGTTCTCTTCGGCGCCGTTGAAAAGAAATATGGCGTCGTGTTTCAGAGGGTGGGGCGTCGCCGCTAGAGCTCGCAACACTTCTATCGACACTTGTGTATAGTGACGTCATTTAACACTTACTTGTGTGTAGTGATGAAAGCGTGCGAAGCTTGCATGATGTTCTCTTCGGCGCCGTTGAAAAGAAATATGGCGTCGTGTTTCAGAGGGTGGGGCGTCGCCGCTAGAGCTCGCAACACTTCTATCGACACTTGTGTATAGTGACGTCATTTAACACTTACTTGTGTGTAGTGATGAAAGCGTGCGAAGCTTGCATGATGTTCTCTTCGGCGCCGTTGAAAAGAAATATGGCGTCGTGTTTCAGAGGGTGGGGCGTCGCCGCTAGAGCTCGCAACACTTCTATCGACACTTGTGTATAGTGACGTCATTTAACACTTACTTGTGTGTAGTGATGAAAGCGTGCGAAGCTTGCATGATGTTCTCTTCGGCGCCGTTGAAAAGAAATATGGCGTCGTGTTTCAGAGGGTGGGGCGTCGCCGCTAGAGCTCGCAACACTTCTATCGACACTTGTGTATAGTGACGTCATTTAACACTTACTTGTGTGTAGTGATGAAAGCGTGCGAAGCTTGCATGATGTTCTCTTCGGCGCCGTTGAAAAGAAATATGGCGTCGTGTTTCAGAGGGTGGGGCGTCGCCGCTAGAGCTCGCAACACTTCTATCAACACTGCGCAGGCGGCGCCGTCGTCACTGGCACCTGAAATAAATAAAATATATCTAAAGAGCCAGTTGAAACTAGCGACATGTCTAGCTGCCACAGAATATTTTGCAAGTAAACGTAAAAAAGAAATTGTCCTGCTGTTTTAAAAGAGCTTTGCTTGCTTTTTTAAAATCAAAACTGGTAGCTGGTGGCTGGTGGTGGCTAACTGTACTTTCGCATTAATTTATTTGTTTAATTTGTATTAATATCTCATGTAATATGATTTGGTAAATAATAAAATAATGCTAATTTAAACGCAAAATCCCGCCGGTATCGACCTGTTTCTTGTTTACTGTAGAGTGAAAACGATACCGATTCAGTAAAAATAATATAAGAGAAAAAACTATTTAAAGATAAGATAAAGATAAAAATGTCTTTATTCAAAGTAAGATTTAACAAAATCATTTTTCGACGTCAAAGCTAGAGAAGTTTGTCCCTCCCTGGTTGGCATGTTCACTACAAGTGTACGCCCTCTGTGGAGAAGAACGGCCTGAAGATTTATTTTTTGCCAATCAAACAAAAGTAAGTGGATAGGAATACTTATAAAGAAAGCGCATTTTATTCATTTTGTAGCTATAGACTATCCAACAGCCTAAGACCGATATCATCAAAATTTCTAGTATTTTTCATCATGATAGGGACACGCTCTCGTGATCTAATAAACATGAGTTGAGACCTCTGATCTCAACCCCAGTAGTTTTGATTGATGAGCGAGTATCGCCAAAAATGCTTAAATGGTGAATGATTTTGCTATTAGCGTATTAAGGCTTTATTTATTTACTAGCTTTCCGCCCGGCGCACATACGGCAATTACCCATAATTAGAGCGACATAAGTATTTTTTTCAGGTTGAGCCTACAATCGTGTCTACTGTATGAAAACATTCTACAATATATTGGTCTCTCAATCTACGGTATAATTTGATTCTACCCGCAGTAAGTACTTATCTTCATACTCTCGCAAGTAATCGTTCCCAGTGCGCTGACGCCAGTAGCAAATAAACACCCGTCAGTGTTAAACGTGTTTTTTTCCGATTTTACATACACCACCGATAAAAATAATTTTGACATGGATTGTGCACCGTCAGGTATGTACTTTTTATAGTAGTATTATTTCTATGACGTAAAGAGCTTTTAGAAAATCAGCGAAGAAGTGAGATGTTATCGCAAAAGAAATATATGTTGCATATTGTAGTGATGATAATAAAAAGTTCCGATGAGTACCGCAATTGTGTTTTGTTTTTATGTTAGGTAGGACTCTGAGGACTAGTTGCATGAAAAAAGCTGGCTCCCCAAGAGTCCCCTTTTTAATTTGTCGATTTTTTTTTGCAGCTAGTCGTAATGCCTTACCGACGAGACTTCCATTCGCATTCGCATAACACCAACACAGATATTTTGAACAGAATGCTGATATTATCAGATCCTATAATTTCATTTTACCGAAATGATCAAAAAGAAGCGTAAACCATTTCCGCAAGAAGTAATAAAGATGTTAGATATTCTTGATTTCTTGCAACAGTCTCCGATAGACCAAGCTGCGACATATGGATGATTTTGTGGATGATGAAGTTTATTCGGATTAATATTTATTGTCAATGAAAATAATTAATAAATTTGTGACTAAATATTATATTTTTTTTATTTTAATATATATATTTTTTTTACTTTTATTTTTTTTATTATTATTATTATTATTTTTAAATTTTTTTTTTTATTTTTTTTATATATTTTTTTTATTTATTTTTTATTTAAATACCAGGCTAATTTTTAATTTCTTAATAAAGGTATCTACGTTTTTGACTTTTTTGTGTTTAAGTAACTCCTATTACCCGAGGATTTCTAAAAATAAAATATACAGTCCGTCTATTAATTTTCGATATAAAATATTTTTGTCGCTCTAAATACTGATAATTGCCGTATGTGCGGCGGCTACGCTCGCGTTGTGAAAAATGTTTCGGAAATATAATGGAAATAAGATTCCCGGTAAAAAGTATCCTATGTGTTATCTCTATTCTTTGAATAAACAGTTCATTAATCTATCTATCTATCTATTCCAAATTTCATCCATATCCGTCCAATAGTTTAGGCGTGAAAGCGGAACAAACATCCAAACATCTAAAAATATCCAAATTTATTTTCACATTTATAATATTAGCGTCTGACTGTTGTGTAACGGAAAAAAATGGCCGAAGAGTTTAAGACCACGTAAAGTAAACGATTAAAGATGAAAATATGTGAGCTTAAGCCTATCCTATTATTGGCCAATCAGGCGACTAGATTCCATAAGAAGCGTCCTTCCTGTCATATCGCCAATGTTAAAACTGGTCAGCCGGACAAGTTGCCTCACGCAGGTTTAAGTACTCATACGCACTTTATACGACCTAGATAACGCTAAGCTGTATAGCTCTTACGCAACGTATACGATCTGAATTTGAAAAACCGTAAATTTTTTACAACGCGATATGGTAAGAAATTACTGACCATTGGCGTTCTAAACTAACTGTACCACTATCGATATTTTGAGTGAGATTTTGCAAGAGCCAGGAAGTTTTTTTTTACAAACTACAATCTTGTTAACTTTTAGAATAAACGCCAATTTGACGATTTTCGATTAAGTGCACCCTTTCCGTCGTTCTGAATAATTAAAAGAGCAGGAGATTTAGCTCCAGGGTATCCAAGTCTGATTTCGACTAGTTAAGCACATCTTATCTTAACTTAGCCTATGCTGCCCCACTGCTGGGCAAAGGCCTCTCTCTCAAAGCCAGGTCTTGGAAAAATTTTTTAGCTCGTCCTGCCATCTCCGCCGAGGTCTGCCACGTCGTCGCCTGTTAGTTGGGGATTTCCAGTAAGTGGTTAACTTAGCCCACAGGATGTTAGGCATGCGAGCGACGTGGCCAGCCCATTCCCTGGCCGCAGTATGAGCAACGTCAGCCACTTGTGTTTTCGAGCACAGTACCGTATTTCTGACTCTATCAATCAGTTTGAACCCCAGCATAAGCACATACACAGATATATATATGATCCGAACTGATTTCGGCTAACGTGTTCACTTTTTTGGATCTCCTTCTGAATAGGTTCTACTGGCCTGCCCTTTCATGAGCTCGCTGGTGGCTGGCATAGCCAATCTTAGCGAGAAACGTGCGATCACACTTGGGGCAGATGAGAACATCATCATGGTAATTTATAGCTCTTCTTTTCGCTTGTTTCCAAAAGCGTAGATGTTTTTCTCCACTCAGGCTGATTCCTAGCAAGCGACTCCCATTTAGAGGGCTCGATGTTACATCTCTTCATATGGGCCTAAAGCGTTATTGTAGCGCCTCTGGTATGTTTGCAGAGGCGCGACTGAACACGTTTGATGCCATCCAGAGACACCGCATCGCTAACTTCATGTCCAGGGTTGGGGAGTGTAGTAACATGATCATAAGGGAACTAGCTGACAGGTTGCATCCAACCAAAATGTACGAACGCTGGCTAGCGATTGCAGCCTAGTATATATTTTTTTTCTTCTTATAGCAACCGTCAACCCCACGGAGACAAATACAAAGAGGAGCTGCCCTAAGACGTTTTCTATATGATAGCGGGGGTCGCCATTGGGAGGGGGTGCGGGGAGATGAAGTTCTGCTAACCATCTAGCGGTCAATAGCAAAACTAGCTTTGCCGCTAGACACTAATGAACCGAACTTAATTTTGCTATTACACACAAGATGGTTCTGTTCGTTAGTTCGTAACGCTGTATAATGTTGCCAGGCAAGTGAAAAAACAAAAAATTCGGACCATTTTTTTTAAATTGATCTCTCTGTTCTTTTTGTATTATGTAGTTGTTTTTATTGTAGGATTATCTTATATGAGCAATTGTGATATACAGGATGGCCCATTTAGATGGGTCAGTATGGGTAACTCTGAAACTATAAGACATAAAAAGATCTGATAAGAAGATCTCTTAATTATCCTGTAAATTTAATTTATTTTATTGCAATAAAGAATATATATAAAAAGATCTGTTCAATTTTGATACGGGATTTCACGTAAGTCCTTTATCATCATCACTTACTTACTACCAAGTATAAGGAAACATCCTTGCCCAAAATGTGATATTTTGATGCCATGTATTCAATTATAAATATTGAGTAAGTTCATCAATATTATCTGCATTATTTAATTGTATGCTACAAAAATAAATATTTTATACAAATATATTTTTTTAGATTCCATATCTGGCCACCCAGCTTACTATATAAAAAACATGAATGAATGAGCATGAATGAAACAGGTCATATTATAACCTTCTACAGTCAAGAAGTTATTCTACTTGGCGATAGATGGCTATCGCCGAACTTTCTCGAAGGAATAAATTACGAGCATTAAAAATTGCATTAAAAAAATACATACCTACGAGTGGAACTATGTCTTTTTTTCATTAGAAATAGTTGTATTACTCGTACTGTTGCACGATACAACACAGCTCATAATTTTTGCGTCACTAATTTCAATTAAAATGGTTGTAATCAAACCAAGTCATATTCGTGTCGTATCCATAAAATCCAAAGTAACACTGACAGAAGCGACGCCTGGTGGTTAATAGCTAGTAGTAAGAGTACTTAGTCCGCTATGAGACGGGCCTAAGTTGCTTGTGGCACCTCCTCTTTGTATTTGTCTCCGTGGTCAACCCATTTTTGGGGACATTTTGCCAGCGTCGGGTAATATAATTTATTAACAATATATACATAAGTAATGTAAATAAGATAATGTATATTTACAGACGAATATTATGGTGTTTTAAATATGTACAAAGACTTTTTTTATGTGCAATATATATTTTATTTTTATTATTGTATTTTAGGCCCTTTACATCTGTTTAACTTTATTATTTTTAGATTATTTTCACTATGGATCTTGTGTCTAAAAAAAAAATTATAAAAAAATGCCTTTTTAGCACATCTTTATACCGTAATAGCTGCCCGCCTTGCTTCCGCTTGCCATCTTGAAGCTCACAGTAAAAACTGATATGTAGATGTAGGTATAAACATAATATTTTTAAAACTAATATACAATGGAATACGAAGCAGAAGACGTTGAAGAAAAACATCGTGATGAAACCTGCACACTCCTGCGAAGAAATTCAAAGGTTGTGTGTGAAGCCGACCAATCCGCACTGGGCCAGGTGGTCGACTAAGGCCTCATCGCCCTAATTCAGGGTAGGCTCGAGCCCCTCGGTGGGGACGTATATGAGCTGTTGATGATTGATGATTGATGAATGATGAGCACTAGCGGTTTTGATATTTATTACAACGGCAGTAGACTGCGGCCTGCACCGTAACCGAGCATTCAGCTTTCAATACGGATATCCTGGGTTCGATTCCCGGTGGGGACACAGGTGGTCAATCGAATATCACTTTGCGAGTTCATATTTATTCTTCTTAAATGTCCAATTTGACTGGCTATAGGAAATAATAATAATATTATATTTATTTCCAGTTTACACGTTAAGACGTGTAAACTGGAAATAAATACGTAACGTAGCATTGTTATAAGTAACAATGCTACGTTTAACTCCTATACTAGGCTAGGCCTGTATTATAGGAAGTCATCCAAGTTTACAAAACAGTTATTTGAATAACAATTAAAAATATTATTATCATTTTGATACTAAAGTTAAATCAATTTTACTAAAAGAACAAAAACAGGTACAAATATTACTTATTATATTATTAGGGAACGAAGGAGAGAAAGACTTGTACAATTCGTATAAAAAACTTTATACCCATACACAGATTCAAACTTTTTTTAAATCTAGATTTAGTTAAATAAATTGAATTGAATTGAAATAGATTTTCAAAGACTGCAAAACAAAATTACCTACTGAACAAATATAGTTTTGATTGACTATTAGGATATAATATTTACTAGCATAGCGGTCCTCCCGCAGCTACGCTAGCGTTGTGTAAGATTTTCCCATGGGAATAAGACTATTTACCGTAAAAAGTATCCTATGTGTTAATCCAGGGTACAAACTATCTCTATTCCAAATTTCATCCCAACCCGTTTAGTAGTTTTTGCGTGAAAGAGTAACGAACGTCCATACATCCATCCATACATACAAACTTTCGCTTTTATAATATTAGTAAGGATTGTCAAAGTCCAAATGTCAATAATCTCGACTATTAAAATTAAATAACTTATTCTTATCATCTTGTAGTGACCGGCTTATCAATTTCCTTATTTCCATATTGTTGCCTATGTTACTTTCGTCTGACCCTTTTCTGTTGTTTGCGAATTATCAACAGCTGTGAAGTATTTAGAACAGTTAATGGAACAACGAATTATTATTCGCAATTTGTTTCCAATTTAGATTGTTAGCGCGGTCTAGAGCTCTACATACCATCTCATTATTCTAATTATCTACTTATTGTTTCTATTTTAAACCTCATACGACTTGTTGTTAGGGCCGTTGCCTCCCGTCCGGTAGACGCGGGTTCGATCCCCACCACGTACCAATGTGTTTTAGAATTCCGAATTCATATGTACGTTTATTCGACGCTCTTACGGTGAAGGAAAACATCGTGATGAAACCTGCACACTCCTGCGAAGAAATTCAAAAGTTGTGTGTGAAGTTGACCAACCCGCACTGGGCCAGCGTGGTCGACTAAGGCCTAATCGCCCTAAATCAGGGTAGGCTTGAGCCCCTCGGGGGGGACGTATAAGAGCTGATGATGCACTTGCTGTGTGCGCCACTCTAGTACCTATCTACTACACTACACATCAATAGGGGATCGGACTACTTTTTTTTAATTTTATAAATCCAAACTTCTTAGTTTCTGCTATCGAACACTAAAATAATTTTTGCTCTATCTTTAAAATTGACCGAGTTATAAAGGTTTGAAATTCAAGGATTAGATAGAGAGACACATACCCACTTGTGACGTCATTTGTTAGTAACGCCATATAATCTCCATACAAAAAATCGTTTTTGAAAGAGACAGACATATTGAAACTTTAAAAAATCACTGTAAATTCGTTTTTCAACCGATTCTGTTTTTTTCTTCACGAATCGTCTGCTACTAATCTATATTTTAAAAAGAATTCATAAAATATGGTGAATAGTCCGATCCCCTATTCTTTGCTCCGTCGCTGCGTGAAGTTAGTGCAAACCTACATTCTTTTTTTTTCTTTCTAACCGACAAAACACACTTTTACATTAATAATATTAGGACGATTCTGCTGCTTATTGGCATGTCACAAAAAAATACCCTTTACCCAGCAGATGACTGACGCACACCGATGGTAATGAGCGCAATTAAAATATAAATGCTTTTTATACTATTGTTTCAGTTTTACTTTGAAAGGAAAAACAATACACCTTGAGAGATTCTACACTAGCCGTGTGGTGACGGCAGAGTAGAATACATTTGTCACCAACCCCTGCTCTTCCCGTGGGTGTCGTAAGAGGCGACTTAGGGACTACACATTGAACAGGGAACGGGCAGCAGCGCTCTCTGATACAGTAACCTTTTAACCTGCGATCTCCAACCCGCCTGCCAAGCGTGGAGATTATGGCAAAACCCTCCACTTAAGTGGAGGAGGCTCATAGTCCAGCAGTGGACTGTAACGAGCCGTTGGTGATTCTACACTTACAGAACGCCTATACGAACGAAGAAATCCAAAGGTCTTGTGTGAACTGTGAATTCAGACAATCTCCACTTGGTAACTACGTCTCACACACGGCCATTTGAGCCTTTGGGATCCTAGTAAACTAATCAAATCTTATACTATGAGTATCAGATCAGACAGCTAATTTATAAAAATAGATAAATAAATATATACTAATGAAACATCCAGGCACAAGGCAAATACAAATGTGCACTGCAAAGGGGAGCAACCAAAATGGGTTTAGCCTTGAACAGCCACACCAAAAGAAAATAAAATCACGAAACATTTTGAAATTATATACAATGAATTTAGCCGCCTATATGGGAGTATCAAAATAAATGTAAAAAAATAATGTTTTGTAAGACTTTCAATCGATTGATAACGCCAAAACTAGTGTTGCCAAATACTTTCTGACGAAAGTAATAAGAACTTTGATACTGAAATTCCAACATTTATGTGATATCCTTATTACAGACAACTCAAAACAGTCAATATTATAATAATATTTTTATGTTCATATTGAAGCCCAGAGGTCAAACATTTTGGTTTCTGTCCTTTGCGACCCTGTCACAGAATTAAACCCTGTGCTTCGTGGGCAGGCGTACACAACGTAACAAGTCAATTTTAAAATTAAAATGGCTAGGTAGGTACAAAGTTCTTTAAGGCAGTTGTCAGCCAAGTCTTTGCTCTCTCTCAATAGCTGCTCACCTTCAGCAGTGCATTTAGGACACTTCAAAAAAGTAGTTTTATGAAAAACCAGACTACAAAATTCAAATATGAACAAAAAATAAACAAGTTTATGACTAGGTATGATATGACTCCATTTTAACGACAAAACACAATCGAAACAGAAATCCTTTGGTCCAAAATAAAAAAAAATACCTTAAAGTACCTTTTTTTTATAAATTAAGAGTAAACTCTTGACCTCCATCTAGCCCGAAGGAGAGATAAGGTCTACGCTGGAGCGAGTTTACTCATGAGAAGCCTATGCACTCGCACTTTGAAGAGGTTAGGGTTGTATGCATTCGGAAATACAGAGGCCGGCAGGGCATTCCATTCCTTGGCTGTGCGCATTATAAAGGAGGAACCGAAACGAGTAGTTCGAATGCTGGGGATATTGACAAGATAGGGGTGGTAGCCAGCAGTTCGCCTTGTATTCCGATTAAAGAAAGGAGACGGTGGTTTGAGGATGTGAACCTTAATCTATCTATACTGTTATGGAGAATTGATACAAGTATAATTACTGTAAGTAACTAAGTGTAGCATCATATGCCGCGCAATAAATTATGCGCGCTTACCTTGAATGTGTCAATCTATCTCTCACTCACTCATGACCTTTCTATCGAATATCCCCCACTACTTCCGCCTAGCGCTCATAAAGCGTTGGTTGACTATATAAACTTAATGCATTATAGTGCATATAGGGCCGGAGGAGATACTCGTATTTCATCTGGTTAGTGATATAAGTCAAATCAAAAATCAAATCAAAGGCCCGTTACAGTCCACTGCTGGACTATGAGCCTCCCCCACTTAAGTGTTTGGTTTTGCCATAATCTCCACGCTTGGCAGGCGGGTTGGAGATCGCAGATTAAAAGGTTACTGTATCAGAGAGCGCTGCTGCCCGTTCCCTGTTCAATGTGTAGCCCCTAAGTCGCCTCTTATCTTACGACACCCAAGGGAAGAGTAGGGATTGGTGACAAATGTATTCTACTGTGCCGTCACCACACGGCAGTGATATAAGTGGATAATTATTATTATAAATAATTGACCTAACATTGGCATGTTCTACACATGTTATTGTGTTTTGTACCAAGGATTTTTTATATATAATAAAACAGCAAACATATTGTTTTCATCGAAATCTTAAATAAAAGTTGTCATAAGTATTGTGTGCATTGAAAGTTTAAAAGTCAAACATAATACTTTAAACAAAATACGTTTCATTGAACCATAATGGGCATGTTTAACAAGCAATGGTAAATAATGTTTAACATAACGGTAATGTGAGTAATGGGACTTCTTTTAAAATAAATTGTTACTTTGCAACTTTAAAGTGGAGGTGTATAAACATGTTTGTTAGTAACATGATTGATATATTATTGCCTATGTTATTCTACATAATTGAGTTTTTTTCTGATAAAAATGGGTAGATGAAGAGAGTCAGATAGATGCGGGAAGTAGTCGATTAACTTACCTGGGCTGTCGGGCACGGTGTCGAAATGGCAGTTGAGCAGGAGGGCGGTCCGTTTCCCCCTCGCCCCTCCTCCCGCGCCGCGCACGCGCACCACCACTGATTGAACGTTGCGGTAAATGTTGTTCATGCCTGTAAAGGGTGCTTGTTCATAATCATGTTCGTTTATATAAATTCATTGTGAGTTTATAAAAATAACTGTGGGGTTTTCAAGCCAACATCATTCAGTTCAGGCAACGGCGCCTCGAACCCCACCGCGTACCCGTGTTTTCGAATTTCGAAACCGTATAAACAAGTTTTCGGTGAAGTAAAACATTGTGAGAAATCCGGCAATGAAGTTCTAAGAGTGTGTGTGAAGGGGACCGATCTGCATTAGACCAGGGTGGTTGACTAAGGCCTGATAATATTTTTAATCGAAGTAAAAAATGTAGAACTTTATTAATCTTGTATTATTGGGTTTGAATTTGAATCGCATCTCCTAGGCAACCCTGTCCAAGATCGACAAAGTATTTAAATTTACGATGCGATAAAAAATAATATATTTTACTTTTTTACACTCTGCATAGTAATAATAAGAATTGATGATTTCATTGTTTGTAATATTTTAGATTTAAGTCTATACTATACCTAGGTTAAAATTGATATTGATATGAGATTTATCTCATCTTAATAATAGTAAAGTCGTACTTACCATCAAAGAACTTAAGCGGAAACGCCCCGCTGGCTCGGTGGAGGTCCAACTCTACATGGTTGTGCGGCGACGCCTGCGCAGCGATACTCTTCACCGCCACCACGATAGTGTTCACGGCTACCACCTCATTCTCGTAGCTACCTGCCACCTGCACAAACATGCATTTTTTAGAGTATTTTAAGCGGATATATATTAAGACAAACACCAACTTACTTTGCTTTCTCTTTTCACAGTTTCTATACACTAAAAACTATCGACTTTTGTGTGATTTTATGTTGTTTATGTTATTTTAATCCATTGTGTCAATAAAGAATAATTACCTACGTTTATCGAATTGTATTTTAAATTGAATTGATTATTTTGAAGAGTAGAGTGAGTCTGAACTAGTTTAGCCTTCACTAACACAAGAAGAAGAAGGAGTAATGAGGAGTTAGATAAACAAACTAGCTGTTAAATTTAAATTTATTTAAAAAAAATATTATATGCGGGGACATCTCACACACGGCCATCTGATCCCAAACAGAGCTTTATGGGTACCAGAAAGCTGATATACATACATAAATAGATAAATACATAGGCACTTATATAAATAAACAACATCCAGACACAAGGCAAACACGAGTGCTCATCACACGAATGTTTGCCCTGGGCGGGATTCGAACCCGCGACCGTGTGCGTCGGAGGCAGGCGTACTACCAACTAGGCTATTTATAGCTGCGACGGATTATGTGCACTCAGCTGAAATCATCTGAGTATGGCATTTACGAAATTAGAGAGAGGGCTAATTTTAGAGAGGGCTAATTTTTAGTTAGCGAAATAGAAAACTGTATAGTCTGTATACCATAAATTTATTTTTATAAAATAAAATAATTAAAATTCATTGAAAAAAATAAATTAAGACCTTGTATTTCTTAGTAAATAAAAAAAAGCATTTTAAAAGATAAAATAACTCAACATTGTCCTGTATGTAAGGTTGGCCAAGAAAGTGGTTTACCATTTTTCATTCAATTTCCAAGTTATAAAAAATTTGAATAAGGTATACTCAGTATCTGACAGATCGTTCTGCTAACGAAAATAATCTTTGTTGTTCTATAATTTGCAAATGACATTCAACCTTAGGATGATAATTTAATTTATTGATTGACTATACATACTGCTGTGCTATCTAACTTGAACTTAATTGACCGAGCGAAGCATCTCTGTTTCAGCTTGGCCAAAACTGCTTTTGTATGTCCAACTGTCTGTTTGTTCTCATCTACAGGTTGTGTTTCTTAACTGATTCTCGTGAAATTTTGTGAGCTGGTTTGATCAATTTGAATTTTAAAAAATGACGGAGTTATGAGGGTTAAAAAAAACATAAATCAGCCATTTTGAAAAAAATAAATATATACCAATAGTTTAACATTTACATCAACATAGAATACATCTGCATTGCCCATGTACAACTTGCTACTGTAAAAATAACCTTGGTCCCATTTGTTCGAGTGACATCAACTTTTTTTTAGTGCCAATAGAAGTCACAACAATAAAAGGCCAGATCAAGCCAAGATTACCGAGAACGGACAACAGAACAACAGAATGCACCCTTAATAATATTAATAATATTAAGTCAGTACGCACCCTCGGCCCAATCGCAGTCAGGTTTTTAAGGAATTCACGTGCTCTGTAGCCGTTGAAAACCGTTGCAGGTGATCGGGGCTGCGGTGCTGGTAAAGTACTGTCCATGTGCACCACTAAAGCCAGTCCCAGCATCATCATCGTTAATCCTGTCACCACCCAGCGCAGCGACAGCGGCTCCTGGCCATTCCATGAGCGATTTTCTTTTACCATCTCAGTCTGTTAAACAACAAAATGCAGTATTTCAACAATTATGATTACTTGGTTTTTCTTCAATGTTTTTGTGCCTATTTTATTTTGCTCTATAAAAAGTCACTATATGGTCATGCCTAAACTACCTACCTATAACTCAAAAAAATATTTATATGATAAGGAAAATATTAAAATATTGTTTGCAATATTGATAAGCCTACTTCTTATATAATTTTAAATAATAGGTAAAGAAGGACCAAGGTAAGTAGTGTACTTCTTTCATAGATTGGAAAAAGCAAGATACATCCTAATGAATAGGTATTAAAAAGAAAATAATGTTAATTTATTAAAATCTTGTATTTTTAATGTTTAATGGTCCGGGTACAAAAACCTTTAGACAGGATATATCTAGGTGAATAGGATATATTTTGATACAATAACACAGTTTGCTATGATGCAGTACAAGATAGCAAATAAAAGTTGAAGTGGCTTTTACAATATTGTGTCTCACAATAAGATTTTTTATGCACTTTTCTAACTATTACGACCTTGAACTTGGCAGGGATACAGAAGTCTAAGCAATGTTTCCGTTTTGAATCAGAACCTAGCGTAATAAATAATTAATAATGTTCGTTAATTTTTGCTATACTATCTGCAAATTATTCCGCACTTACCATAGTTCTGTAAATAAGATAACTTCTTAAACGATGTATGTATATTAAATGTGTCTATTCATTTATTTTTAATATTTTAACCTAAGAATTTTATCACGTTTTACGTTAGATATTATTTTTCTTTTTAAATAATTCTTCAGCACAACCTCCTCGATTGCAAAAGTTGACAGACTGAGACTGAAAAAAAAAGTACTGCAAACCACTAGCAGTATACCAGTATTTCGGGCATTATGCGTGGTGCCAGAAATTAATTTATTCACTGTTAGTTTAAAGTTTGAGTACCTAAGTACTAACCTAGGTAAAAAGGACAGACTAACTTAAATTATGGATTAGAGCGTGACAATGTGAATCGGAGCCATTGAGGCTAAGTCACGCTCTAATCGTTAAATACTCACGTTTCGATTCCGCTGGCTTAATGTTAGACAGCTCCGGTCAAAGCACTAGCTTCCATCGCGGAAGCTACTGCTCGGTGCCTGCCTATGTTACTCAAGGCACCAACTCAAACAAAAGAGCAGAAACACGGATAAAATAATCAGAAAGTTCATAAACAGCAACAGGAAATGGCAGCGATTAGCTTTATAAAAAAAAAATCCATATCCGCCCTCAATTGTGCCGTTACCGGGTGGTAACACAATTTTTATTTTAAATTATCAGTGAAAGGAATATAATTTAACAGTTTAGGTAAATAAATCCCAAAATATATTATATTATAATCGGTAAATCAGAGTTTGCAGCATTATTAATAAAAACTTCATTTCATTCACTCATTCTCGTTCAGCCAGCTGTTTCATTTCATTCATTCTTCATATTTGTTTCATTCGTTTGTGTTCATTCATTCGTTCATTGTCATAAATTTGTCATTTGTCGTCGGAATTTGTTCGTCGTAATCTGTTATTTTATAATAATTTTCCACTTATTTTAATAGTAAATACAGCTATGAGAATAATTTGTGTGAATAACGACAGTGATAGTTAATTATAAACTGTAAAAATGTCCAGGTGGATTGGGTACGCTGTGTCGGTCAAATGTGGAGAGCCGCTTGGGTGCTATCAGGGTACCATTCTCGACGCTGATGGTACCACAATTACCCTCACAAAGGCATTTCGGAATGGATTCCCTTATCCTAAGTCTCAAGTCACGTTGAAGTAAGTTATTTTTAAACAAGTTGTATTGCAGATATAACCAAATAAAAATTCGGTTCCATATGCCAACATTGCTTTGTTATTTCATTCTTTAGCCTGAGGTTAGTAGTTTACTTGGGGATCTGAGATTGTTAACCTCTCATTATGGGGGTCCTGGATTTGAATCCCGGTTGGGACACTTAAACGCGCCCTGAAGTCGACCCTTTGGCTGAATTACCTGATTGTAAAAAAAACGATAGTTCCGCGCATCGTAAAGCACGTTAACTCGTGGGTCCAGTCCTAGCCATGTTAGTGGCCTTTGCCAACTTGTTAATTCACCACCATGTCTTGAATGATCAGCTATTCACAACATGGTCAGCATGGTCATAATAAATATAAAAAAAAAGTAGTTTGACCCACTTATTAAGCTTAAAGCTTCCTTGCAGCCAAAATGGTACCAAATAAAGTAATGAAATTTTTGATTATGATGAAAGTAGTTTTATTCTTCATAAAGAACTTGAGACTTGCAAAAGCATTTCCATATTCATAGTTATAATTTTTTTGTTATTGATAAACTTAATTGAGGTTATCTATTATTTGCAGTGCGGCGGACATAAAAGAGTTGAAGATCATAGAGGCAAAAGCCCTACCTCCGGAACATACTCACAGCACAGTAGCCGTGACCAAGGCTAGCAAGAAAGCGGCAAGGGCTACTGTCTGTGAGAACCTACAGGCCAATCCTTCCAGCTCAGGTACAGGTATACCCTCATTGCAAATCATACTTCGCATCGTAAGAATGCCATCCTGACAGCAGGCAGGAAATATGAAAACCAAATGGGTGCAAAAGACACAGAAAAAAATTGTATGTGTATGACAGCTGTCAGGACAGCATTCTTACAATGCGATAGGTATAACTCATTATTATTACTGTGTACAGTAATATTATATATACCTATTACTGGAGACTGTAGTCCTTGGTAAGTCCTAGTTGTGGGCAAGGAATGAAACATGGACACTGTCAGAATTTATTGGAAACTGTGGGGTTTTTCATTGAGCCTACAACCCACAAAATATAATGATGATTGAAAATGTTGCTTATTTTTCAATCTATCATTACTATCTCCTTTTGTTTATACAGCCTAACTGCTAGTTAATATGATTAATAAATTCAAATTCAAATTTTTTAATGTGTTAATGTTGTATACAGGTCTTAAGAGTATGAAAAATGCTTCAAACATGAGCCCTGCAAGGCAAATGATTAAGAAAGAAAAAAAAAATTTATTATCCACCAATTTAACAATAATAATTATTTAGTTCTTAATACTAATACATAAATAAAGATGATTATCTTTTATTATCTTTTGAAACAAAATTATTTTGGTTGTTATTTCAATTTTTTTTACTATTCATTGGCTATGAGTGATAACAGCATCTTAATCATTTTATAAACACTAACATTCACGTACAGATGTTAAAAGTATAAACTAAGTATAGCACCACCACCTTTTGCATAAGAATAAATAGGGCAGGTCTACTCTATATCAAACATAGGCAAACATGAAGCTTGTTAGGACACCTGCCAGCCTTAAATCTCAACAATTCAGCTGACAGTGCGAACTGACTGATTGTTCAAACTATGTCGCAGGCAATCAAGCTTCTCAAAGCGGTGCAGGAGGCAGCAAGTCGAGTAATGGTCGCAATGCTTCAGCCCCCAGTCGCAGCAAACCTATTGATATACAAGGACAACGCAGTAATAAGAATAACAACAACGCATCGTATCATTCAGGTGATCGGTTGTGGAGATTTAAATTGAAAATTTATGCTTTCTTTTTGATGCTGCATTTGGCGAAAATAATAACTAAATCAAAACATAGAGGCATTTATTGTCAACACAGATTAGTACAGTAGTCAGAACATACTGCTAGACTTTTGCATTTCGAATACCAAACCTACTAATATGTGATAAAGCACTCTTGAATTAACCAAACGCATTCTCAACAGGTAGCTACGGCCATTCTGGATCGACGCCGAAGGGCCGAGGCGGTAACATGGGGGGCGGAGGCCCCGGAGACAAGGCTCGGCGTCGCAACGAGGCCTGCTTCGGCTCCGCGGCGGACCCTGGCATCGACCGGGACTTCGACTTCGAAGGCAACCTAGCACTGTTCGACAAGCGCGCCCTCTGGGAGCAAATGAACAATCAAAAACCCGATCTGGTTAGACAGGCAGATGACGCGGGCAAGGTGAATTTTCGATTTATTTATGTTGATCAAGAATAACTTGAATAAATCCTACTGTAAATGTGAAAGTTTGTTACTCAAACATGTAAATTCGGTTACACGGATTTTAATGAAAGGCACACAGATAGTTTAGAACCTGGATTATCAATCACATAGGGTAATTTCTACAGGAGAAAACTTATTTCCACATAAAATCTTACACAACCCTTTGAAATTTCACACTGCCATCCCAAACTAGGCATTACATGTGCAATCTTAATATTATTAGTTTATATTGAAATGTTTTAGTTGTTATTATTATTTTTTTTCTCTTTTGTTAAATTCTTAATGTTAATAGTACATACTGTGTTTGTTTATTTTTGTACCACATTTTTCTATTTATAAGGAAGAGCGAAGCCTCCCAACACAGGCATATTTGCTTAAAGGGAGACTCCATCCCCTTCATAATAATGTATGCATTCAAAACAAATAAATAATTTGTATTTGTAATGAAAAACAATCAAACAGCTGATATAGATTGAATGAAGCGAGTGAATTTAAATTTTGGAAGAGAAAGAAGACAAAAGCGAATTGTTCCTTGATCAAGTTTCGGATGTTCTGGAATAAGGCCATGTCAAAAAAGTAATCTAAAATTATTTTTATAAAAAAAATGTGAATTAAGTAAAATATGAATCAAAAAGAGGATAGAAGTGCTCTGTATTTCCTCCGAGAAAGAGGCGTTATTTGTCATGTTATAACAGTAATTATCGTATATCAGACATTTCCACACATACTTCAAAGGTTTCATTTATGTTGTGTTTTTATCGTAGTTCCGCCACGACGAGAACATTCTAGGCGCCCCGGTAACAGCCTCCGCGGCCACACGGCGCGCGATCAGAGTCCCCGACGCCCTCAGGGGAGTCCTAGACTACGTCACAGACGAAGGGGTCTGTGTACCGTCAGTACTGGCTTCAGCAAGACGTCGACTGTGGGAGAGCGTCACTCGCATAGGACTCGCCGAAGGTAATTTAATTATTGTGTGGGAGGTCAAAGACCGACCTTATAAATCCTCCCGTCAGTTGTTTATTTTATCAAAAAATACTTGTGTTCAGATGAAAGAGGATAGTCAGAGAAATTTTGGAAAATTATCAAAGGAAAGTCAAGGTTAAAAGCATTCGCAAAGGACAACCTGACAATGTTTAATATAAACTACCGAGAGTCTCCTACCTAACCCAATTTACAAAAATCTGACCTGACCATGTAAAACCACTACTTTACTTACGTACGAAGGTGTATCTATTTTTAATCTGTCTGTATCTGTTCGCACTCCATATTCGAAATTGAAACTCTATTCTAGTTCCATACATGGTTTACTAAGAACACGCTTTTACTAACAGGTGCACGAATCCTACTGGCCCGCGCGGCGGCTGATGTGTGCGTCCGGTTGGTGGGCGGGGGGCGCCGGCTGGAACCGAGAAACGCCCACCAAGCCCCCAAAGTCGTAGTACTAGCGGGGACGCACAATGTGGGGGCAGCTGGTTTGACTGCTGCGAGGCTGCTAGCTTCACACAATGCTAACGTCGTTTGCTATTTACATCCTTCGGTGAGTATTATAACACTGTTTACTGGGTAGGAATATGCCCACATGACCCCCAAAGTCGTAGTACTAGCGGGATCGCACAATGTGGGGGCTGCTGGATTAACTGCAGCGAGGCTGCTGGCTTCACATTACGCTAACGTCGTCGTATGTTACTTACATCTTTCGGAGAGTATTGTAACACTGTTTACTGGGTAGTAATATGCCCACCAGGCCCCCAAAGTCGTAGTACTGGCGGGAGCACAGTATTGGGACTTTTCCGAAACGGGAAGGGACATAGACATTTTATTGGACCTTGATCAACCTTCTGCTCACCCCTTATGAGGTACGAGCGTGGTGTTGGGTATGTATGTGTGTGTGTGAATTTTGACCCTGGTTTGTGACCTTTTTTTTAATATTTCTATTTTCAATTAGAGAATAGATTGTAGAGTATTTTGATAAAATAGTAGATATTATTTTTTATTGGTTCCAGCCCGGCAACATATCAGGCGGCAACGAGTTAGAGCGAGAGCTATCAGCGCTCTCCCTCAGCGATATTCCTGTGTTGGACAGACTGGACAGACTTCCACACAGCGTCGACCTGATACTGCTGGCATTGCATCATCAAGAGGAGCCTGCGGGCTACTACAGGTAATGTATATTCATGTTATGTTATATCCAAATACACTCGACAGCAATGAATCCAGGTCATATGAAGACAGTAGTTACTAAATACACTCGACAGCAATGAATCCAGGTCATATGAAGACAGGTAGTTACTAAATACACTCGACAGCAATGAATCCAGGTCATATGAAGACAGGTAGTTACTAAATACACTCGACAGCAATGAATCCGTGTCATATGAAGACAGGTAGTTACTAAATACACTCGACAGCAATGAATCCGGGTCATATGAAGACAGGTAGTTACTAAATACACTCGACAGCAATGAATCTGTGTCATATGAAGACAGGTAGTTACTAAATACACTCGACAGCAATGAATCCGGGTCATATGAAGACAGGTAGTTACTAAATACACTCGACAGCAATGAATCCGGGTCATATGAAGACAGGTAGTTACTAAATACACTCGACAGAAATGAATCCGGGTCATATGAAGACAGGTAGTTACTAAATACACTCGACAGCAATGAATCCGGGTCATATGAAGACAGGTAGTTACTAAATACACTCGACAGAAATGAATCCGGGTCATATGAAGACAGGTAGTTACTAAATACACTCGACAGCAATGAATCCGTGTCATATGAAGACAGGTAGTTACTAAATACACTCGACAGCAATGAATCCGTGTCATATGAAGACAGGTAGTTACTAAATACACTCGACAGCAATGAATCTGGGTCATATGAAGACAGGTAGTTACTAAATACACTCGACAGCAACGAATCCGGGTCATATGAAGACAGGTAGTTACTAAATACACTCGACAGAAATGAATCCGGGTCATATGAAGACAGGTAGTTACTAAATACACTCGACAGCAATGAATCCGGGTCATATGAAGACAGGTAGTTACTAAATACACTCGACAGAAATGAATCCGGGTCATATGAAGACAGGTAGTTACTAAATACACTCGACAGCAATGAATCCGTGTCATATGAAGACAGGTAGTTACTAAATACACTCGACAGCAATGAATCCGGGTCATATGAAGACAGGTAGTTACTAAATACACTCGACAGCAATGAATCCGGGTCATATGAAGACAGGTAGTTACTAAATACACTCGACAGCAATGAATCCGGGTCATATGAAGACAGGTAGTTACTAAATACACTCGACAGAAATGAATCCGGGTCATATGAAGACAGGTAGTTACTAAATACACTCGACAGCAATGAATCCGGGTCATATGAAGATAGGTAGTTACTAAATACACTCGACAGAAATGAATCCGGGTCATATGAAGACAGGTAGTTACTAAATACACTCGACAGCAATGAATCCGGGTCATATGAAGACAGGTAGTTACTAAATACACTCGACAGAAATGAATCCGGGTCATATGAAGACAGGTAGTTACTAAATACACTCGACAGAAATGAATCCGGGTCATATGAAGACAGGTAGTTACTAAATACACTCGACAGAAATGAATCCGGGTCATATGAAGACAGGTAGTTACTAAATACACTCGACAGCAATGAATCCGTGTCATATGAAGACAGGTAGTTACTAAATACACTCGACAGCAATGAATCCGTGTCATATGAAGACAGGTAGTTACTAAATACACTCGACAGCAATGAATCTGGGTCATATGAAGACAGGTAGTTACTAAATACACTCGACAGCAACGAATCCGGGTCATATGAAGACAGGTAGTTACTAAATACACTCGACAGAAATGAATCCGGGTCATATGAAGACAGGTAGTTACTAAATACACTCGACAGCAATGAATCCGGGTCATATGAAGACAGGTAGTTACTAAATACACTCGACAGAAATGAATCCGGGTCATATGAAGACAGGTAGTTACTAAATACACTCGACAGCAATGAATCCGTGTCATATGAAGACAGGTAGTTACTAAATACACTCGACAGCAATGAATCCGGGTCATATGAAGACAGGTAGTTACTAAATACACTCGACAGCAATGAATCCGGGTCATATGAAGACAGGTAGTTACTAAATACACTCGACAGCAATGAATCCGGGTCATATGAAGACAGGTAGTTACTAAATACACTCGACAGAAATGAATCCGGGTCATATGAAGACAGGTAGTTACTAAATACACTCGACAGCAATGAATCCGGGTCATATGAAGATAGGTAGTTACTAAATACACTCGACAGAAATGAATCCGGGTCATATGAAGACAGGTAGTTACTAAATACACTCGACAGCAATGAATCCGGGTCATATGAAGACAGGTAGTTACTAAATACACTCGACAGAAATGAATCCGGGTCATATGAAGACAGGTAGTTACTAAATACACTCGACAGAAATGAATCCGGGTCATATGAAGACAGGTAGTTACTAAATACACTCGACAGAAATGAATCCGGGTCATATGAAGACAGGTAGTTACTAAATACACTCGACAGCAATGAATCCGTGTCATATGAAGACAGGTAGTTACTAAATACACTCGACAGCAATGAATCCGGGTCATATGAAGACAGGTAGTTACTAAATACACTCGACAGCAATGAATCCGGGTCATATGAAGACAGGTAGTTACTAAATACACTCGACAGAAATGAATCCGGGTCATATGAAGACAGGTAGTTACTAAATACACTCGACAGCAATGAATCCGGGTCATATGAAGACAGGTAGTTACTAAATACACTCGACAGAAATGAATCCGGGTCATATGAAGACAGGTAGTTACTAAATACACTCGACAGCAATGAATCCGTGTCATATGAAGACAGGTAGTTACTAAATACACTCGACAGCAATGAATCCGTGTCATATGAAGACAGGTAGTTACTAAATACACTCGACAGCAATGAATCCGGGTCATATGAAGACAGGTAGTTACTAAATACACTCGACAGCAACGAATCCGGGTCATATGAAGACAGGTAGTTACTAAATACACTCGACAGAAATGAATCCGGGTCATATGAAGACAGGTAGTTACTAAATACACTCGACAGCAATGAATCCGGGTCACATGAAGATAGGTAGTTACTAAATACACTCGACAGAAATGAATCCGGGTCATATGAAGACAGGTAGTTACTAAATACACTCGACAGCAATGAATCCGGGTCATATGAAGACAGGTAGTTACTAAATACACTCGACAGAAATGAATCCGGGTCATATGAAGACAGGTAGTTACTAAATACACTCGACAGAAATGAATCCGGGTCATATGAAGACAGGTAGTTACTAAATACACTCGACAGAAATGAATCCGGGTCATATGAAGACAGGTAGTTACTGAATACACTCGACAGAAATGAATCCGGGTCATATGAAGACAGGTAGTTACTAAATACACTCGACAGAAATGAATCCGGGTCATATGAAGACAGGTAGTTACCTGAAAATCTCGAAAACTATAAACTATAGGTAGTTACCTGAAAATCTCGAAAACTATCTTACTATCTTAGGTAATGTAGATGGCAGCCCCGGCCACCATGTAGTTTCTCCGTATTTAAAATTTTAGAAAAATTATTACACACGTTTTATAAATAAACTTAAGTAATTATTAGGCTTAAATTTGTCTAAATATTGAGGAAAAGTGTTATCCATTCGCGCGGTTTAGTGTTTGATAAATTATGGACTTTATTATGTGTTGGAAAGAAAGGAACGTTTTGTGTTTACATGGTCTTGTTATACACAAGTGAGACACCATAACGTTTTTCAAAGGTGACTTTAAGATTTTCCCTTGTGAATCCAGTGACAATCAATCATTATTTATGTGAAAAACACCTCAAAATTTTAATTGTAGAAATAGCCGTTACAGGCTTTTTCAAATTCGCGCGTCTATTTCTCAGTGCTGCCAAGACCGGACCACTTTATTCGTACCTCTGTCTACGCTTATGTACGCCACGCATGAACTCTTATAGTGCTGCCAGCTGTCACCGATACTCCTCGCGAAAATTCCCGCGTGTCATTCGTGTCAGTGGCTTTGCCGCACACAAAAGTGGCCGCTATCTATTAACACCACGGAATATAAAACAAGATTGGAAAGTACAAACAACAACTGACGGCGCATAGTGGATCGAAACGTTTATTAATTTCGGAAACTAAGTACGGGATGACAACACCGCCGCCGCCGCCGCCGCCGCCGCCGCCGCCGTCGCCGCTGCTATATACACAGCCACCCTCGCCGCCGCCGCCGCCGCCGCCACCGCTGCGTCCTCTTTGGACACGTATACAGTTGCTATCACAACTATTTATTTTTTGCCGTGATCATACATTATACTTTCATGTTTCCTTGAGAATTCATCGACAAATGTTTCACAGTATATTTTCATAAGGTAGTTGTTTAAACCTGCATGCAACCACACATTAGAATGCATTTCTTTTTAAGGAACTTCCGCCCGTTTGTATTTTCTTTTTAAGGAACTTCCGTCCGTTTGTAATTTTTTTTGTACGTTTTTTAAGTTTATTAATTGATAAGTTGTTTTGTTGTTCCTTGTTGAATATGTTTTAACTGCCTTATTGCTTTGTTTCCGATTGTACATTTTATTATTATTACCTATTTCGGCGAGGAAATGTCTCAACCAATAACGTATTCTTCAGCTTCAGACAAATGCCAATCTAGCAACTTAACACAAGGGCTTCAATTTAAGTGCGAACTTTGTACTGGGCTACCGCGTTATTTCCGGACCAAACATGGTCTTAACATACACCTCAGTAAAGTACATAAACATGGACCAGCTGCACCTTGTTCTCGCATGATTATTTCATCTTCACTACATCCTACCTCCTCAGACCCTGCTCTGCCATCTCTAGATAAACCCTTTTGGAAAACACTAAGTGACTTAAAACATAATGTACCTATTATCAAGCGCATACCACGCGGTTCTCGGACTAGTGTAGCAACCGCTCTTAAGACTTGCGTTGACAAGGTGGTGGCTTCAAATTGCTTGGCCTCATGGGAGGAATTATTTACTTTTGCTTATCGCGTTTTGCATGTTAACAAGGTGGACGATGCGAAGTTAAGTTTAACACAAAAAGTCAAAAATAATTGTATTCAACCTCCATCCTCTAGCACCGTTTTGAATATGACTCGCAGACCACCAGATGCTCATATAAAAAAAACGCGCAACATATTCAAAAAAGTTGAGGAGAAGGTAAGTGATGGAGATCTGAGGGGAGCCAGTCAGCTGCTTTTTTCTGACGATTCAGTTGCTCCAGACGACGATGAAACTTTGCAGTCTCTACAGGCGAAACATCCTTCGCCTCCTCCTTCCAGCCAGCTTCCTGATCCTCCTCAGGCGGTGAGCGATTTGCCGCACATGTCACCAGATGATATAATCGCTGCAATTATGTCTTTTAAGAACGGTTCTTGTGGTGGCTTAGACGGACTCTCTCCACAGCATCTGAAAGACCTGGTTGGCGTGGCTGCAGCGGGACACGCCGCAAGTGGAAGTCTGGCTTCTAGTTTGGCTTCGCTGGTAGACCTTATGCTTTCGGGAAAAGTCAATGAAGATGTAACAGAGATTTTGTACGGAGCTGGTCTCTGTGCCTTGAAAAAGAAAGATGGCGGTGTAAGACCTATTGCGGTGGGAACCACGTTTAGGCGTTTGGTTTCCAAGATAGCCTGCAAGCATGTTTTGCCTTCTCTTTCACACAGGTTTCAACCAATCCAGGTAGGGTTCGGCTCTAAAGGCGGTTGTGAGGCAGCGGTACATGCAACCCGTAATATTTTGGAGCGGGGCACTGGCCAAGTTTTGCTGAAAGTAGACGTTAAAAATGCCTTCAATTCTATTGACCGTGGGAGGTTTCTAAGAGAGGTAAATGAGCATATTCCAGCTGTTTACCCATATCTGTGGCAGTGTTACAGCAAGCCTTCTAAACTCATTTATAAAGGTAATCAACTCAATTCTTCGATGGGGTGCCAGCAGGGTGACCCGCTTGGCCCGGCAGTTTTTAGTCTAGGGATCCATCCTATTATTTCTTCATTGCGTTCCCAGTTCAACGTGTGGTATCTGGATGATGGCACCCTCGCGGGATCACCTGACACAGTTTTAGAGGATCTAATATATCTCATAAACGGCTTTGCGGATATTGGTCTTCAACTGAATTTTTCCAAATGCGAGCTGTTTTTCTGCCCTTCTATTACTTCGGAAGATCAGCAGGACATTCTGGCCAAATTTAATGAGGTCGCCCCTAATATACAAATCGCCACTACCACCTCCTTGCGCTTACTTGGGGCTCCTCTGCTCGATGACGCAATACCCGTTTTTGTTAATGAACAGCTGCAGAAGTTTGAGACCACCTTTGAACGGATCTTGAAAATCAACCCCCACATGGCCCTAATCATCATCAAATTTTGCCTTTTTGTCCCCAAATTTACCTATGTACTGCGATGCTGTCACCTTTGGAAATTCCAAAAACAGCTGTCGACCATAGATGACCACATTTCAACTCTCCTATCTAAAGTACTCAATTGCAGTTTAACACCAGCAGCGTGGACACAGGCCTCGCTTCCGGTTCGTTTTGGTGGCATCGGCATTCGCAAGGTGTCCTCGGTTGCTCTGCCCGCTTTTCTTGCTTCGGCCCATGCCTGCAAGGAATTATTCGGTGACATCATTGGCTCTTCATTGGACCAAGCTGAAGCAGTTCATCTTACTGACGCCATAACTACATGGAAAGCCCTGAGTCAGTGTGAAACCCCCGTTTCGTTTAAATCTCAGAGAAAGTGGGATGAGCCGCTTTGTAAAATGACCCAGCAGGAATTACTGACAGGATGCTCAGGTGCGACAGAACGAGCACGTCTCCTGGCAGCCTTTGAAAGAGAGTCCGGGCTATGGCTGAACGTTTTGCCCTCGGCAAACATTGGCACACTGCTTGATGGCTGCACACTATCTCTGGCTGTCGGTCTTCGGCTGGGCATTTCTACCAACCAGCCACATCAATGTAGATGCGGGGCTGCTGTCGACGAGTTCGGCCGCCATGGATTGTCTTGCCAGAGAAGTGCGGGTCGCATCCCTCGCCACGCTTCCCTTAATGACGTCATACGTCGGGCTCTTGCCTCCTCGAACATTCCAGCAATGTTGGAACCAAATGGAATTGTTCGGTCGGATGGCAAGAGACCCGACGGAGTGACGCTCATACCATGGCAGCAGGGGAGATGTTTGGTGTGGGATGTAACCTGCGTGGACACCTTGGCGCAGTCACATGTTCGCGCCACGTGCTCGCGGGCGGGTGCTGCGGCTTCTGAAGCGGAAAGGCACAAGACGCGGAAGTACATCGAAATTCCCGGGGGGTACATTTTCTCGCCGATAGGCTTCGAGACGTTGGGTCCTTGGGGCCCGAGTGCCAAAAAATTTATAACTGAGCTCTCGGTGCGTCTCAACGAAGCTACTGCTCTGGCAGCTTTCTCTCCCAACGAATTAGCCTGGCTATTCAGAGAGGAAATGCTGCCAGCATTTTGGGAACCATGCCTCGAGGGGACGCACTGGAGGAGATATTTTATATTTAATTGTATATAGTTGTTTTGTTATTGTAAATATTTTTTGTTCTTTTAATAAATGAAATTACAAGTAATTATCTCTTCAAGAGAAAAGCAGAGTTGCCAAAATCTTAGTAAAATAAATTGTATTTAATAGACAATTAAACACACTGAAAATTATAGCAATAAGACTTCTTGGTTATTGTCAACTTATGCCATCAAAAATGGTAAAATAAAAATGGGACTTTTCTAAGCGCATCTGCCGCATGACAGGAACCGGTAACAACAGCTAGCACGTAACACAAAAAATAAACAATTAACAAAAATAAGCTGTAGAAAATAATTGAGATTTTCCTACTTTTTTTATTTGTGTATGTAGTGGTTGGCATATTTTTTTCTTTATTTAATTATTAAAATAAATTAAAAAGTGACAAATACATTTTATTACTTTTTTCAAGGAGTATTTATTTGTCTATTAAGCACAATTTATTTCACTAAATTTGCATTCTTAGTGTCAGAGATTTTCAGGTGTGTTCTTTACACGACCCGGATTCTTTGCTGACGAGTGCAGACATCCCGTGAGCCCAAGCTGCATACAAGCAAGATAAATGAAATTAGAGAGAGAGAGATATATATATATATATATAGCTGTCAGACTCCCTCAGCAATAATCCTGTCCTTGGCAGATGGATGTCTGTAGAAATATAGGAACGCGTGGTGCAGAATGATCATGTATGATGAATTTTTCTTTGTTAAATAAAAACGTCATTATAAACAATACCAAGTTCAAATCAGTAATTTGACTTTTCATCATCATCATTTAACTTTCCATAAAAACTACGCTTAGTTTTATCATTAATCAAAATAAGCTCATTTGACTAAGAAGGGTTATCTGGGTTACCTGCAGTAGCGTGACCGCCATACAAGCCAAAAAGCCCGGCATGCCCTAACGTAATAATGCGGATATCGAACGAAGGTCCAAAAAAACAATTAAATTTTCGCGCCAGTTTTCAGTCGAAACTTGCAGAATCAATCGCGCGCTCGCTCGCTAACATTTAACCCTATTCCAGGCGACACACACTACAAACCAACGAGTCGCGTTCGTGTCGACACGAACTCGACGAACGAACGACTCGGGATTGCTCGGTAGCTCGGACCGCCGCGCCGCCATCTCACTCCGACCCGTGGGCTTTTATGGGGCATGCTTTTGCGTCTCTTTTACTCTTACGCAATCTTATGGAGATCTGTGACGTCGTTGTGTTATGAACTTTTTTTAACAATATTGAAAATAGTACTAGATTTTGGGAAAAATTAAGCCGGGCTTCCGCATTTGAATGTAGTGGTAAATTGAGTAATGATGCGAAGCTATGTTCGGGACGGTTACGTTGCATTCTTCTGTTGTTGACTTGACAGTTGTTGTTTGAGCGGGTGATAATTGGTGCAATTTCTATTTTCTTGTTAAAAAATTTAGTTTTGTGTAGGATTTGCGTTTAAAATGAGTGTAGATCTGGGTGATATTGTTCCGTGTAGTGATTTGAAGTGTGTGCAAAGTTTAACAAGCGGGGGAAAGGTAAAGTCATTGACCTTACCCGATAAAGAGCAGCTTATTTCTTCGCCAAAACCAACACCAGATTTGTTGATTTCTCAGTCAAGTAAGTCTCATAAAAGACAATTTAATAGATCTGTGTACAAAACTCATTGGGTAGCTGGATGCTCGCATTCCAATAAGTTATATTGTTGGTGTTGCATATTCTTTTCCAACGAGAAAAATGCATGGAATACGTTTAGTTATGACGATTTAAATAACATATCTAATGCCATAAAAAGGCACCAAAACTCACAAAACACATGAACACTGTTATTTCTTTTTGTAATTTTGGTAAACAGCGTATAGAAGCTTCTTTATCTCTCGTCAGTTACCTATCTGACGAAATCTCAAAACATAACTCGCGCGTCGACCACAATCGTAGTGTTTTTCAGAGATTAGTAGATATTGTTTGTCATTTAGCACAACAAGAACTGCCTTTCAGAGGGCATGATGAGACCATAACTTAATTAAATAAAGGAAATTTCTTAGAGTTAGTATCTTTGCTTTCGAAATACGATCACGTCTTGGAAAAACATATGCAATACCAAAATAGCGGCAAATCGGGGCCAAGTTATTTATCTAACAAAATTCAAAATGATGTTATTCATTCAGTAGTATTATTCATTCCTACGAAAATATATCATCGGCATGCCCTACTATTAGACCCTAGGCACGCCACTGGTTACCTGTGTTCAGAGGTTATTCTGTCTAAAAATATACTTGTACCCAGAACTTACCGATTGGTGACGCTTTACAAAACGACAAATCAGAAAAATACCCCATTGTATTGTTTATGAACAGTTGTTAATATTTTTACATTGTTTGTTGTGTAGCTCCGCAATCCAGTGGGCGGGCAGCGCGCGCGCAGCCGTGGTGGCGCTCGAGCCGCCCGAGGAGGGCTGGGACCTGCCCGACGGGAGCGCGCTGGCTTGCCGAGCCGCGGTTAGTATTCACATCATCATAACTCGCGTTTTACCCGTTTTTTTTAGTTAGGCAAGTGGTGGAGTTTACATTTTGAACCCAACGCTTTAAAGTTGAATTTGAACAGGACACATTAGTGAACAATAAAGAAAAAGATTCCTCAAAGATTGTACTTAACTCGACAGGTATGCGCATTACTGCCAGGCGCCCTGTCGGCGTCCCTCGGCCGGGTGTACCTGGCGGACGTGGCGCCCCCGCCGCGGGTGTTCCAGGAGCTGCGCATCCACTACCGCCCGCCCTTCGGCGCCGCCTGCCTGCTCGCGCTGCATCCCGGGGACTGACCAGTGTAGCCACACAACACAGTGACACGAGATTAGTGAACTTGGGTGATACGACTGGATGCAATGATATTTTAGTAAAGATGACGTGAATTCATACTGTTTGGTGTTCAAATTTAATTCCTTTTGCCAAGTTTTATCATTCAAGTTCATTTATATAATGTTGTTTCACTAACATCATTTGATACAATTTGATATTAGACTATAAGAAGCAATGATGAATTAACTCCAAAATTATCATGTTATAGATTGTTTTGAGTGATCGCAATATTAATGTATTATTGCACAAGAAACATGAGAATTACAAAGGAGAAATTAGTGTACAAATAACAGCTTAGGTAGAAATTTCTTCCAGGAATATAAGGATTTATAACTGTTGTTATCTGTACCTTTGTTAAGATGAATTTTGATAGCTTCTGTTACATGTTGAAGCTAATAGAAAACATGACTGAATATTGATTTAAATATTTCTTATTTATGACTCGAATAATTCTTATTATTGTACAGTTTAAAATAGGTAAATACGTATTTTTAATTCCACTTCTGTAAGTTCATAGATATTTTGATGAATATTTTTTTTTTTATATATTTGAACATTGTGATCTTTTTGTGAAACATCCTAATCTTCGGATTATTATTATTGTGTGCGAGTATCTTTGAATCTTGTTTAATTCTTAAATTGTTTGTTCCAATTTCAATGAAGAAAGAAAAGAGTGAAGGGTGTACCAAAAAAATGGATGTTCTTGTAATATGAAAGTTGATAATTTTCTCAAAAGATAACATCATAGGAATTCATCTCATGGATTTCTTCATCTGTAAAATTCGGAAATGGTTGCTTTTGTACCTTGAAAAAGTTGTTAATTTCATTGGATTTGCCTTTAAAACTACTAAGTACAAAATCTTTTACAATAATAAGTCCGCTAGTATATAGAATAAATTAGAGTTTCAAGCCATTGGAAAATATTACACATGCAAGTTTGAAACTTAAGATATTTTTTTGTGGCCGAGATCTTAAACATGTGAATAAAAAATTTTAATTGTTATATCGGCCATAACGAGTCTATGACAATATTATTGTACGATCTTGCATTTAGTTAATTTATTGCAAAAGTTTACTTGCATTTTATTTTTTAACTGCTCTATGAATTAAAATAAAATATTGACTTTGATTGTAAATGTTATTTTGTTTTATTTCTAACTTCCCTACAATGTTTAATTAGGAGTAAAAAAAATATTCGTTTTTATTTATTATTTCGTTACATTTAATCTATTTTTAGTACACTTTACTGAATGACCAATCAGTATCTTAAAGGTTAACTGAGAATCGTTTGCTTAAAATTTGTCTACTTGCTCACATGAAAATTAATTATACAAATTGAATTAGCCCTTAAAACTAGTGAGTCCACTTAACAATAATTTGCATATCACAGAAAATTGAATAATAAAGTTCACTAATCAATTGACTATAGTGGGAGGTGCAGGCGCAGTATAGACAGTATTGAGGGAATCCGCTTGCAGGTCCTTAGCATCTTGAAGGTACCTGCGTAAAGCAGCTGCCAACGCTTCAACGAAGTCCTGCAGCGGTGGCGGAGCGCCTCGCGCGTGTAGAGCTCTTGCTAAAAATGGCAGTCTTCTCAGCGCGCGCCCTGACACGCTAGCTCCAGCTGCCTCACGCGCCACCTCCCAGAGTTTCAAAGAAGCGCGCGCCCCCGCCGTCTCCGCCCATCCAGCTGCAGCCAACACACGCAGAGCGAACAACGGCTCTCGCGGCGCTATTACTCCACGCGCCATTAACTCCATCAGCGCGCCTCGTAACACCGCGTAAGTCGCGCGAGCTCCCGGAGCCGGCACCAGCCTGGCGATGTCTGCACGATCGAGGAATGCGGAGTCCACCGCGGCCGTGACGTTGGAGGTGGCGAGAACGAGGGCGTTGGGCGCGCGACGCAACTTGTCCAGGGCGCCTAGGACTGCATTCACGGCGCGGATGGAGTCCGAAGGCTCGAGGCCTGCCACGGCCGCGCGCCGAGCTGCTGCCAGTGACTCCACCTGGAAATTAAGGTCATTTTTTACTGATATTCATCAACAGCCCGTTACAGTCCACTGCTGGACTATGAGCTTCCTCCACTTAAGTGGAGGGTTTTGCCATAATCTCCACGCTCGGCAGGCGGGTTGGAGATTGCGGATTAAAAGGTTACTCTATCAGAGAGCGCTGCTGCCCATTCCCTGTTCAATGTGTAGTCCCTAAGTCGCCTCTTACGACACCCACGCGAAGAGTAGGGGTTGGTGACAAATATATTCTACTCTACCGTCACCACACGGCTTAATGTCTTAACACGATGTTTTTAGTAGCACTTTTGACTTGCAAATACAGGTAATTCTGGTAATGTATTCGAATCGACACGTATACTTAAAAGAACCACTAAAAGAGTTGAAAAGGATATGGAACTACGACTTACTAATACAATTGAAGTTACAAAAGTAGTAAAGGGTATGTTAATGAAAAAATCATCTGGTTGGGATGAAGTATATATAAAAGAAAATATAGGAACGCTTATTTCCAGAGCAATTAAAAATTGCCAAAGTCATACCTATATTTAAGAAAAATAGCAAACAAGACCCAATAAATTATAGACCGATTTCATTGCTTCCTATTTTATCCAAAATCTTCGAGAAACTTCTAAAATCGAGATTACTAAATCATATATATACAAAGTCAAAGTCAAAATTTTTTATTCGAATTAAGATTTTTACAAATCATTTTTTTACCAATTCTGTATTACACCCAAGACAGTTTGGCTACCAAAAAGGAATTGGAACGGGAACAGCAATAGATACTCTCATTGACGAAACGATGCAATATCTTAACAATAAGAAAAAAGTTGCTGGAGTGTTTCTGGACCTAAGCTCTGCTTTCGACACTGTAGACCACGATATTTTGATCCACAAACTAGAGCATTATGGTGTCCGCAATCATGCTTTGAAATTGTTTAAGTCCTATCTTCACAACAGGCAACAGTTTATTCAGATAACTGACCTTGTGGAAGCAAAGCAAACTCAAAGTCATTTTAATTCTAAAATGGTTAAGGTCTCTCGAGGCATCCCTCAAGGCTCAATTTTAGGCCTAATTTTTTTCATAATATTTTTGAATGACATGTTAAACTTTATTTGTAATCAAATTCCTGACATTAAATTAATTGTATTTGCCGATGATACAAACGCTATACTAGCGAGTGATAACATGACTGATCTAAATGCTAAAGTAAATCAAGCGTTGTGTGTATTCAATAAATGGTTTTATTACAACAATCGAAAACGAAACGTCAATAAAACAAACATTTTACTGTTTAAAACAATGCCTCGAAACAAAGATAAGTTGGATGTTAGCGTCAATGGAGATGTTATAAATATTGTTGATGAAGTTAAGTTTTTAGGTGTCAGAATAGATCAACTTTTAAACTGGAAACCCGAACTAATTGCTGTAGAGAGTAGTATAAGCTCAGCGTGTTATGCAATACGCAGCTTAAGAGACGAACTAACTATTACTCAGTTGAAGATGGTTTACTATGCTCTTGTTGAATCGAAGCTCAGATACAGTATTAAACTATGGGGAAATAGCTACTGCTATAATATCAAGAAAGCATTTACTGTACAGAAAAGAGCGATACGAACCATAGTTCGCATTCCGCCGTGAGAGTCGTGCAGGGAGGGACCATTTTAAAACTTTGGGTATTTTAACCGTACCAAGCTTATATATTTTAGTTTTGCTGACAGATGTCATCAAACACAGGCATCTTTTCGAAACTGAAATTGGAATGCAACTGCAAACTTCCACTAGGCGAAAAGATCTTCCCACTATTATTCAACCCAAACTAAATATAGTCAGGCACTGTGCATGGTATCAGGGAGTTTGTTTATTCAACAAACTGCCTATTGAATTTAAAACTATGACAAATGTGAATTCCTTCAAACATAAATTAAAGGCATACCTGTTAGAAAGGTGGTGTTATTGTATTGACGAATTTTGAACTCTAGTAATGTTTTTGTTCTTTTAAGTTTTTTGACATGGAATTTAATTTAAGACATTGTTATTCGTTACTTGTTGTTATTTATATTTCTATGTACTTAATTACTTGCAATTATGTTATTTCGAACACAATTTTTATTGTTCACTAATAAATAAATGAATGAATAATATTTACTGATATTGCAGGCAGAGAAAGAACCTGCAAAAAGCTAGTGGCCAAAATTTTATTTTATCTTTTATTTATGTATAGTAATGTATAATAGTGTCAATGTTTCTTCAAGTTAGATGAAATGTGAACACTCTAACACTGGCAGAACTAACACTGATTTGTAATGCTTGTCAAAAAGTCAAGACATCAGCTAGGTAACCTATTATACAATGAAGATCTTTTATATTTAGTAAAACAATCAAAGTAAGTTAACAGCTGGCACCTTTCTCTTTTCCTATAAATTAATAACCAAGGCTATAATTTATGGTATAAAATTATAAGTACAAATTGTTGGTACCAGTTAACTTCTCTATTATTAAATCTAATACAAAATGTCTAGATTATTAAATAAATCTTTCTTTTATGATTCTTACCTCATCAACCAACACGCAGACAAGCATGCGAGTATCTTCCAGTATCTCCTGTATGCGGTCGAACAGCCTCGCGACCAGCTTCCCGCTCTCAGAGAACCACTTGGAGAACAAGCCATGTGCGTTGATTTCCAGCAAGCGAGCGCGCGGGAAGCGCCCCGACTGCCGCACGGCCAGCTTGTGCGCGAGCGCACGACACAGCGACGTTTTTCCGGTCCCGGGCGGCCCATGAAGTAGCACCACACGGTTCCACGCAACCTGCCGCGCGTCTACTCCACGCGCTTCAAACTCAAACGCCGTCTCTACAAAACGTAACGTGTCCGCCTTCAGCGAATCTTCAAACACTAAACTCTCCCAAATCCCGTGCAGTTGGGACGACGGTAGCGGCCACACCTCGACCGGCGCTGGCTCGTCGTCTGCCGAGCCGAGGGTTTCACGTGCTGCGCCCGCGGGCTCTTCTGCGAGGACGTGAATGCGGAGTTCAGTGTCAGCGGTAGGCAACTCCGTGCCAGGCTCGTACTCCGCATCGCACAGCGCCACCGAGCTCACGTGCACGCTCAGCTCGCCACCACCGGTCTCCAGGTCGCCGCCAGTCAACACCGCGCCAGGAGCCAGCGCTGCGAAGTTCGATAAGTGCGAGCGCACAAGACGCTCCACATACTCAGCGCTTACGCGACTCTCACATTTTTGCAGCGCTTCCACATAAAGAACAGTCATTTTTTACGTCGCAAGTATTTCAATTACTGAGTTAATTGAAACAAATGAAAAATTACACAAAAATAACACTGAGCAAAAATAAATTAATTCCAGTCAGTTTCAAAAATTGAAAACAACGGACAATCGCAGTGATACCAGTTTAAAAGCACATGAAAATTACTACTAAAATATTTTTATAATACGAATAAGAATAACTTTAAAAACTATTAAATAAATGGTACGAATTACGCTTATGTGGTAAACTTATTTTGCGATTTGGGCCGCGTTCCGATTTGCGCTGACAGCACTTTGAGTACCCAAAATCGCGTACCGAATCACTGTCATTGGGATTATGGCAGCCATTGTGACGTCACGGATTGCGTCATGACCGCCGCCATCTTCCGCTAACGGCGCCCATGTGCCAGAGCGAAATTCACGTAAGCGTAATGTCAAATTCGACCTTGACATATTGTTTATTTATTTTTAAAAGTTAAATGTTTAATGTTTAAATGTAAAATTAACGTGTCTTATATTTATTTGGTTGAACAAAATTAAAAACACGTTATTCAATTATGAAATGGCGATAAATTACTGAAATATTTTAAATAAATCAGTTTTGTAGGTTAGGGTTGCCAGATGTTCGATAGTAAAAGTATCGAGTAGATTATGTATATATTACGATAGTTTTGACTCAAGCACATACATACATAAGATTATATCATAGGCAATCTGATAAAATATAAATATCAAACATTCTTTTTTGTGTTTTTTTAATTTCATGTGCCTATTTACATCTCCATTTTTAAAAATTCGCATACCTTTTCTTATTTTGGGTACTAGCCATGCGAAAAGTGCTGTTTTCACAGCTGTACGATACTTTTTTAATACGTATAATAATTTAAAATTTTGCCAGTTTTAGTACGGTAATCAACATCTGGCAAGACTGAGTTATAAGCAGTTTCAGCGCGCTCAAACGCCGTTCCGTTTTGATTTCGCTCATGAGCCGTATAATCGCGATTTCTGAATCGGTACACGAGTAATCGCTGTCAGTACTTTGAGCCGTGAAATCTGATTCGGAATATACCCTTGGTTTTGGTTTGGTAAGTACTGCTGCTGGTTTAATTAATTTTGAATCAAGTTTGTGTTAATAATTATTTAAAACAAGATAATACAGCCGAAATAATATTTTATGGCAACACATAAGAAAAAGGTAGTTGTGATGGCTGAAAAGATAAGTTGTTAGGCGCCAAAAAGGTAGGAAAAAAATGTTTTTAGGTGCTGAGTACCTAATTTATATTTGGTTTGTTAATCTACCTTTTATATTATTGTATATTGTATGTGTTTTATAAGAACTATCCGGAAAATAGTGAACACATATTTTAAGAAACCTTGAATACTTTAATTCATCCATTGGTTCAGAATATCAATAGGAAAAGCAAACCAAGCACAAAAAGCAAGCACAAGATCCACTGTTTACTTTTGTTTGACCACCTTTTGACAGTGACATTGACGTGAGTGATCAGCCGCCAGCCAGCCAGCCAGCCCTGCCCCCTTCCTTCCTTGCCCCATTCCAATTTCCACCCAATTTCCACCTTCGTCTCGTCCCGTCCTGTGTTCCCGTTAGTAAGTGGCGATTATTGATTCTGAACACAAGGTTACTTTTTACATGCTATAGACCTAGATCTCATCTAGAAACATGCGCGTGAAACAATGCTAGTTGTTGAGTGGAGGAACTAAGTGCGAGCTAGTCTCGTTGGTTCTCTTGAGTGTGATGTGCTAGGAGACTGAAGATGGCAGCGGAGACGGCAGGCAGCGCCACCAGCAGCATCGCCAAGGCTGAGGAGACCCTGGAGGCGCTGCTGAAGGAAGCGGAGGAACTCAAACAACGCCTGGAGGAGGAACGTCAGAAACTCAACGATGTCTCGCGTGAGTGCTTCTAGTTGGAATCGTAACTATTCATTGACTCTGTGTATACCGTTTAGGTACTAACAAACTTGACCAGCCTGCCTAGCTTCATCACATTTGAAAAAAAAAACTTGTAGTTACAAAATGAGTCTTCACTCTCCAAAAAGCTTGCAATTAACATAAGGATATTGTACAAATTCTACTTAGAATTTTATTCTAACTGATCATTAACTGCAAGCATACCGTTTAGGCACTGTCAGGCTTGGCCAGCCTGGTTAGTTATGTTTAACTTTAAAAATTCTCTAATGTGGAGTTATGGATTGAGTTTCCACTCGCCTTTTTTTCCCAATAATCTTTATTTTAGCTTTATTATAGCGAGAACTATGTTTTGGCTTTAGAATCGGAAAATTAACAATTTCATAGATATATAATCTGATTTATCTAGTTTTGAATTGCACACCAAACAAAGAAATTTCCAAACCAAACAAAGATATCTGTGAAAATAAAACTTGAATAAGAAAGAAAGAAAAAGTGAAATATTTCTACCAAAATAAACTTAACACAAAGTGATACAAGATATTAAAATAAAATATTAAAATAAACACTATAGTCATCGCACTGGGAGAATGCCGTCCTGAAGTTTATCACGTGACTATTTTTAGTAATAAAAAATAAATAAAAAGCCTTTTATTTGACCTAATTAGATTACATAGCATTTCACATAATATATAAATTTTAATTAATAAGGTCCCCAGATTGGGTGAATATTTTGTGCTATTTTTAGTAATGTAGCACAAAATATTCAGTAATGAAAATATATGAAAATATCCAAAAATCGATATTAATAACTTAGTTTTCAAAATCGATTTGTATGATTAGTTTTTTTTAGCTTATAGCCACACAACAATAGATTAATAGCTCTTAACGTTAAGTCTCAACTGGAATCCTACCATGCTAATTGAAATACTGCAGTTGCCATTTCTTATTATTTCACTTTGCGCAATTTCAAATAAATTATTAAATTACGTATAATTATTTATTTTTTACCTTATCGGATTCAGTTTAACTCATTGACAATTTGATATTAAACATCTAAGTATGTATTACCATACCAATTATTTTAAGTCTAGATACGATTATTCTAATATTTTTTGGATATTTCGGAATCGAAATGAAACAGCGGACCATAATCGGACCCAACGGGCTAACCTTGCATCAACATTCATTCATAACTTCATCTCGGGAAACACGTTGAAATAATTGATAAAATTATTATTTTGTATTTGATTTTCTAATAAAATAAAGTGTTTCATTATATAAAAATATTAATTGTACGCAAAATGCTATTTTATGTGACCAGGCTTCATGGAGCGTTAATTCAAGGTCAGTGTACATCACATAAAAATGGTCACGTGATAAACTTCAGGACGGCATTTTCCCAGTGCGATGACTATAGGTAGGCTTATATAATCCAAACAACAAAAATCTATTTAGAGTGAAAAGATCAAAGTGCAGGCAATGCAATCATAGTAATTGTGGTTTCACTGAATTGCTGCAGTAATTACAGAGTATGCAGCCATGTGATAGTCCTGGGAACTAGTTCAGAATGTGTTATTCAGGCTAAGAATAGGAAAACTAATAATGTTGAGTTGACATGACAACAACATAGTTACCTATTTATAATCTGCTTGACTACAATAGATTCTCTTGGGTCACAATGGTCATTGAGACTGTATTTGACTTATCCCTTCCCATGAAATCAATCATAATGTTTATAAACTGTCTATTGTTCAAATCACTTTTTCATTCTCAATATTTAAAAAAAAAGTTATCAGAATATACCATGATATTGATACAACTTCACTAGAGGTTGTTCAATTTATGATAAATGGTTGATTTGAGCTTTTGCCTACCCTAATTAATGATAAAGGAGGTTAAAATTAGGTAAAATATTTTTAACAATAATTGATAAATACCGCCTCAGCATTTTTGAAGGCAAGGAAAAATAGCCCCTTAAGTACTATTGTCTTCTTGAGTTTTTAAGTTCTTAAGTTTTTTTTTTCAAAACATTTATTGCACCTTTAAATCTTTTACTATAATTTTTTTTTACTTAGTCTACTTTTACTTCTTTCTTTACTTAGTCTGAAAATTCTAAAAATTAAATTCAATCAGTTCAAGTTATTTAATTTACTTGATTATCTACTTAGGGTAAATCTCGCGACAAGCTTTTTTTTTTTATCTAATTTTTAACAAGGCTTTAATTTTGTTAATTTTGTTTTTTGGTTCTTTTGTTTTTTTTTTTTTTTAATTTTGATTTTAATTTTGGTTTTAATTTTTAATTTTTGATTTTAATTGTGATTTTAATTTTGATTTAATTTTAATTTTATTTTATTTTTAAATTTATACTATGGACGTTAGTCTGAAATAAAATTAACTTATTTTTATTTTTTATTTAATCGCTCTTGGCGACAATGCCAGCCTCATAGTTTTTGATAAAATTGTTTATTTTATTATTATTTATCATCAACCCTTTATTGCCAAGCTGTACAATTTGTAGAGTAATGCCGCGTCTTTGGACAAAGACACAAAGTTAGGCCTTTGGCGGCTCTATAACACTGACACCAGGGTTTGTGAGGTTGGTTGATTGGTCAATACCTTAGAACCCACACTATGGTGATGATGAATTCAGTCTTTTCTTCCTATCTCCGCTCTTCTGCCGTTCTGGCTTCATGGGTACGATTCCCACCACCAATCAAATTCATATACGTTTATTCGACGCTCTTAAGGAAAATATTGTAAGGAAACCTGCACATTCCTGCAAATAAATTCAAAGATTGTGTGTGATTGTGTGTCAAGGAAGTGGGCTAGCGCGGTCAAAGCTTGATCGCCCTATTTCAGGGTAGGTTCGAGCCCCTCTGTGGGGACGTATACACACATCAAAAAAAGTTTGTGATCACTAGCATAAGCTAATATAATTATGTTTTTAAATTTAACTTTATCAAGAAAAATTCTACCTTGTGTGTTTTCTTTTTATAAGGAAAAACAATTGAACTGTTTTATTGTTTCATAATCTAATTCTTTTTTAAAATAAAAGAATTCTAAAATTTGTTTGTAGTCTCGTGCGTAGCGGAGCGCCTGGAGCAGGTGACATTCACCAACCTGAAGTTGCGTCGCGTGCTGAAGGGCCACCAGTCCAAGGTGCTGTGCTCCGACTGGGCGCCCGATAAACGCCACATCGTCTCCTCTTCACAAGTAAGTATATATATAGGTATATTTACTAAACTAAGTATAGTTAAAATATAACAACAATAGATTAGAATAGAATAGATAGATATATAGTGCAGTAAACATGAGATGTGTATAACCCTACATGTGTAGAAGGGAGTATTATTTCTGCTTACAAACCGCCATGCAGTTTGGCAGATTCTGTAAAAGGGAAACATGTCTTTTTTTGAAACAATTTTTTATTATTATTATTATACAACTTGTTACAAAAAGTACCAAAGAAAATAATATTTTTATCAAAGGCATTTAATTAAAATTTTCCCAACTCTAGTGATCAGCTGTGTCAAAGAATATTCGGACCAGATATGTAATTTTAGGTCAATGTGCCTATTTTTACCGCTATGGTTAAAATGTTTACGTGCTATACCTATCGCATCGTAAGAATGCCGTCCTGACAGCTGTCATACACGTACAATTTTTCTGCTGTCAGGACGGCATTCTTACGATGCGATTACTATACTTGTACCATAACATTCACATTAAAACAATTAATTTCAAAATGAAAAAACTACAAATAAATAAAAAAAGCTCTGTTAAATAATTGTTATGAAATAATAAATTAATGAAATAATGAACTAAATATTTCAAAATAATATTTATGTTTGTAAAATACGTAAATAAGATAAGGCAAAAAAGAAAATGTTTTCTTACATAAATTGATTTAAGTACACCTCTTTTAAAAATGTAGGCACAAATGGTGTACAAATACTTTTCCGTTCTGAGAATCGATAGTCTATATTTTAGGTGTCAAATGACACTAGAGATGGGAAAATTTTGATTATATGTCTTGCCTGTGATGAAGAATATTCTTTTTTTTCGGTATTTTTTGTAACACGTTTTGTATAATAGTCCTCTTCACTGTATCCTGCGACAGCGATTTCGTCAATTATTGTCTTTGTCCGGGTTGTGGAAAGCTCGAATGTGGCTCGCGAAACCGAACTTGGTCTTGAAAATGGATACATGAGCGGCTACATGTAAGTAACCAGTATTCCACAGATCTTAGGCTTTCTGTAGGACTAGCGGCCCGCTTCGTGCAAGATTTTCCCGTGGGAATAAGACCTTTTCCCGAAAAAAGTAAGCTATATGTTAATCCAGGGTACATCTCCATTCCTAATTTCATCCAAATCCGTTCAGAAGTTAAGGCGTGAAAGTGGAACAAACATCTAAACATCCAAATATATTTTCACATTTATAATATTAGTGTGATATAATAACTACTGAGAGCGTCGGTGGTCTAGTGGCTAGGGCCGCTGCCTTCCGTTCGCGGGTAGGAGACGCGGGTTCTATCCCCACCACGTACCAATGTGTTACCTATGTATTTTCGAATTTCGAATTCATTATGTACGTTTATTCGACGCTCTTAAGTTGAAGGAAAACATCGTGACGAAACCTGCACACTCCTGCGAAGAAATTCAAACCCGCACTGGGCTAGCGTGGTCGACTAAGGCCTGATCGCTTTAATTCAGGGTAGGCTCGAGCCCCTCGGTGGGGACGTATATTCGCTGTTGATGAATGTTTTTTCCATTGATTGCAGGATGGCAAGCTGATAATCTGGGACGCGTTCACAGCGACCAAGGAGCTGACGATCCCGATGCCGAGCACTTGGGTGATGGCCTGCGCATACGCACCCTCCGGGAACATGGTCGCTGCAGGGTGAGCGGAACTATTTAAATGAATATATGTGGAGACATTTCACAAACAGCATTCACTCAATCACACACACTTTTTACGATGCTCACGACACAGGATTACCTAGTGTGGGTGTCAAAATATCATTACTTTGTTCTACTGTTACCCTTTTCTTTCGGTGCACTTAAATACTAACATTGTAATAAATATAATTGATTAGATTTATGTGTTGAAGTTATTCATAAATTTTAATTCACGAATCTCCCAATCCACCAGCGGCTTAGACAACAAGCTGACGGTGTTCAGTTTGGGTGGCGAGGAAGAAGGCGGGGCCGCCAGCGGAGCCCCGGGCGCCCGCAAGCGTACCGTGGCGACGCACACGTCATACATCTCCTGCTGCCTCTTCCCCAACTCGGACCGCCAGATCCTGACGGGGTCAGGGGACGGGACCTGCGCGCTCTGGGATATCGAGTCTGGACAGCTGTTGCAGAGTTTCCAGGTCAGTATTTTAATATTAGTTTTATTTAATCATATATAAAAGCTTAAGATCTAGTGGGTATACAAATTTTGTTCCAGATTTATTAACCAATATTGTATCGTATCGTCGAGAGCGTCAGTGGTCTAGTGGCTGGGGCCGCTGCCTCCCGTCCGGGAGACGCGGGTTCGATCCCCACCACGTACCAATGTGTTTTCGAATTTCAAATTCTTATTTACGTTTATTCGACGCTTTTACGGCGAAGGAAAATATCGTGATGAAACCTACACACTCCTGCGAAGAAATTCAAAGGTTGTGTGTGAAGTCGACCAACCCGCACTGGGCCAGCGTGATCGACTAAGGCCTAATCACTCTAAATCAGGGTAAACTCGAGCCCCTCGGTGGGGACGTATATAAGCTGTTGTTGATGAATGTATCGTACATCATGATTTATCACAGAAAACTGTTGAAAAACAATAATTTATAGCAAAAACAGAAATGCAGTCAACAATACATCAAACAATGAATAGTGATTGCCTTCAGTTGGTAGACTACTGTTTTATTGACCGAGCGAGCAAAGCGTCTCTGTTTCAGCTTGGCAAAATTTGCTTTTGTATGTCCATCTGTTTGTTTGTTTGTTTCACTCTACAGGTCGCGTTTTTCAACCGAGTCTCGTGAAATTTTGTGAGCAGGTTCGATAAATTAATCGATTTTTTTGTCGAAACAGTTTTTGGAAATTTAAAAAAATGACGGAGTTATGGGGTTCGCCAGCTTACAAGGTCTACCGCTGAGGCTGTTTTCCTCTACAGGTCACATTTCTTAACCAATAAAATAAAATTAAATGAAACGCCCTTATTTTATTTATCGTTATAGGTAAAAACAAAAAAAAACTATCAAAAAAACATCTTAATATCTGTGTTCAGTTTTGGTAAATTTCGTAGCCTGCCTCTGGCAACACAGAATCGAAATGTCAGTTGACACCTCTTTTTTAGCCTGTTTTTTGTTCGTTTCCGTCCCTCTCTCGATTTAAAACCTCTGCTGGTTAAATTCTACTTTCCGCTATTTTTGAACGAGAAAATAAGATTATTCGTCCTAACGTGCATCCATGTGAGATCGTGGTTGAAGGAGTATCGACTACGGGAATTGTCTAGTAGACTTGACGGTAAACCAAAGGTTTTCTGAGGTAAGCCTGCAGCTCGAGGATTTCCTGAGGCCCGGCACAGTCTACTCGCCGCTATTTTCGCTGCCCAAGACCAGGTTGGTGCCCTTTTCTATATCACTTTCTCACGTTTTAATTTTTTGTATCTTGTCGATTTTCTTTTAATATACAGTCCACTTGCTAATCATACATTTTTTTGGTCATTCGAGCCTGATATTTGAAAGGCTTAATCCTATTTTCGCGTTATTTTCTCGTCAAAATAGCAAATTTTGTCGTAATTTTACATGAGAATTTTAAAATTTACAGGTAGATTTTAAAATTCTCGTTTTAATTTTGTGTAGGTAGTAGTGTCCAACGGTAGTGGAAAGTTCCGGCTAAAATTGACTGTCGGCCATTACTATTTTCTTATGTTGGCAGTACTGACATAAAGTCACAACCACAGAGTAAATCAATCATTCAATTCAATCATTCCGTCCATCTTTACACGTTCCGATTTTTTGTCGTTGTCGTGTCGTGTCGTGTAGTTATTCATTTAAACATCCCGATTTTTTGACGTTGTCGTGTCGTGTCAGTATCGTGACCTTTTGACTGATAGTAACGCCGAATGTAAACAAAGTTAATTTGTCGTGTTTGCTTTGGTTTATTATGGTTGGGAGGTTAATTTTCGCGGTTTGTTAATTGAATAATAAATAATTTTCATTTCGATTTTTCGTAGTACGTTTATTATAAACAAATATGGATGGTTCGGATTGTGAATTAGAACAGGCGGATCAACATAGAATCGCCCGTGATTATGCTATTATGCGTTTAGAATATATCGCAAGTAGTGACTTATTGGGATATTCTGAACAAGATTTTCGTGAATTGGAACATAGTTTCCATAATGCGCAACAATCAATATTGTTAGGCGTATCAGTCAAAGATAGGCAAGCTGAAATACAGCACACATTTTCGTTTGAAAAGAAGATGAAGGAGGTCAAATATCGTCTTCGTAGTTTGTGTAGTGAAACTGAAAAAAAAACAACGGTTGAAAGTTGTACTGTAAAATTACCTAAAATTAATATTAAACCTTTTGATGGTAGTATAGAAAACTGGATCTCCTTCAAACAGTTATTTGATTCATTAGTGCATAATAGAAACATTTCGGATGTTGAGAAACTGCATTATTTACTATCCAGCGTGCAGGGTACTGCCTATGAGTTGATTAAAAACTACCCTCTTTCGGATGATAGTTACGATGACGCATACGAAACATTGATAAAACACTATGATAAAAAGTGCATAATTACTATGAAGTATTATGATAGGCTATTGAATTGTGAACCAATTAAAAAGAAAACTGGTCCCGAGTTACAGCGGGTTTTTCGTACGTTTTCGGAGAATTTAGCAATTTTGCAGAAATATGGGTTGCCAGATAAGAATTTTATGCTGTTTCATTTATTATGGTCGAAGTTGGATACTTCCACTCGCGAAGCTTTTCTTTTGGAGAATGATTTGGATGATGAAATACCCGAATATAGAGATGTTCAAAAATTTTTAGAAAAACATTTTAGGGCATTAGAAATGTCATATGCCAAACCATGTGAAATTAAAAATAGCTCCGTGCCGCCGACACAGTCTAAAAATTTTGGTAAACCCAAGGTTCAATATATGCCTAAAACTACTCTCGTGGTTCCGCCTAGTACTTGCGTCTCTTGTAATGGCAAGCACGGTCTTGCAGATTGTCAGGCTTTCTTGAAATTAAATCCTGATTCTCGCTTTAAATTGGTTAAAGAAAAAGGACTTTGCATACTTTGTTTGTCGAATGCTCATAGAGTCACAAAATGCAGTATACCTACTCGTTGTAATGTGTGTGGATTTTCTCATCATACCCTATTGCATTTTAATAAACCGACTTCAGAGTCTTCTTCCCCTGAAAACAAGCAGGATAATAATACGAATACAGTTTTAACCTCTGTGAATAAAAACGATAATACTGTCTTATTCTCAACGGCTATGGTATTGCTCAAAGATGCATCAGGTGTCTTCCAACCTGTTCGTGCACTACTTGATTGTGCGAGTGCATGCAACTTCATTTCAGAGCCCTGTGCTAAGCGATTAGGTTTAGAAATTCGTCGCAAGCAAGAATCCGGTAATTCTGTAGCTACTCCGCTTGGGACGTTGTCATGCGAGATGAAGTCAATGAAGCCAAGATTGTCGAATAATTTTAAATTAGATACTCTCGTATTGCCGTCGATATGTGGTGAACAACCAACATTTTCTGTCGATTTCTCGGGTTGGTCCCACATTAAAGGATTGTCACTTGCAGATCCAGATTTTTGTCGTCCAGGACCTGTCGACATGCTTTTAAATGCCGAGGTTTTTGCTTCGTCTCTCCTGCCTGGCATTAAGCAAGGTATGGTTGGGCAACCAAAAGCTCTCAATACAATTTTCGGTTGGATAGTTATGGGTGGATGTGACATGGGCCACACTCATAATCAACAATGTCTTCTCGTGTCGAACTCTTCGCAATTTTTGAATTTATCGTTGGAAACTTCTATTAAGAAATTTTGGGAGTTAGAAAAGGTTACTTCGCCAAATAATCTATTCTTGTCGAAGGAGGAGCAACTCTGCGAAGATTATTTTGTCGAAAATCACTGTCGCAACAATGATGGTCGTTTTGTAGTGCCGTTGCCTTTCGTTGAACCTACAAATAAACCTGATTTCTCAAACTCTCGTGAAATAGCGCTCAAGCGTTATTTCTCTACAGAAAGGAGACTAAAATTGAATCCTGATCTTCATAATGCTTATTCCGCTTTTATGGAAGACTACGAGTCTTGTGGTCATATGGAAGAGGTTGAGCCCCCCTCCACTGATGTAGGGAAGTTTTATTACATACCACATCATGGTGTCTTGCGTCCCGAGTCTGTCAGTACTCCTCTTCGTGTCGTGTTTAACGCCAGTGCAAAGGATGGCAATGGAATATCATTAAATGATACCCTCCTGCCAGGACCTAAGCTACAAACCAACATTTTTGATTTACTGCTCCGCTTTCGTTGGCATAATGTTGTATTTACAGGTGACGTTAAACAGATGTATCGGCAGATTCTGGTGCCTGTCGAGGATGCAGACTACCAAAGAATACTGTGGAGGCCTTCACCCGTCGGACCTGTGCGTGATTATCGACTACGCACTGTCACTTATGGGGTTTCTTCTGCGCCATATCAAGCTCTTCGTACTATGGCACAATTAGCCAAGGATTCTATTGCAGAATTTCCTTCTGGGTCTACTGTGCTTAGCCGTGATATCTATGTTGATGACATAGTTACTGGCGCAGATTCTGTCGAAGAAGCTCTTCGCATACGATCAGAGCTTGTTGAAATTTTGTCGTCTGGTGGGTTCCATTTAAGAAAATGGACTTCCAATAACTTAGATTTTCTTGCTGACCTTCCCACTTCCGAGTTGTATTCAGAAAAGTTCATAGATTTCGAAGACAACTCTGAAGTTTCACTTAAAGTTTTGGGTTTATTATGGTAGCCTTGTTCCGATTGTTTCCAGTTCAAAGTTGGGTGTTCTGAAGACAAGAGATGCACGAAACGTGTGATTCTTTCGGAAATCGCTCGCATATGGGATTTCTCGGTCCTCTTACGTTTTATGCAAAATATCTCATGCAAGTTCTTTGGACTTCTGGCGTCGCTTGGGATGAGGATGTTCCCCCGTCGGTTGCTTTGGAATGGTCAAAATTTAAATCTCGGTTGTCGTTGCTAGCGTCCCTTTCTATTCCTCGCCGTTTGGTTCGCTCTTTCGTTGATTTACAGCTGCATGGCTTTTGTGACGCCTCCGAGCGTGGCTATTGCGCTGTGATATATTGTCGTGCTGTCGATGTGGAGGGAAATTGTTCCGTAACTTTGTGCTGTGCTAAATCGAAAGTTGCACCTCTTCGCAAATTATCGGTTCCCAGATTAGAGCTGCAAGCCGCAGTTTTGCTATCAGATCTCATGAAGTCTGCTGTCGATGCTCTAAGGCCTTTCTATGCGGTTGACAAGATAGTAGCTTGGTCGGACTCGTCCGTGGCTTTGTCGTGGATTCGGTCTTGTCCGTCCAAATGGAAAACCTTCGTGGCCAACAGGGTCAGTCACATTCAAGAAATTATTGCTCCTGAATGTTGGCGTCATGTTAGTACAACATCTAACCCTGCTGATTGTGGTTCCCGAGGAATGCTTCCAGATGAGTTGATTCGTCATCAGATATGGTGGACAGGTCCTTCATGGCTTTCTGAAGCAGAATGCGAGTGGCCTTTATCGTCGTTTTCGTCTACTCTTGAGACAGTGCGAGAGGAAGAGAAGATTCTTACCCTTTTGACATCATCTAATACTTCCTTTATAGACAACTTGTTACTAAAGTTTTCATCGCTGTCGAAATTAAAACATGTCGTGTCGTATTGTCTTCGGTTTGTTCATAACGCGAAGCAATCTTCGCCTGAAACAAGATTTGTCGGGCCTTTACAGCCATGTGAAATTAATAACGCTTTTATGAGCTTAATTAAGCATGTTCAAGAAAGTGCGTTTTCCCAGGAAATTGAGAGTTTAAATAAGAAGCTCCCAAATGCTCTGTCCAAAAGTCTGCGCAAGTTATCGCCATTTGTTGATGAAGCGGGTCTCTTGAGGGTGGGCGGTCGCTTGACTCAAGCGAATATTGACTTCAGCGTCAAGCATCCCATCTTGTTACCTCGAGTTCATCGTTTCACCTTCATGATTATTGATGAGTATCATCACAAGTTTATGCACCCCGGTGTACAAACTTTGCAAAATTTAATTGCACAATCTTTTTGGATTCTTTCGCCTAAGCGAGCAATTCATTCTGTGATTTCGGGTTGCTTAAAATGTTTTCGTGCTAATCCGAAACCAGCACCAGCTCCTTTAATGGGAAACTTACCTTCATTCCGTGTGAATCAGGTAAAACCTTTTTCGAGTGTTGTCGTCGATTATGGTGGACCTTTCGACATTGCGCTCGGTCGTGGACGTGGTGTAAAAACCTTCAAGGGTTATATTGCCGTTTTCGTTTGCACTTGCACCAAAGCGGTTCACATTGAGCTTGCTTCTGAGCTCACCACTGAGGCTTTCTTAGCTGTTCTAAGACGGTTCATCGCTCGTCGTGGTCGATGCAATAATATCGTCTCTGACCAGGGAAGGAATTTCGTGGGTGCAAGTTGCTATCTCGGGTCTATTATGCAAAATGCTGCAAAATCCCAAGAAATAAAATTTTCGTTTAGTTCGCCTGGAAGTCCACATTTCAATGGTCTCGCTGAGGCAGGGATAAAGTCAGTTAAGACTCATCTCGCTCGAGTTATCGGAAAGCAAAGACTGACTTATGAAGAGTTCTACACAATTTTAACTCAAATCGAGGCGATGTTGAACTCTCGTCCTCTCACGCCTTTCAGTTCAGATGCTAACGATTTAAATGCTTTAACTCCTGGACATTTTCTGACATTGGAGCCGTTAACTATTCTCCCTGAGGAAAATTTTGTCGAAGTTAACGTTAGTCCTCTTCATCGTTGGAAATTAATCCAGCAAATCCATCAGGATATATGGCGTCGGTGGCATGTTGAATACATTCACACGCTGCAACAGAAAATTAAGTGGAACAGGTCACACCCAAATCTTATTCCGGGTACTCTAGTTCTCATTATTAACGAAAATGCGAGTCCTTTAAACTGGAGTTTGGGTCGTATTATCCAATTACATCCAGGAGCTGATAGTGTGTGTAGAGTCGCAACTGTGAGGACTGCTGCTGGTCAGTACAAGAGGCCTATAATTAAACTCTGTCCCTTGCCTATTGAAAACAATTAATTTTCTTGCATTATTTAAATATCTTTATTATATTTTTTTTTTCGTACGTAATATTTATAATTTTCGTTTCGTTTTCGTGTCGTTCTAATTTATAATATATATATTTTTCGTAAATACGTTGTATTTAGGTGGGCGGAATGTTCAGTTTTGGTAAATTTCGTAGCCTGCCTCTGGCAACACAGAATCGAAATGTCAGTTGACACCTCTTTTTTAGCCTGTTTTTTGTTCGTTTCCGTCCCTCTCTCGATTTAAAACCTCTGCTGGTTAAATTCTACTTTCCGCTATTTTTGAACGAGAAAATAAGATTATTCGTCCTAACGTGCATCCATGTGAGATCGTGGTTGAAGGAGTATCGACTACGGGAATTGTCTAGTAGACTTGACGGTAAACCAAAGGTTTTCTGAGGTAAGCCTGCAGCTCGAGGATTTCCTGAGGCCCGGCACAGTCTACTCGCCGCTATTTTCGCTGCCCAAGACCAGGTTGGTGCCCTTTTCTATATCACTTTCTCACGTTTTAATTTTTTGTATCTTGTCGATTTTCTTTTAATATACAGTCCACTTGCTAATCATACAATCTGTAATAGTTACGGAATAATCGCCTGGGCACACTTAACGATTACACCCTGTATATAGGTACATAACAAAACCCGTCAACACTTAGTCATCATAATTCCCAAAAACGTTACAATAAATCAAGACACTTCCAACAATATGACGATAGAGGATAATCTCTGACCCCTGTTCCGTTGTATAAAGATAGCGCATGCGCTGTTCTGATCAGTGTACGTCAAGTGTCACGAGTATCATGATCGCGTTGTGTCTCCTCGCCGGCCTGGCTCTTGCCAGCTCCGCGCCTCAGTTCCACGTCCGCGAACCTTTGTTTCCGATGCCTTCAATTCGTCCGATGCCTCAGATTCCTGTTATGCCACACATGCCTGTGATGCCTCAGATGCCTGTGATGCCTCAGATGCCTGTGATGCCTCAGATGCCTGTGATGCCTCAGATGCCTGTGATGCCTCAGATGCCTGTGATGCCTCAGATGCCTGTGATGCCTCAGATGCCTGTTATGCCACAGATGCCTGTTATGCCTCAGATGCCTGTGATGCCTCAGATGCCTGTGATGCCTCAGATGCCTTCGGAGGACTACGCAGAATTTGTAGAGAGAATGAAACAATTTGAGCAGACATCCATTGAACTCCAACACCGCTCGCCTTCCCAAACCGATCGCGGTGACGAGTACGTTCTTGTGTTAAATATGCAAGGGTTCGACGCGAAGGATTTTAAAGTTAAAGCTGGAGAAGGAACATTGATAGCGGAAGCTCTCCACAAATTTGACAATGGATACACACGTTCTTTACAATCCATGAGACGTCTGCCTCCTGGTTTGAATATCCACGGTACTTGGACCTATGGTATGGGAGTACTCAGGGTTCTTTTTCCGCAAAACGCCTTACCTAAGGTTACGAAGATAGCTCATGTTGATGTGAACACACAGGCCCCGGAAACAGAAGACAGTGACAGTGAAGAAATGGATCCTTCCGCTTTTCAGCAGACGTCGTCCATCGAACTCCAGCAGCGCTCACCTTCTCAAACCGTGCGCGGTGACGAGTATGTTCTTGTGTTAAATATGCAAGGATACCAAGCGAAGGATATTAAAGTAAAAGCCAGAGAAGGAGCCTTGCTGGTAGAAGCTGTTCCCGGAACTGACAGTGAAAACAAACAATTTATGAAAACCGTGCGAGTGCGACCTCTGCCTCCTGGTTTGAATATCCACGGTACTTGGTCATATGATATGGGAGTTCTCAGGATATTTTTTCCGCAAAGCACCATGCCAATAGCGAGGATGGCTGCGGTTGATGTGAATACACAGACCCCGGAAACTGAAGATAGTGACAGGGAAATAACAGAATAATTTGGTGTCGAGAAGGAAACCGCGATGTTGATATAGGGGTGATTTATAATTAGATTTTGTAATATTAGCAACCACATTATTCAGTTGATTTGTCCAATAAAGTGAATTCTGTGCCCATCTGGGGGCCGTTTCACGAAGCTACAAGTTACGAATTACAAGTACAATTTGATGCACATTGCGTAGACAGTGAGGTAAAACGATAAGGGCTTATAGTTTAGGCGAATTGGCTACGCAATGAACATCAAATTGTAACTTGTTACTAGTAAATTGTTGCTTCGTGAAACGGGGCCCAGGTAAATAAGTTCTAGTAATATAGATATGGTGTGACCAAATAAATTCTTATATTGATATTGTTTATGGATAAAATATAGGTATATTATGTATATGAATAAATAAATAAATAAATGAATCTGCAGATTTATTCTTTTGTGTTATTTACTAATGCCGTTGGTTTTCCAATTATAATTAAAATAAAAACCAGGCGCAAAAATTATGTTTTGCACTTTCCAACGATCAACAGAAAATATAATTAGTCAAGTGCTATGCGATAGTACAAAACGTTAAAATTATTAATTACTTCTTATCTCTCTTCTATATCTGAGGTCAGAGTTATGGAGCTGATCTGCTGGTCACTGACATGGCTCATGTGACGACAATTTTCCACAAATAGCCAGGACCAACGGCTTCTGAAGTATTCCTAACAAAAACAAAACAAAAAGTTCCTTATTGAACGATACGTGATTTTTATACATTATTATTTATTTGAAGGAGATCCTCGTATAGGATCGAAACGTTGGAAGACAAAGTTTCCATTTTTAAACAGATGATAGACAGAGAAAGTTGATTATGATTTGATGAGAAGGGGTCGGACAATACAGTCCCAATGACCACTTCGACTGCGACCCGAGAAGGGTCCATACTAAATACCCTCCTCTAGACCCACAGCTTTGAAGAAGCTGACGATTGATAACGGACTCAAAGCCTGGTCTTCCTGGATGTCAATTTTAGGTTCTCCCAGCACCCGGCTTCTCTTATTGACAAGGGCATCGCACTCACATAGGATGAGAAGCGGAGTCTCCTCGTCATCTGCGCAGAATCTACAGCTAGGGTTCTCAGATAAGGCCCATCCTGATTAGATGCCACTTTGGCTGCTGAAAAAAAGACGCAATAATACAGCCATGCGCCCCCCCCGTCCACCTCGGTAGGTGGCCTCATACGCGTTTGGTAACAGCGCACCTACGACGTAGGGGCCGCGCAGTCACATAGGAAATTATTGCACCTACGAGGCGGGTTTACGCGCACGGCAGTCTAAACACGCTCCACCTACGTGGTAGGTGCATAGCATCGTGTTACAATGGCCCGTTAGCATAGCTTACCATGACCCGACAGACAGATTTACTTTCGTATTTATTGACGGAGCGAGCGCGAAGCGTTTCCGCGCCAGTATTATAGTACTCTGTGGTTTCCGTTTCAGCTTGGGCAAAAATGCTTTCGTATGTCCGGAGGATGTCCAGCTGTTCAGTTCTCCTCTACAGGTCGCATATCTCAACTGATTCTCATAAAGTCTTGTGAGCAGGTTCGATAAATATTTAGGTTTTTTGTTGTCGAATTTAAAATGGCGAAGATATAGGGGTTGAAAACCTAAAAAAAAAACATAAACACTTTTAGGTTTCGCGGTTGTTAATATTAACACACATTCCTACCGGGTTATTACCACGATTTCTAAAAAAAAAACATTTTTCAGCCATTTTTTTTTAAAAATTTCACAACTTGTTTGTTGCCCTTATTAAAATGCATAAACTTCATGGGATCGGGGAAGTGAAGGGGTGGAAAATAATGAAAATATAAACGCAAAAAGATAGACTCGCGTATACAGCTCACAGAGTTACATCATGTTTGGCCTAGCTGTAAGTAAGTCAATAAATAAATGAAGGATATGTTGTTTTTTTTTCCACAGGCGCACACAGCCGACGTGATGAGTGTGGACCTAGCAGCTTCAGACATGGGCGACACGTTCGTGTCGGGCGCGTGCGACCGCCAGGCGCTCGTGTGGGACATGCGGACCGGCCAGGCTGTGCAGGTAACCAATAGAATACCTTTTTTTTTATTTGTTTAGAAACAAACAGTCTTATAAATTACATGTTTACAATTAAGCTTATAATATTATGTTTATAGACCTACAGTTTCCTGTAAAATTTACATATCATATTTAAATTGAGATCTAAAGGGCCCCGGAGACGGTCAAACGGTTTGATTCAATCACGTAAAGTTTGGTTTGACTCAAACCATTTCGATCGTTTACAAAGGTGGTTTGAACGGTTTGTCAAACATTTACGTGCTTGATGCAATTTCATATTTTTGTTGTGTTTGACGCGTCAGAAGTGTAATTACGACAGCGTACAGAATCAGACTGCGCAGAGCCGTTTGACAAACCGTTCAAACCGACCTCAAACAGTTTGATCAAACTCGTAAGGTTTGAGTCAAACCGTTTGACCGTCTCCGGGGCCCTTAAGTCTCCAAAGGTGGTGAGTAAATTAATCTATCAAAAACATATAAAACGATTTATATTACTTGTTACTTGTATTCTAACCAATATCCTCATCTGAGCAACAAAACAAACATCTAAACTAAACAAAACATTCGCATTTATAATATACCTATAGAGACATAAACAACAAAAACAAACAAAGTATATATCATTGTATACATATTTATATAGTATATTATGTAGTTGTATTATTTATTTATGTAGCTATATTGACATATTATGTATGTAGGTATATATGTATGCCCTAAGTATAAGTAGTTTGTTTATGTAACTTTGATTATTAGTATTAAATAGCTTATCCTATTCTGTTTTTCTTGTGCACCGTCCCACAGTTTTTTGGCTGGAAGAAATTGCTACCTTAGCAATAAGGCCGCCTATCTGAACACCCTTTTATCTATCTTCTGTACTTTCAAGCTATATCCTTGTGTGCAATAAAGTATATTCTATTCTATTCTAAATAATACATACCAAAGCGACATAAAACATAAACTTAAGCATATACCTAACTGACTGGTAAGGTTTCTTCAAACTTCTTCACCATCATCACTAGCGCCCGACTGCCTAGGAGTCGAAGTGGTCGCCATTACTGAAAACGGTTGGAAGGGTCATCATCATCGTGTGGGTTGAAATGTCGACAACCGACCTCACAAACCCTGATTACGGTTTTTTTCAGTTGTTTTTGATCTATCACCGCTACGCCAGGCTGTGCATGTAATCATAACAAACTGTTTTTACAGTTTGGCGCATAATTTTATGTTAAAATTGTAACTGTTCAAGTATAAATAAATAAATAAGTAACAGCAGATGAGTGTGGATCCAGCAGCTTCGTAATAAATCATCGATTCGTTGCTTTGTTCTTGTACGGCGTGGACATAACGACACAGTATTGCTTAAAACTTAAAATAATTTAGATAGTACATCCATATTTTTATTGTCTTTTTCAGTTATCAGTTATATTTTTTTTGTAAGTAAATATATCGAAACCGTCTCGGACAGGTTTTGAATTGAACCTGTATTTTCGTAGCAATCTGGCCAGATAGGCGCATTTTAAAATATGTTACTGTCACCGTCCGGCTGTCTTGGTTTACATTATTAATTAAGTATATTTTATTTCTTCGGTCGGGAGAGCGTCGGTGGTCTAGTGGCTAGGGCCGCTGCCTCCCGTCCGGGAGACGCGGGTTCGATCCCCATCACGTACCAATGTGTTTTCGAATTTCGAATTCATATGTACGTTTATTCGACGCTCTTACAGTGAAGGAAAACATCGTGATGAAACCTGCACACTCCTGCGAAGAAATTCAAAAGTTGAGTGTGAAGTCGACCAACCCGCAGTGGGCCAGCGTGGTCGACTAAGGCCTAATCGTCGCAGTGTAGGCTCGAGTCCCTCGGCGGGGACGTATATGAGCTGTTGATGATGTTATTTTATTTCCTCTTCCAGGCCTTCGACACTCACGAATCGGACGTGACTTCGGTCAAGTTCCACCCGGCCGGCGACGCCCTGGCCACCGGCTGCGACGACAGCGCGTGTCGCCTGTTCGACCTGAGGGCCGATAGGGAAGTGGCCCGCTACGCTAAGGACAGCATCATGTTCGCTGCCAACTCCGTCGACTGGTCGGTGAGTAAAAATAACCGCTCAAGCACGTGCCGGGCCACGCAAAGTGTAGGGTTCCGTAAGACAGTTAACATTCATCAAAGTAGTTTTCTATGATATTTGTTTTTTTTTGTTTAATAACACAAAATGGACATGAAATTTTGACCTTACACTCGAACCTCGCAGGGTTTATCTGTGTTTAGTACCAGATTTCTTACTTGTACAAGTGCATTTTATAAGTTGGTCTATTATTCGATAACCTGTAAAGCCTACTTGCTGTTGATAATTTTCCTTTAAAATTCATTAAAAAAAACAAACAAATCTCTTCATCTCACCTCTCATCTCTTTACTTCTTTTCTTTTTCTTTTCAGCATAAAAATTACTAATACTGAAAGTTTTAACGCGATGTCTGCATGAAATAATTCAGAAAAAAAAACAATTTTCTTTTGTAACAGGCAGGTATGCAAGAATAAAGAAACCAGTTTCATCAACAGCTCATATACGTCCCCGCCGAGGGGCTCGAGCCTACCCTGAATTAGGGTGATTAGGCTTTAGCCGACCACGCTGGCCCAGTGTCATCCTATGGGTCGCGGCCACCATCGCCAATATGCTTTATTTTCAGTTGGTAGATGCTACAGAAAGTCTACTATTTAGTACTATACAGAAAAAAAGAGTACTTGATTATTTTAAGAGTTATAGAATATTGTATCTTGATTGGTGTCAATAAAGAATATTTGTATTGTATTGTATGTGGCCAAAGTATACTTTGTCGCGCGGCCACCTTCAGATTGAAGGAAAACCTAGATATTATTTGATGTTATCAATCAGAAACATATCTACACTAAAAGCACTTCACAAAGTATGCCAATTCTTGCCATGAATCCCAAAGAAACCATGATAACCAATTTGATAAGTATCATAGAACTACAACGCCTTAAAAATACGTTAAGTCACTTTTTTTTTCAAATGAATTCATATTACATAATAATATTTTATCAGGCGTTACCAAACTAAGATTATGGCCTACACCTATACCCTACATCTACCCTATCTAGTTATTCTGCTATTCGGGACGGAGACAAATCAAAAACCATGAAAATCGGTCGAGCCGTTCTCAAGTTTTAAGGACCAGCAGCGCATCATAAGGCGGTCGCCTGCGGCAGGTGAGCTCAGTATATGCTGGTCACTAGGATATATTTGAAGCTCCAACCAGCATAAATATCGGGTGCGTCCCGTCCCGTCGCGCGTGCGTTCAATTTATGCTGGTTGGTTCTTAAATATCCTGTTGACCAGCATATACTGAGCTCACCCGTCGCAGGCGACCGCCTTACGATGCGCTGTTTCTAAGTGTTTGAACAAACTCGATTTTGATATAGATATATTAATAAAATTAATATTTGGAGACATTTCTCACACACGGCCATCTGACCCCAAACTAAGCAAAGCTTGTACTATGGGTATCAAACAGCTGACATACATTTACTTAAATATATAAATGCATACTTATATTGATAAACAACATCCAGACACAAAGCAAACACAAGTGCTCATCACACAAATGTTTGCCCTGGGCGGGATTCGAACCCGCGACCCTGCGCATCGCAGGCAGGCGTACGTACTAGGCTACGGGGCCGTCAGATAATGTATTACACAAAAATATGTTAGAAAATCTGATGCCTCGATGATTCATTACAATTATTTGGATATTTTAAGAAGTACTTTTAGCGTAGATATATTTTTAATTCATAAAAATAAACAATAATCTAGCTTTTCCTTCTATCTGAAGGTGGCCACGTAAAATATTCTATAACTCTTAAAATAATCAAGTACTCTTTTTTTTTCTGTATAGTACTAAATAGTAGACTTTCTGTAGCATCTACCAACTGAAAATAAAGCATATTGGCGATGGTGGCCGCGACCCATAGGATGACACGCTGGCCCAGTGCGGGTTGGTCGACTTCACACACAACCTTTGAATTTCTTCGCAGGAGTGTGCAGGTTTCATCACGATGTTTTCCTTCACCGTAAGAGCGTCGAATAAACGTACATATGAATTCGAAATTCGAAACACATTGGTACGTGGTGGGGATCGAACCCGCGTCTCCCGGACGGGAGGCAGCGGCCCTAGCCACTAGACCACCGACGCTCTTAGAAAGAAACCAGTAAACATTGTTAATGATTTTTCCGTAACTTACAGGTATCAGGCCGCTTACTATTCGCCGGCTACTCCGACTACACAGCCTGCGCGTGGGACGCACTGCGAGCCATGCGCGTGTGCGTGCTGTGCGGACACGAGCACCGCGTGCAACGTGTGCAGCTGGCCCCGGACGGAACCGCACTCGCCACCGCCTCGTGGGACGCCACGCTCAGGGTGAGTAGCTTAAAACGTCTCAAACGCGTTTCTAATTGGTTGTGACGTAGTTTCCTATTTTCCCCAACCATCATCGGGTGAATAATATTTTATATAAAAAAACAATAATAACAATTTCTTTATTTGTTAAATTATTTACAATTATTTCAGTAGAACTTTGTAACCTGTGGTAGCATAGTAGATGTGTTACAGTGTCTTCCTCATTATATTACAATGACGTAATTATTGTGTAAACAAGCTTTAAACAGTTTTAAGCTAGCAAGCTATTGATATTTCCCTGTTTCAGATCTGGGCCTAAGCCGCCCCTCCAGCAGCGCCACCTGGCGGCCCTCGCGGCGCTCCCCAGTGTTCTAGCGGATAGTAAATGTTTATTGTGGTGGTAGGCGCGAGCCAAAAACACTTGCACAACATAATAGGCCTTGATTGAGACAGTAGTGCTCTAAATCTTAAAACTAGTGGCATACCTTAGCCTCAAGAAAATAGGAATTGTTTTTGCAAGCTCGGCGAACTAAACAAAACTATGCGGACCTACTCATAGTTATGACACACGCGCCCCGCCCACTTGTCCATTCCTCTCTTGTTTTATATTCAGTGTTCATAATCATCATCAATCTTTTATATCTCTATCTTCTATCTCTTTCATTTTTTATTAAAGCGAGAAGGACAAAGTTAGAACGTCATCGTCAAAATCATGGCTAGTGTAAATCAAAATGGCCAGCGTTCAAATGAAAATCACAGTATTAAACACAATGGAAAAAAGATATTAAGTAAATGACTTAATGGTGCTGAATCTCTAAAAATTTTTCTGTTGTAGTGTTGTGTAAGTGTTTTTTACCTGCGCGAGTAGTATTCCAAAGATCTAGACTAAAATATAACCTAATGTTTAAATATAAGTTTAATTGTGTTGTACTAGTTCAATTAGGCGGTTGGCAATGGCCGATCGACATTCCTGTATTATTTATCATGTAAGTAATAAATCGATTTCAATGTTAACGTCGTTGTTTTATTTTCTATCAACATCAACAGCTCATATACGTCCCCACCAATTATGTCATTAGGCCTTAAGTGTCCACTACACGATGTAACTCCCCGACCCTAATGTAAATTAAAACTATGTAGAACAACGTGTGTCTGTTGTATGACATAGAGGAAGTTATAATAAAAGATTCGAGACGAATTAAGAGAATTTTTGTTTTTTTAATACGTTCTTGTAATGAATTTTTTGAATTTTAAACGTTCGTGTAATGAATGTTTTTAATTTTAATACGTTCTTGTAATGAATGTTTTTAATTTTAATACGTTCTTGTATTGGACATTTTTGATATTTCTAAAATAAATAACTCAGAAACTAAAAGAGATAATGCAAAACTAAATGCATACTTGGGGTGCAGAGACTGAGATACGTTTGCATTGTGAGTTTCAGAAATATCGAACAAGTTTAGGAAAAGGGCTTGTTGACCTAGCGCGTACCGTCGATGCGTGTCGCCAATATACATGGTGGGAGGCAGTCGGCCGTCTAGGAATAGATGGCTGGCGGAACGTTAAGTTCAAGAAAATTTACATTATTGTAAAAGTGCAAAAATAGACTAATACAAGTCTATACTTGGAAAACCAAGTGAAATAATTGCCGAACCTAAAGTCGCAGGCGCTGCACAGCCTCTCACTGCCTTTCGACGGGATTTCGGTCCCTGAAGACTGGCGTGCTGCCTGTTTGATATGGGAACATATCCCATCCGAGATGGTCAAAAATGAAAATCAAGGGAATCATAGACTTGACGCACCTAGATGACCTAATGAAAGCGGACACGGCCGCTGGATCAAACTGATCACATAATGCACTATATTTGACCATCTCATAGAGAACCCTTATCTGACGCATGAAGACGAGGTATAACTATCGCTGCTATGATATTGTTGGCACTGCATGTTTGGCTCTGAGCTGGAGTATGGGTCGCATCCTAGGCGTGATAAGTACACTAAGCATTACCCCTGATAGTGGAGTTAACAATATCTTAGTGGCTACCTTCAAGACGCCATTCTGTGGAGAGATTTCCGTATCTGACCTATGAAGATGTGGAGTAACCATTGGGCTGCTATGAATGCCGCTAACTCATGGCTAGCTCTGAACCGCTGATTGACCGAGACGCATACAGCGACTTGAATACATCGTCGTGGAGGGGGACTTGTCCACATCCATGCACGGTGTACGTCAGACTGATTAGTGTCGACGATAGTCTATCAAGTATTATTCCTGATAGAGGTAGCGGAGGACATAGTGGCTTCCTTCAAGACACAAGTCTGTGAAGAGGCATACTGGAACGAGCATATTAATTGAGAACGAGAACCTGAACGTGGACTGCTCTGGCTAATATCATCATGTATGATTTATTACCAAGTTATATTCAGAGCGATAGCTGAAATGAGTCTTTAGATTCATATGCGGTCTCAGGCACGGAGACGCGCGGCGGAGATATGTATATATGGAGATATGAAGTTGGAGCAGATCTGCCCTGGCAGTACCGTTCAGATAGACGGAGATCCAGTATGCAGGAGCAATCCAGATATGAGACCCACAGTCAGTAGCAGCTGTGAGGTCATCCCTTCGAGCTTGCTTGTTGGAAGATGGTTTACCATCATGGGCGCTGGTTCACGTGTGGACTATCCTATAAACACACCCTTGAACGCACTACGTTGGACACTTCGGTGGAAGACGGGATTAGCCTCCCAAAAGGTTACTATAACGGCTCAGCCGTATCGGGAACGCTTCGGCTAGTATCGATTGGACGTCGTCCACTAGCTTCGGCTACAACATGAAGCTTAGGCTTCCTACGATGGGACTTCGGTCTCCTTCCATCGCTTAAGGCGCACCGGTCGGACCAGAGTCCGCTGTAGACAATCCTTCGGGGTTGTCTATTATTTTAACCTTTTTCCTACACCTCTGTGGTGAGGGGAGGACAGGAGCATTCTGAAGGACAGAGTGGGAAGTGACTCACAGAGAGCGCGTTGGTGGAGCGTTTATTCTCACTCGTCACGTAGATACTTTGATGGCTGGTTTGCTGTATTGTGTGTACGTCTCGGGTCTTTGCTTCTAGTCTGCTGCCTTGCTTGGGTTCTAAGGTCCTAGTAATCGTCCAGCTGAGGGAGCTAGAACTAGTCCCCTCGTCAATGCTGAATATTACTAGATCCCTTGTCGGACTGTATATTGGAAGACACAGAGGGGTTATGCAACCGTATTTATCAATACAGTTGGCATAGCTTAAGGAAAAGGGTATCCCGGTGCGTAGAGCTAGGATGGTCGTCTCCAGGAAGTATCATTAGAGAAACTTGGTTATTGATCATTCTGTTGAGGAAATGCCACTCAACGAAAGTTCCTCTAAGAACTAGAAGTTCTATTCAGAACTACAGACGACACACCCGTCGCCGGCTCTAAGGACTCGCTATGGCAGTCCTGGAGCCACCTTTTTATACCTTTTAAATTACATATATCATGTAATAATCCCTGTGATCCATTTCAGGAATCTGGGCTCTTATTGCAGAAGCAATAAACTTCGAAGTTCTTTTCAGAATACGACTTTAGTATTGCTTAATAAAGTCGCTGGGATTTCCTGGTGACTTTATTCTTTCAGTCAGCGAGCATGGGTAATCAGGAGTAGGCTGCTTGCCGACTGGCAACCGATACTCCTGTATTCGGACGAGAGATAGGGACGAATCAGTATTTAGGAATAACATAGAAGTTGAGTAGGCGACTCTATGTTTAATTCCACAGTTAGAAAACATAATATACAGACGATCACACGATCACACGATCAGACTGAAAGAGTTTGGGTTACTCTCACAACGTAGTAAGGATCTGCTACTAGATGATCAACGGCCAATTATGATTATTATTTTAGAGATGAGATGTTCAGTTACAACTACTCGCGAAGTTGATCGAAGTAGGCCGAGGACGAGAGTATAGAGAGGCACTTCGTGCAACTTCGCTTCGTTACGGGCTTAACCTTGACACCAATTTGACACTTCGTCGAAGAACTTCGGACGAGAGTGTAGTGGGCGCTTTACACGCTGGTCCAAGGTTGGTCGACTAAGTCGACTTAACAAACAACCTTTGAATTTCTTCGCAGGAGTGCGCCCCCAGATACGTTTTCATAAAAAAGACAGCATTTATATACGAGGAGGGATCAAAAAGTAGTGAGAATGAAATAGAATATAATGACTATTGATAACTTAATAATTTATTTTTCTACATAGTCTCCGAGTCTCTCTACACACCGAGTCCAGCGCTTTTTCAAGGCTTCAATCCCTTTAAAAAAAAAAGTTTTGTCTTGGTCCTGCAAAAACTCTCCATGGCATCCATCACCTCGTTATCGTCTTCGTACCTGTTTCACCTTAAGTATTCTTTCAATTTGGGGAACAGGTGCTCCGAGGGTGGGCGATGGCAGGCCCGGCCGATTGCGATCTCAAGGGGGGAGAACAACCGTGTGGGGGAACCCAGAATTTTCGAAGCTTATTACCTATGTTTGTCTGAATTATATTGTATTTTTGTTTTTTAACGGAAGCGGCAGTCCGTCATACAGTGCGTGACAGACTAGAACTAACTAGCGCATGTGTTGCCCTTTTTAAGCCCCGCCTCCTTTGTTGCCCTTCGCGTGGGGCCATTTATTGAACGGAATGCGACTTCTATAGCTTCCTTATTCGTAGATCTGAGCTATGCCTGCCAGTATTTTTTTTTCTTACCAAGGAGTATGTCGTTCTCACTACTTTTTGTATGGCCCTCCTCGTAGTTCCGATTTTGACCACGCATTTTGCCTTGCTTTTTTTTTATATTATTGGCATGGTGCGGTTTGCACATCGCCACAGTCATAACGCATTGTATCCGAGTTCAAGTGAACGAATGAATGAACGAATAGATTTTTTGGATTGCCAGCTCTTACATAATCATTTTAAATTAAATAAATGTAGGAAACTGTGATATTTTCACATTTATTGAGAAAAATTATAATTAAAAGTAATTTGTTGATGGTGGTGAAACTTAGATTTTTATTTATAAAGTAATTGATGGGTCGCTTTTCACTGAAGTAAAACCAAATACATAATAATATCCACTCCTACCTATACACCACGACAAAATACGTCAAGTCAGCAATCCTACCTAATGCTTGATTTATAGCAGACCACCCACACGTGTATCCTAGTGAGGCAGAGATCTTTTTTATACTGAGTTTAAATTATTTGTGTTACTTTGTGATCACTAAAATTGAAGGCTGGGGGGCCGTTTCACGAGGCTACAAGTTACAAATTACAAGTACAATTCGACGTACATTGCGTAGACGAATAGATAAAACGAAAAGCGCTTACAGTTTAGGCGAATTGGCTACGCTATGTATAACAAGTTACAATTTGATATACATTGCGTAGCCAATTGGCCTAAACTGTGCGCCCTTATCGTTTTATCTAATCGTCTACGCAATGTACGTCAAATTGTACTTGTAATTTATAACTTGTAGCTTCGTGAAACGGCCCCCTGATCGAATGGAAAGTGTTAACATTTTTTATTTTTTCTAATATTCCGTGTTGTCATAGTGACACTAAAGAAAACATTTTCTAGTTTAAATGTAGTTTTAGAAAGAGCGTTCCTGGCAACCCTCCAAATGTCATTCTTGTGCGAAGTGCGGAAGAATTTGCCTGCGCCATTTTTTGTTTAATCGCTTTGTTCTTTTCCGTCAAGTGCAGTGCAGTGATAGTGTTTATAAACCCTGCGGAGGCTGTCCCGCGGCGCTGATAAAGCCCAGCGCTCTTCTTCACCACACTGGCTAACCAGCTCATCGCCATGTATCGGGCACTTTCCTACTTGCCACTGGCTCTTCTATTTTTAGCCAGCGTAGTCCCATCAGACGGCCAAAGTAAGTGAATAGTTGGATAATTATAAAATAGTGTGGCGAGCATGGTTTCTTTGAGTGGCTCGGGGTAGGCGAGGGGAAATAGGTCGTCTGGAGGCCAGTGACTTGGGCGGGGGTCGATCGATGGCGGTGATGTCACATGGGTTGTGACTCGCTGCGAGACTAGACTATCTAAGAAATAGATCTATAGTGGAGTCTTACGAGTAGTCTTACGTTGAATATAATAGTTCTTTACAGTAGGCAGTATTACACTAAAACTTATCTGTATTATATATATCTATGACTATGTTATCTATTAGATATTTTAGGATTGTGATGAAAGGAAATTTAGTACTTCTTGCCAGCACATGGTATAGCGTAATCATATTGATGATAGTGTAAATTTGTATCAATCGGTTTGTAAATTTATTTTTTTCCTAGCCCTGTAATTTATTTTTGTCTTTATTTTCCTTGTTATTCATTCATGGGTTAGTGTTAGTATTGTATTTATTTTTAAAATTATTATGTAGGTACTTGGTTTGTAATGACTAAACTTATGACTCATTCTATTATTTATTATGTTCTTCATAAACCTCCATACATCATAATCATCATCAACGACCCGTCAACCACCATACATACTATAAATAAATTATTACACTCAAGATAAATCACAGTAAGGATTTATAATTCAAAAGGGAACTTAAGTTAGAACAAGACACTCTTTATAACCAGCATAATACTTATCTTTCAGAGTGTTCAAACTACACAAAATCTATAAAGTTTCAAACATTAATCTTTTTACCTTAAAACAAAGACAATAAAACATTATACATTGTAGAACCTCCCAATAAAATAATAAAATTAATATTATTTATTACTTACTAAATTATAAAATAAATAACTTAATGAAATAATTACAAATATATAAAAAATAAAAGCGGACTACATTTCACCAGGGGCAGGTGTCTCCTATTAAGTTTTAAAACTGTGTGAGGCGCCGCTCGCTCTTCTTACAACTATTATATTGTAATATAACAAGACGGTAGACATTTAATCGTACTGTAAGTTTTTATAACTTTACTATTATTATATTTTTTTTTTTACAATTTTTTTATGATAATAGCAATAACTAATAGTACAGTACACTAAACTTGAACAACCGCTAAAATCTTAAAACATAATATTACAGTTACAAATGCCAAGATTGTGAGTGTGTGTATGTATGTATGACAAAGAGTAAGCTAAATATTTGACCCAAACATACTTTACTGATAGGTACGTAAAGATAATTAAAGCTTGTGAAAAACAGAATTTTGAATACATTTCTGTCCAACACAATAAAATGGATTTTTAGTATTGAAATGAAAATAGGTTTATAGAGGTGCTTTTTATTAAAATTCAGCTTTGTCTAAATCACGGCATTTTATGTATATTTTTCCTGGATCAATGACAATGTAGCTTTAGAATAGCCAAGAAACAAACAAGTACATTAACACAGCTTTCTTAACATTAAAATTATTTCATTTATTTGTCATATTGAGTTTATTGTATTACAATATTCAACCTAGTTTAATTAGTTTATTAAGTTGTAGTGCCTCTTCTAACAGATATTTATGTTTTCGGGGATAACTCGACTATGCGTGCAGCGTGCTGAGGAAACTTTTTTGACATTGATTTTGTTTTTTTTTAATTCAGAACACGAAGAAAATTCGACTACATAATTATTAAATTAAAATACATTTTCAATAGCTATTTTTGCTATCTATTCATCATTCATTTAATTTAGAACAGTTGATTGTTGTCTATTGACAGTAGATTAAGAATACAATTGCAGATACTCCGTTTTTACTATAGTACAATGATAACGTGCGGAGTCAACCTCCGCAGTGTTATCGCGTCGCGACTGCGTCAATACCACCTTTTATTTCATGTTTGTTCCGCTGTGGGTTATTTTGTTTTTATTACCCAACATAATAAAGAAGGATGTTTGATGTGTCCCATCTTTCTATCATGAAGCTAATAGGGGATCGGACTACTTTTTTTTATTTTATAAATCCAAACTTCTTAGTTTCTGCTATCGAACAATAAAAGATTTTTTGCTCTATCTATAAATTTGACAGAGTTATAACGGTTTGAAATTCAAGATTAGACAGAGAGGCACATATCCACTTGTGACGTCATTTGTTAGTAACGCCATTATAATCTCCATACGAAAAATCCATACGAAGTAATTTTCTTCGCGAATCGTCTGCTACTAATCTATATTTTAAAAATAATTCATAAAATATGGTTGATTTTGGAACAGTCCAATCCCCTATTGCTCTTTTAACTATAAATCAATATACAAAAAGGTATAGAAGGGTAATGGGGAAGCAACTTGATGAAACAAAAATATTATTATATAAATATGATTATAATATAAAAATATAAATAAGCCTTGTTGTGTACCTGTTATATTAATGTGTTGTGCAAAATAACAGGTTCAGGCAGGTCAGATAAAAAAACATATTAATCATTCAATATTTCTTAACTTTTTTGGACTGTGTCTATTCAGTACCTATTCAATAATAAAACATGACAAAAAAGTAATTAATATCATCTCTTCACCTACTCGATTATTTGGTAAATTAGTATTTAGTTATTTTTACGCGTAGAATTGGAAATTCCGATCCTGTCTGCCGCACCAGTGCGGCGGTCGGAACCCGACCCGACAAGCGAGCGGACACTGACGGTGAAGCTGGGCGCTCCACTGACGGTTGAGTGCTCGCTGCAGCCCCAGCAGAAGGTGGAATGGCGCCTCGACGGGGGTGCCAGGCCTCAGGACATGAAGCCGGTGGAGACAACGTCTTCGCCGGAAGTCGTCATCGCTAGACTGACCGCCCCGTCTGCGCTCGCGCACCACGCTGGCGTCTACACTTGCGCTAAGTCCTCGCCGCGCATCCGCGTGAAGATCACCGGTATATTCTTAATCACTGATATAGGGTTGCCAGATTCGTTTCTACCGGATTAAGAGGTTTTGTGTTCTACTGGGCTCAAGTGATTTTTGTTAAAGATATGTTTCCGCAATAAAATGTAGCATTATAATGTTCTTTTCCCACCTGCCATCTAAGATCGGTTAATTATTGCTCGACGAACATGAAACAAGGACATACGATTATCGAAAGTAGAACGAATTGATAGTAAAATGTACAGCCCGTCATCTGGCAACCCTACCCGTATATTTCTTTTGCTGTACTGTAGCCTCTTGGTAGTTGGTAGGCGAGCGGCTAGTCTAGTCGGTTGAAAGCATATCTTCCTGATTTCTGCTAGTATTAGTGCCTGATTTGCTTTCGAAGTCTGTACCGAGCTCCTTGTAAAACAGACCATTCATTATTCTATGTCTTTTCGAAAGACTTCGCCATCGCCATAATATAATTTTGGAGCTCTGTATTTACAGCAAATAATTGTGTATTTTAAACTGAAATTTAGCAGGCGAGTTGTAACACCTAGATTCAGAGCTGAAAGTTATGTGGCATGTATGTATGTACACACAGTAACACGGAAAAGATGTAAACATTTTTTTTTTATTGTATGGGTTTGCTCTTGACCCCGATCCAGCCCGAGAGCAGGGATGGGATCTACGATGTAGCGAGCTTACCCAGAAGGAGCCTATTCACTCTGGCTTTAAAGAGAGTCTGATTATATGTGCTCGGAAATACAGACGCCGGCAGGAGATTCCACTCCTTTGCGGCACGCATTATAAAAGATGTTGAGAAGCGTTTGGTGCGCAAGCGAGGAATAGTCACCAAGAAAGGATGGTAACCTGCCGTGCGTCTGGATATAATTATTGTATAAATAATGAGAAAATGCTTTCAATATTGTTTATTACTTATTTTGTTTCTAAGTTTTGTTCTTGTCAATCTTAAACAAATAAAAAACAATCCAGCAAACATCGTAAGATCCTTGTGCAACTTAGGATAATGAATGGGCCGTATATCGTCTCGATTCGTTGCTACACAATCTTTTCTTGAGAATCGTATAATTTTGGTATTCTTATCAAGTATATTTAGTAAAAGACTGTAGATAATTTGAGTTGCTTTGTACCGTTATCGCCACTCGCATCGCTGAGGTAGTTAGTGTGTAGTTTAGTATTAATGTTATTTAAGATAATTTAAGATAAATAAAGATAAGAGAGAAATGTCCTCGTTGTGTGCTTCCTTTTCTACGTGCGTATCACAATGCGGCAGCCAATCTTAATCTAAAAATCACGTCAATGTTTAATCTACCTTACAACACTTATCTTTCCTTCAGTATTTTTTTTTTGTTCTTTGATATTTCAGCTTCACGCCCTAATGGAGAGAAAAGCTGGAAATAAAATGGCGCCACTGTCGAGTATTCTTAACGTGAGCAATAATATGTTCAATCAAATAAAATATATTTCAAAAATGTCTGCTGGGGGCCGTTTCACGAAGCTACAAGTTACAAATTACAAGTACAATTCGACGTACATTGCGTAGACAATGAGATAAAACGGTAAGGGCTTACAGTTTAAGCGAATTGGCTACGCAATGAATATCGAATTGTAACTTGTTACTTGTAAATTGTTGCTTCGTGAAACGGGACCCTGATCTTTTTGACGCATTGTGCTCCAGTTTTTTTCCCCATCGTAACAGTTTATAGCCCGAGTACCACTAAAAGTCTGCTCAATTTAAGGGGGGTAGGGGCGTGATATGTCAGAAATAAGAAGCCTATCAGCATTTGGTCCTTGCAAAATAATAGAAGCTAGATAAATGTAATGTCCTACGTAATACAAACGCAGGTTGCAAGCCAACTCGAAACTTTGAAAGTTAGACAAGGGCCTATGGACTTCCACCAGACCTTTGCCGTTAAAACGGCCTATAATGACAATCTTCTTTTTCTCTTCGTGTCGATGGGGGTTAAACCAGTCCAACCCAAAAATTTACCAGAGCTACTGCCTTATCATTGGCCTCATTTAGGTCTTGTATAGAGCAAGAAACAGGGCAGTTAGGGCAAGACAACAGGTGCTCCATAGTTTGCGTGTCGCCGCAGTCACACTGATCGTCATCAATGAAGCCCCACCTTTTGCGATTAATGTCAGGAAGAGAAGATGACTTCAGCATGACTGCTCGACCATAAAGGATACCGCACCCTCCGTCGAAGTATTCGCAGATTCTTAAAGGGTGGATCTTAACTCTCGTTACAAAGGATATATTCCCTATCCATTCCTGTCCACGTAGCACTGGGGAAACCACCGGCAACGGCTCCAATCTTTTCTTCCACGACATCCTTGCCCGGGAAGCCGCAGGCAGTCAAGTCATGCTCGTCGTCATAGACCTCTGTTGCCATACTTGCCGGGATGATAGGAATAATTCAGACAGTTCATTATAGGACGTGGGCAATTGTCGGACGACTATAATTACTATAGACAACTCTTAATTAATGTAAATTGCAGTACACGTTGTTTCACTAATGTACTAATGTGAGTTGTACGCTTAATCGACGCTCTTTCGGTGAAGGACACATCGTAAATCTGCACACGCCTGCGAACAAATTCAAAGGTTGTATACCCCTACTCTTCCCGTGGGTGTCGTAAGAGGTGACTTAGGGACTACACAGGGAACGGGCAGCAGCGCTCTCTGATACAGTAACCTTTTAATCTGCGATCTCCAACCCGCCTGCCAAGCGTGGAGATTATGGCAAAACCCTCCACTTAAGTGGAGTAGGCTCATAGTCCAGCCAGTGGGCCGTTGTTTTTTTTTTTATTATTTTGATACCTATGCTAGTGATGTCGTCATTGGTGTCGATTCGGCATACGCCCTACTAAAATTATTCCTGTCACTTTCTATCATTTTTAATTAAAAAGGGACCGAAGATCATCGGTTTTGTTTTTGTCTATGACTTGACGACTAACTGTCAAATTTAGTCTTGTTTTAGTGCCTACCTAACACCATGACGACTAAAAAGCCACTAAAATTGACAGTTAGTCGTGAAGTCAAAGACAAAAACAAAACCGATGATCTTCGGTCCCTTTTCAATTAAAAATGATAGAAAGTGACAGGACTAATTTTTAGTTTAGTTAGGCGTATGCCGAATCGACACCATTGTCGACCAACTCTGATCGACTTAATTCAGAGTGGGCTCGAGCCACTCGAGATATTGTAAGATACATACATGTTGTTACGTATGATAATCTGGCGAAAAGTGTACCAAAATGGCAAATATGTATTAATTACAAGAGTTTCTCTACAAGTGTTCCACAAGCCAACTTTTATTTCTGTTTATCCTAAGACAGATGGCTTGAATGAAATCTAGTTTTAAATTTAGAAATGATTCCGAATTAATGTCAGTCGTTAAGTCTGTTCCAGTATTTTATTTGTCGAACTATTAAACTCTTTGTTAAGACTTAAAATTAGTCCCTGCGTCAGCTTCTGGCCCATTAGGGCAAAAGATAACTCAAAGAAAACGAAGAGGGCATTGCAAGCCATTACACATAACAAACCTCTTTAATTAAAGTTATTGTTCATTAGACCATTCGTTTCTCTCCCTTTTATTTTTGTAGAAAAACGAAAAGGACTGGGCGAAATAACTGTCGCGATTTTTACACATTTTAAAACTGGTTTAGCGGGTCTAATCACAAATTGACCCTAATCTTAGTTAGAACGTCGTGTTCAGAGTTGTGGCCCTTGTCTTACTTTCAAAGTGTTTGAGTGTCGTAAGAATAGTTTAAAGCGCACATCTACTCGCCTGCCCAGCTTTATCCTGGTGCTGCCTCATCGGCTCCGAGGCGCAAATTATATCAGAAAAAAAAGCACCGTCGGTACGTCGAAGAATATGGTGCACTTATTGATTGATATCGTGGTTTCCAGGTACAGAGTCGACTACAGGGGCACCTGAGACGCCTGCTCTTCCAGTCGAGGACTTCCAAGGCGAGCTCAAGTTCTACGATGTGCGCGTCAAGTTTGAGCTCAACTGCACTAAACTCATCGGAAAGGTTAACTGGTAAGCATCGTGTTGCTTCTAATCGTATGGATTTCCAGGTCAACTGCCGACCTCCTTTATATTTTTAGTAATTTTAGTAATTTTGACTAATCAAATTTTAAATTCCCATGAATTTGTATGCCTATTGGTGGACCGCAGAGGACTTTACCATTTATTGACATTGTTATCTTTTGTATTACCTGTGTGTCGCAAATATATCTTTGAATCTTTGTCAGAGTCAAGTCAAGTGAGGCTAAAGGCGGGTATTCACTAGGCAACATTTTGTTCATAAACAGTGTTTCACGATGTTGCATCATCTCTGTAAACAGTTCATAAACAGTCTGTAAACAGTTTATAAACAAAGGTGAAGAAACATTGTTTCAGATACATTTTGAGTGGAGAGCAAGACGAAACATCTAGTTTATAAACAAAAGTTGACAGGTGTGGACGTGTGTTGCGGGATAATTAAACATGGAATTAGAATGAAGTGGAAACAAAGATGCATATTCTACGCTTACAATTTTGTTGTGAAAAGAAAAAATAAAAATATCCTAGCAACAACTGACAAGCGTGGACTGCCAAGTTTCAGAAACAGTGTTGACAGTAAACTTGTTTATAAACACGATGATCAAGTTAAACGACTTTCTTCTTTCGCTGTGCGATAAGAAAGATGATTGAGTGAAGTGTGATGTTTGCAGAGCGTCGGTGGTCTAGTTGCTAGGGCCGCTGCCTCCCGTCTGGGAGACGCGGGTTCGATCCCCACCACGTACCAATGTGTTTTCGAATTTCGAATTCATATGTACGTTTATTCGACGCTCTTACGGTGAAGGAAAACATCGTGATGAAACTTGCACACCCTGCGAAGAAATTCAAAGGTTGTGTGTGAAATCGACAAACCCGCACTGGGCCAGCGTGGTCGACTAAGGCCTGATCGCCCTAATTCAGGGTAGGCTCGAGCCCCTCGGTGGGGACGTATATGAGCTGTTGATGATGATGTTTGCAGGAAAGTGAACGGCACAGATTTGGACCAGAGGGCCGACTTGAAGGAGCATCTGGCGCCCACCACTGTGGAGGGTTCTGAAGGGGGTCTGCTCAAGGTCACCGGCCGCTCCACCGAACTGGACTTCGGCAACTACTCGTGCACCAACGGCGCCGAAGTGTTTGGGTTCATGGTATGTATTTATTTTCTCCTAATTGACCTCGTGTGATATTTATACCGGGATACCAAAGTTGCAATATAGTTGTGGTAATAATATTGTTACCGGTTCATATTTAATATAGACTTCAAGATGTTTGTCTGGAGCTGAAGGGATTAACTGCGTGGAGCATTTTCCAGTGTAGCGAAGATGGGGAGATTCTGAAAAGCAGCAATCATGCCGAGACTCTTGCCCTTTTATCAGCAATTTGTACTACTTATTTGTTACGTAGCATTACTTGATACTTGATGTATTGTTGATAAATAAAGCGCTTATTTATTTATTTATTTTATTTATATTACGCCACTATGCAATTTATTTTGAATTATATGAAACTATATTTTTAACAATCTTGTCAAGTGTTTGGGACGAAGACGCGAGCAGCGCTCACAATACAAACTATACACGATCAGGGTCCCGTTTCACGAAGCAACAATTTACAAGTAACAAGTTACAATTTGATATTCATTGCGTAGCCAATTTGCTTAAACTGTAAGCCCTTACCGTTTTATCTCATTGTCTACGCAATGTACGTCGAATTGTACTTGTAATTTGTAACTTGTAGCTTCGTGAAACGACCCCCAGTACGCAAAATTCGTGTATCTTTGTAATCACAGATTTTATAATAGCGTTACAATGGCCCCGATTCAGTCATGCATGCATGCTCTAATCCTAATTTTAAAATCCAGCTATGCTTTTTGTTTTTCTGACCAATGAAAGAAAGGAGATGAATTAATATGAACGAATGATATTATTTTGAATGAATGATAACATAAAATAAAGGCGTAGCTGTCAGATTAAGAGATTTTTAAGTTGCATGTTTTATGTGCTCTCTAAAATTGTGCAATCGACGCGGCCACAAGGTTCAAATTCGATGTTTGACACACGGAGACAAATACAAAGAGGAGGTGCCACAAGCAACTTAGTCCCGTCTCATAGCGGACTATGTACTCTTACTACTAGCTATTAACCACCAGGCGTCGCTTCTGTCAGTGTTACTTTGGATTTTATGGATACGACACGAATATGACTTGGTTTGATTACAACCATTTTAATTGAAATTAGTGACGCAAAAATTATATGCTGTGTTGTATCGTGCAACAGTACGAGTAATACACCTATTTCTAACGAAAAAAAGACATAATTCCACTCGTATGTATTTTTTAATGCAATTTTTAATGTTCGTAATTTATTCCTTCGAGAAAGTTCGACAATAACAACGCCATCTATCGCCAAGTAGAATAACTTCTTGACTGTAGAAGGTTATATGACCTGTTTCATTCATGCTCATTCATTCATTATAGTAAGCTGGGTGGCCAGATATGGAATCTAAAAAAATATATTTGTATAAAATATTTATTTTTGTAGCATACAATTAAATAATGCAGATAATATTGATGAACTTACTCAATATTTATAATTGAATACATGACAACAAATATCACATTTTGGGCAAGGATGTTTCCTTATACTTGGTAGTAAGTAAGTGATGATGATAAAGGACTTACGTGAAATCCCGTGTCAAAATTGAACAGATCTTTTTATATATATTCTTCGTATATTCTTTATTGCGCACTTAAATTTACAGGATAATTAAGAGATCTTCTTATCAGATCTTTTTATATCCTATAGTTTCAGAGTTACCCATATTGACCCATCTAAATGGGCCATTCTGTATATCACAATTGCTCATATCGCTCATCTAGTACTACAAAGACGGAATTGTCACAAAATGCAAAAATGAGTTAATGATGTCAGAATGTTCCAAAATGTTCAATACGTATGGTGTTACAAAGTCGTTTTTATTGTTCAACAAATGAGCGTAAGATAGCGCCACTGTCTTTGTTGCACCGGTACAAAAATTTACTCGCCCCGAGTGTAACGACGCCACATTGGTCAGTTGCGCGGGACGCTCCGTGACGGTCAACCGTCTCAGAGTGCTACATCGTCGTTCAGGTAATTATGACATAATTTTTTTCTATTTCTAAGTGCCAAACGACGTAAATGTATTTTCTGTCTTTGTAGCACCAAAACAAAATTCTTTTTTGAGCGCTACAATGACGTAAATGTATTTAGTGTCTTTGTAGCACCTAAACAAAATCCTTTATTGAGAGCTACAGTACCGTAAATGTATTTTTTGTCTTTGTAGCACCAGAAAAAATAAATTTTGAGACCTTCAATGCCGCAAATGTGTATTATAGTCTTTGTAGCAACAGAAAATAATAATATTTTGTGAGCTACAATACCGTATATGTATTTTGTGTCAGTGTTTAACTTAAAATTGAATGAAATAATGACGTGATAGTATTTACAGTCATTGTAGCACTACAGCACATGATTTGATTGTACTTTGTGTCAGCATAGTATAAAAGAAATAAAAACAGGTGTAATGTATTAATAACACACATATCTACCGGGTTATTACTACGATTTTGGTTTAAAATAAGCTTTTTTATGAGCTTACCGATATTTCGACTATGTTGCAATAGTCATGATCACGGCAGAACTGAAGTATTTGCGGGTGGTTAGCCGGACGGAACATTGTTATGGGCAGACATATCTGTCTACCCTCTTTCTCAGTTAAGGATCTACTAGACAATTACGATTTGCACATACAAATTATACTTTACGTTCGAAGTCGGGGCAAAAATTGTAGATGACGAAACTACGAGTATTAATTTATCGAATGAAACCTACCCAGACTTTTTTGGTAGCCGCTTCTGTCGTTTTCCCTGCATTTAGTCGGGTGCGGCATTGCATCCCGCGCAGCACAACAAAATATTATATCATAGACTATCAAAGAATTTTATTGATAGTCATATAGAAATATGTACTGACTTAACGACGACGACGACTTAAAACAGTTGCCCACGACTAATCGACGATTTTTTGGCTGGCACCGACTCCAAAAGGAAGTACAAAGTTCTAAATATTTACTTAATACACTACCTATCTACTTAATTGAGGATATTGGCAATATTTTTTTTCATGTTCCATCTGGAATGTTATTTTATTTGTTACTTTTTGTGGAGATAACCATTTAAGGTAATTTGAAGGAGGTTTCTATTTTTTTGTTAAAATTATTTTTATTTTATGATTTTCAGTGTTTCATTCAATATATTTTATGTAAGTAATTAATCCTAACCTCGACACATATCCTATTATTTTTCTTCATTATCCAAAGCTATGTTTTGTTATTTAACAGTTTCAATACAAAGATATACTCTCGTATTTTTGGTATTTGCTTAGTTTAGACTGCGTCTTTCGTGCTATGCAAGCGCGTTTAGTTGTTTATTATATTATTAATGATTGTTTCGAAAATAACATAAGTTAAACTGGGTAAGAGGCTACGAAGTAAGAGGTCATTTAGTAGTCCAGCTGGCCACTAAACTGACAATGCTAAGAGGAAAGAATAGCTTCGCGATCCTAACGAAATAGATATTTAGGAAAACATTTGCTATCGCTCGTGCGCTCATGCCCCCGGGAGAGAGAGCGAGAGCGTTGCAGCTCGCGACTGACAATAGGTACTTTTCTTGATGAAATTCCCATTTCGGGAGAAAACGGTTTCCAATAACTAAATTTCAACAAATCACTTTTATTTTGATGTCGATCGTTTCAGCACAATATATTCTAGGTTCATGGGTTCGGTTTTAAAAAAAAAAACATTGTTTTTATTCAACAAACGGCTTAATTCGACACAGTTTTAATCATAAAAATTACGTTACTTGAGGTGCCTATATAAGTTTGAATCTATAGCGAATTTTGTAAAATTGAAAATCTATAAACCTAGTCATTCATTGTGTCAATAACATACTAAAAAATCATGGAGATTGGAAAATATTTAGAAGTGTAAAAACGTTTTCTCTTTTTGTATGGACGAGCACGTACTATTCTTCCCTCTTAATAAGCTTATAGTTTACCCCGATACTTGGGCTATTCGTAAGGAGTTTCAGGTTTGAGATGGTATCTTGAAAGTCTGTCGTTAGCTGATTACATACAGATAGTGAACGTAGGCTGGCTTCTTCTTTTTCTTCATATTGTGGATTGTAAGGTCGACAACCAACCTCACATACCCTCACACAGTTAAAATAGTACCGGGCCCTTGTCAAAACCCACTGACTTAGCACGAGTAACGACGCCTTCTGTAGATATTAGAGCCGAGACACATGGCTTAACGTGCCTTCCGAATCACGGAATCATCTTTCTTTTCAGACAATCAGGTGACAATCAGGTGTGTGAGGGTAACACAGTTAAAATAGTACCGGGCCCTTGTCAAAACCCACTGACTTAGCACGAGTAACGACGCCTTCTGTAGATATTAGAGCCGAGACACATGGCTTAACGTGCCTTCCGAATCACGGAATCATCTTTCTTTTCAGACAATCAGGTGATTCGGACAGCAATGTCCCAACTAAACTGAAAAAAGTCTCACAAGGACATTTTCGTTTAAGAGTGTCTTCACCGGGATTCGAACCCGAAACCTCCGTAAAGAGAGTAAAACTCGACCACTCGGCCATAGAAGCTAAATTATTTGTGATATCCAATACAATATCCGAGCAGGTTCTTGTCCTGTCACGGTCGCCAAAAAATGTGATAAAATCGAATAATATAATTTTATATGGAACAACGGAAACGTAGATTTTCAGCAATTTGACAAAACAAATTTATTTCGTTGCCTAGCAACATTCCACCACAAACGGTATCGCGCGCGATGCATGTTGCTATCACTGGTTGAGGAGTTTCCGCTTTTATATCTTATTTCATCATCAGATTTTGACTTATACGGACTTTGATTTATATGGATCTATCCTTTAAGCACGTTCTATCGAATGAAAAAAGAATCATTAAAATCGGTTGAAAACTGACTGAAATATGACTAAAAGAATAGACGAATAACGACGCGAATGCTACATTCCGTTGAGGAATTTCCAAGTTTTACCTCATGTTCCACCATCAGATCTTAACGAAATTAATATGGGACCACCTCGAGAGTAAATCCTATCGAATGAAAAAAGAATTATTAAAATCGGTTAACAATTGGCGGAGATATCTAATAACATACATAAAAAAAAAATACAGACGAATTGAGAACCTCCTCCTTTTAATATTATTAATTGTCTCCTCTTTTTCATTAGTCATAAAAAATAAAACAATAGCAGCTGTACTCAAAGACATTAAAACAGGCAATCGAAGCGCCTATAAGGTTTAATTTTGGATGTTTGATCTTCTTTATTTTAAAAAAGCAAAAAGGACAGCCGAACATAAGTTAAGGATCTACTAGACAATTACGATTTGCACATACAAATTATACTTTACGTTCGAAGTCGGGGCGAAAATTGTAGATGACGAAACTACGAGTATTCATTTATCGAATGAAACCTACCCAGACTTTTTTGGTAGCCGCTCCTGTCGTTTTCGTTTGGTCATTGTTTTTTCCTTTGGAGAATAAGATTTATTTTGAAACGTGGTTTTTTTTTAAAAAAAGCGTTATTTTCGTTAGGTTTTATTTCTCATTTGTTTTGATTCTACGATTTTAGTTCCTACTATTTGTAAGCAATGAAAAAGCTGTGATTAGCGATAGCCTTGGGTTATTTCAATAAGTATTTTGATATAAGGATAACAAATGAATCTGTGATTTATGTACCAATACGTAATTATTCAAAAGACTGTTAATTATTCAATAAGTGGTTTGAAATTTAAGATAACAAATACAAATTCACCTGTGATTTTACGTGCCATTAAGTAATGTTAATTATTCAGTATTCAATTAAGCTGTAATAAATGATTATCTCAAATTAAGTGTTTTAAACATAATTAATTAGTACCTATTTCAGTATCACAACTTCCAAAATAAAACATTTTCAATGCAACAATGACACAATTGTATGTGTCAAATCATTTCAAGTGTTTTTTTTTATACTTAAACTTAATTTTTTAAAATATTTTTGCTATTGTACTCTACCTATATATTTAAATATCCAAAATATCCTGGTTCCAGTTGTATATAATATAAAGTGAAATAATAAAACAAAACAGAACAGTAAAAAAAACTTTAAAACGCCCTCCTGTAAAATTTGAAAAATGACAGTTCCGTCTTTGTAGTACTAGATGAGCGATATAATGTAATCCTACAATAAAAACGACTACATAATACAAAAAAGAAGAGGGAGATCAATTTAAAAAAAATGGTCCGAATTTTTTGTTTTTTTACTTGCCTGGCAACATTATACAGCGTAACGAACTAACGAACAGAACTATCTTGTGTGTAATAGCAAAATTAAGTACGGTTCATTAGTGTCTAGCTGCAAAGCTAGTTTTGCTATTGACCGCTAGATGGTTAGCAGAACTTCATCTCCCCGCACCCCCTCCCAATGGCGACCCCCGCTATCATATAGAAAATGTCTTAGGGCAACTCCTCTTTGAATTTGCCTCCGTGGTTTGATAGCTCTAATATTAGGATAGTCATCTCCTGTCCCTTTTTGATCTTTAGAAGGGGAAAAAGGCGGACGAACTTAAATTAAGAATTAGAGTGTGACAGTAAGAATTAGCCTCAATGTATCCTATAGCTGGGTTTTGGTATTCTATAGAATGGAAAGACGCATCGTTGGACTATTGGGCTAGTGGTCTTTCCTCTGACCTAGTTGTTGACATTAAAATTTTATTCTTATAGGTAGGTATTTTTCACATTTTACATAATAAAATATGTCAGATCAGAATTTTTCCTATTCTTTACTTTATATTTAAAATATTTCGTACAGGTAAAAGCGAATCTCCACGCGAAGCTGCCGACGGACTCCAACGTGGTGGAAGGTCAGAACCTAAAGCTGGCGTGCAAGGTGATCGGGCGCCCGTGCAAGGGCGTGCAGTGGACTTACAGCAACGTCTCCGCAGAACTGGCCAACACCACTGATGTTCAATCAGGTAATTTTATAAATAGGGGATCGGACTGTTCATCATATTTTATGAATTATTTTTAAAATATAGATTAGTAGCAGACGATTCGCGAAGAAAAAAACAAAATCTGTTGAAAAACGAATTTACAGTGATTTTTTAAAGTTTCAATATGTCTGTCTCTTTCAAAAACGATGTATGGAGATTATATGGCGTTACTAACAAATGACGTCACAAGTGGGTATGTGCCTCTCTGTCTAATCTTGAATTTCAAACCTTTATAGCTCGGTCAATTTTAAAGATAGAGCAAAAATTCTTTTAGTGTTGGATAGCAGAAACTAAGAAGTTTGGATTTATAAAATAAAATAAAAGTGGTCTGATCCCCTATTATAAGGCGAAAAATAAAAAAAATGTTTTCGATCTTGGACAGGACAAAAAAAGAATAGAATTGAATAGAATACACTTTATTGCACACAAGGATATATACTCACCGGCACATCTAACCGCCCACCCTTCATTTCAGGGAATACTCGTGATTCTTTATAATTCTATTAGTTACAGCTGACGTTAGTTAAAAAGTAGTTAATTTAACGTTTATTTAAGTGTGTTTAATTTATCGTAAAATTATCAATAAAACAATTGTAATGTATAACAAGAAGGTGAGATGTGCCGGTGAGTGTAGCTTGAAAGTACAAAAAATAGATGAAGGGTACAGATAAGCGGCCTTGAAAAAAGGTTTATATTTAGTAGATATTTCGTAAACAGGCGTAATTAAATACGTAACTAAAATAATCTACAGGTAATTTTATTTTTGTAATTTCCGCGGCCTGTTGGTTGGTCTAGATGGATACGGATAGATATTTTTTTTTGTCAGACTTTCGCCAGTTTGGTTAGGACCACCTAGAATCACCTAGTACAAACTACCAAGACTACCAACATACCAAACATCCAAATCCATTCAATAGTTTAGGCGTGAAAGTAGAATAAACATCCAAATTCGGACCAACCACCTATTGGACACTACATTCTATAATTATATAATAATTATATATTATAATTATATATAATTTACTAACAAACTTATTACGAAGAAAGTTGCGGTGCGGGGGCGCGGGGAACGCGTCGTGATTGGTTCATCTCGCTTACGCAACGTATTGACAGGTCTCATAATTGGTCGAAACTGAAGTGAGCCGCGAGGTATTGGTCGCCCAGAGATATTTATATGTGCAAATGCACTTATTCGTTTCGGAAAGTTTCGACTTGACATAATGGTGTACAGTGGGTGGATGGTCCGAGCATCCAAACATCTAGCTAGATATCCAAATTTAATATCACATCACACTAATATTATAAATGTGAAAATATATTTGGATGTTTGATCCGCCTTCACGCCTAAAGTACTGGACGAATTTGGATGAAATCTTGCTCAGCGCGAGCGTAGTCGAGACAGGTAGTCTAAACATACCTTCACATTTATGATACTAGCTTTGCGCCCGCGGCTACGTTTGCGATGTGTAAGATTCTATTTCTCATGGGCATACGATTTTTTCCCGCAAAAAGTATTCGATAGGGTAGGTGTAAAATCTACTGAACGGATTTGGATGAAATTTGGAATGGAGATAGTTTGTACCCTGGATTAAGACATAGGATACTTTTTATGGGAAAAAGTCTTAATCCCAAGGGAAAATCTTACATAACGCTAGGTAGCCGCCGTCGGACCGCTAGTACTTTCATATTTATAATATTAGTGTGATTACAAATATCAATCTGCTTTCGTTCCAGCCTTCGGCGCCCGCGTGAAGCTGGCTCCTAACGACCAAGGCATTGCCAACGCGGAGTTGACCATCACCTCGGCTGAACGAAGCGACGCGGGCTGGTACATGTGCACTCCGATCACTGACGGCGACGGCGCCACCACCACATCCTCCGTCACGCAGCTACGCGTTAAGGATATGTGAGTATTGGCCCTCTCCGACAACTATCCATCCATCAATCTTCAGCCAATCCACCCATCCATTTATCAATCGTTTCATTCATCCGCCAATCCATCCATCAATGTCACCGCCGCCGCGCCCGCCGTCATGCAACTGCGCGTCAAGGACATGTGCTTATATCCATCCTCCATCCTCCCATCAATTCATCAACCCGTCCCTCAATCTGCCATGCCACCCCTCAGTCTATCCATCAACCCGCCAATTATTCTATCCTCCGTCAATCCATCAACTCACCCATTAATCTACCCTTCCATCAATCCGTCAACCCACCCTCAATTATAGCCTTTCCATAAATCCGTCAACTCGCCCCTCAATCTAGACTTCCATAAATCCGTCAACCCAACCCACAATCGAACCTCCATCAATGTACCGTGTGGTGACGGCAGAGTAGAATACATTTGTCACCAACCCCCTACTCTTCCCGTGGGTGTCGTAAGAGGCGACTTAGGGACTACACATTGAACAGGGAACGGGCAGCAGCGCTCTCTGGTACAGTAACCTTGTAATCTGCGATCTCCAACCCGCCTGCCAAGCGTGGAGATTATGGCAAAACCCTCCACTAAGTGGAGGAGGCTCATAGTCCAGCAGTGGACTGTAACCAGCCGTTGATTTGATTTGAAGCTCAAATCGCAGACAGATAGAGACAGGATGACCCTAAGTCGCCTCTTACGGCACCCACGGGAAGAGTAGGGGTTGGTGACTAATGTACTCTACTCTGCCGTCACCAAACGGCGGATTTGAGCTTATAATTTACATTTTTAATTCCCAGGTACGCAGCGCTGTGGCCGTTCCTGGGCATCTGTGCGGAAGTGTTCGTGCTGTGCGCCGTGATCCTGGTGTACGAGAAGCGCCGCACCAAGCCCGAACTCGACGACTCCGACACCGACAACCACGACCAGTGAGTCGCTAGTTATTCATCTTCTTCTTCTTCTAATGGCACTCCATAAAGATAAGATAAAGATAAAAGTGTCTTTATTCGAAGTAAGATTTAACAAAATCATTTTTCGACGTCAAAGCTAGATGACCCGTTCACTACAAGTGTACGCCTTCTGTGGAGAAGAACGACAGACCTCCACGGCCGTCAGCCTCTTGAATTTTTCCTTGTCCCTTGCTAACCGGAACAGGTTTTCGGCACCGGTAATCCCGGTCCACTCTCGTATGTTTCGCAGCCAAGATTTCTTCCGTCTTCCTTCACGTCTTTTCCCTTCTATTTTGCCCATTATAATAAGTTGAAGAAGTTGGTATATCGTGCCTTAAGATGTGTCCCAGATAACCAACTTTCCTTTTTTGACGGTTTGCAACGACTCCCGGGTTTTCTGGACGCGTTGGAGAACTCTTTCGTTGGAAACCTTCTGCACCCAACTAATGCGAAGCATACGGCGATAGCACCACATCTCGAACGCTTCGAGCCGTCGCCTTGTATTTTCTTTGATTATTCATCATCAACAGCTCGCTGTGTGATATGAAAGTATGCCCACGGACACGTGCAGTGTCGCGACGTTGCCATGTTGAATCTTCAGCCTTTTTTTTTAACGGACTAATCGTAATGTTGGATTTTCAGACAGCCAATTAAAAAAAAATAGTTCATAAATCTTCGATAGATGGCGTTGACGATTCGTGGATCCGAAGAAATCCGGCGACCATAAAAGGACCTGAGGCCATAAAAGGATTTAAAAAAAAAGAATCAACGAAGTACACCTGGCGCCATCTATCGTCTTAATTAGAACTATTATTTTTGTTTTTTAAAGAGCTGTCAGAAAATCCCCCATCGCGGTCCCTGCCAGAGTGGTAATATAGCGGGCGCGGACTTGCGGGGGAGCGGAAGGCTCGTACCCCTTAGAATCGGCCCAGAACGTTGCCAGGGCGAAAAACGCGTCGGAGAAGAATGACCCCTAACGGGCCTTACTGAATTAAATCTTACCCCTGCTGCTCCCATCATTCCCACTCTCTCTCCTTCCCTCTCCTTTAACCCCTCGTCTGCTGGTGTCACCACAATGGTGCCAAATGAAAAAAAATGAACGAATTAAAAAAATTATGATGCTGATGATGAATGTGATGTTGTCTTATTGTAGATAGATGCAAATTTAATTCTCATAGAAGTTTTCTACTTCTCTGACAGAAAATCGCGCTCGTCATCTGAGGGCCGAACGAATTATGATGCAAGGAAAGAGTTAAAAGAAGGAAATGGTGCTAGCCGATCAAATGAGTTACCAAACGAGTTACTATTTCCATCACTTGTTTTTTTTTTAATATTAGTTTTTACTGATGACTGTAGATAAATGTTTGTGTTAAAATTTACAAATATTTACAAACAATTTTAACATATTAATGTTTTAAAAAATTATATGTTATTTTTGTTTTTATCTTTAGTATAGTATATTTATTTTGTTTTAGTCAACAACGTATTAGTCGTATTTATTTTAGTCGATATATTTTTTAATTTTGAATCAAATCTACAGATTCCGAGGTAGGATAATCTCGCACTTAAATAAACAAGCATCATACTTATTTAATACTAGCTAGCAATCCGCCCGCGTCTTTCGATTTGCCCACGGCGATGATCAGATATTTCTTAAGCGCCCACTACACTCTCGGCCGAAGTTCTTCGACGAAGTGTCAAAGTGAAGTTAGCCGAGGCGAGGAGACACACACACTCGTAGGACTTCGAAAAAACTCCGTTAGGCCAGTCAAAATCGACATCAAACATCGCAAACGCGCATGTATCTACGATTTTATATGTTGTTAGGTTTCTTGAGAGTAGTTTACACCCAAGTTTGCAACCCTGAAAACCCTGTGCTACCCCCAGTTTCAGTTTTTTTTAAGGAAGCGTTTTTCAAGTATGTTTGCTGTATAATTTAATAAAGCTAACTAGATTTTCTACAATTTGAGTTTAACCCCAGCACTCTAGGTCCATTAGTTGTAGAGATACAGCTTGTCGAAGGTAGACTTTATTTTTAAAAAGTGTATATTTTGTGTTTGGGTCCTTTTCAAAGACACGTACTGGCCAAACTAATGGTCCTGGAACTGCTTCAATTGTTCATCTGATTGTTTTGTGACGCAGTCTCTTTGGTATATGGTTAGGGAATCAACATCAACTCTCTTGATGAACACTTTCACAGATGTGGTGACTGATGCCAAGGTCTTCACTTTGTCCTGTGTCAGCGTTTTTTCAAGGTTTTTGGGTAGCACAGGGTTTTCAGGGTTGCAAACTTGGGTGTTAACTACTCTCAAGGGACCTAACAACATATAAAAAAATCGTAGTTACATGCGCGTTTGCGATGTTTGTCCTTTTTTGTGTTGATATTGACTGGCCTACGTCGCCAGGCAGGCCTTAAAGATGGATGACGTGCAAATTGCAGCTGCTTCTGCTTTGTGCTCTCTTGCTTATTTCAACTGTATACGAATACATACTAAAAAAAATAGGAGAAAAAGGAGATGGCGTCCCATATAATAGATTCCTCTTGTAATAATTCTAAGAATAAGAGAGTTTGTTTTTGAGACCACAAACTCATCCTGGCCACGACATAGATACTTCTCGTAAAATAACTGCAAAACTGTAACTGTTCTTTCTTGCAGCCTCGGATACTTTTTACCGTGGGAACTTTTTACTATCGTAAGACAATATAGAATACAACGCGGGCGGAACTACACAAGAAGAGATAGCTGTAATTTTAAAACTATTTTTGTTTTATTTTTCAGGAAGAAGTCGTAAGTGGTCGAGGTAGCGTCGCGTCGCCGCTCCGAGCGCGGGCCATATTGTGATTTTTGAGTTTTTCAAATTTTTAACCAAAACCAATATTGTTAATTAATTAGTTAAGGATAATAATATAATTCAATAGTTGTATAATCGCGTCCGCTTCGGTAGCTTCCTGTTAATATACATAGCGTATGGCCAATTTTTAGTTCTTCTAACACTAGAAAATAAAAATATTATGATTAGTCTAAAATAGCCTTTACGATTACTATTAGGGTGTAGACATTGTCAGGATTGACCAGTTGGCTGACTTTTGAATCGCCTCTGAATTACGATTGATCTGGGACGTACTCTACGAAACTCGGAAATCCTACTTGTTTAAAACAATTTGTTGGTCACTGACATGATTGCATAAATTGTATGGGCAATCAGAAATAGTACTTAAAAAGTGGCGTATATTATTACCTGACTTTCTCTATTCTACGATTGTCGTTTTTTGAGTTTCAACGTTTGAGATAATGTTTATGATCCGCGTCTAACTACTTCCCCCGCTTTTAACTTGACGTTTGTGACAGCCCTGAGGCGGATTTATTAAAACTGTACCGAATTGACTTGTTTTTGTATATTTTTTAACTGTAGATTTGTGATCGCGATTAAGTTCCTTTTGAAGTGAACTGTTTTATTGGAGCGGAGTGTCTGGCATTTGATTAGTGTTGTGCTGTACATATTGTGTACATAAATACCTTAGCAAATAGGTCGAAACGTGCCCTAAAACTGCCCAACGCCTTATTGTTGTTGTATTATGCTGGAATATTTTTTATATCAAATTAGATCAATTGTATACATTATTTTTGTTGACGTTCGTACAAGCACCGTCGGTATGTGTAAAATGCAATTAGTAACAAATAAATCTCTTATTCCGTTCATTTGTATTTTTATTTGAAATAACATTTTGTTTTACGTTTTGTCATTTCATTATGCTCCGTGTACCCTACACATGGGACAAAGGGGACAAATACACATTTATATTTATATACGTTTGTTGTTTTTATGCCAAAATAGAATGTCAAACCAAGTTTTATCAAAATCGGCCCATAAACAAAAAAGTTGGCTGCCATCTTGATTTTTTTATTTTTCATAGCTTCATGCTATACATCTTTATTGCAAACTAGACGTTAATTATTACCAACGCGCGAGATACCCCGGTGTATAGTTTGATGTGCTGTTCACTGTAGGTACTTTATGCATTTTTTAATAATAATGGAATGCTTAGTACAGTCATTTGATCGATAATAACTATTTCACTAGATTAGTTCAGTGATATGATCATATCCCTAGTAAGATAGTTATAGACAGCTTCCATATGACTATCATCCATATCACGGCTACATACAACCATCTTACTGCGACATATACATAGACAGCCGAAGCGATAATTCTAGGGATAGTTAGTTAGTTGGTGGGCTCCCGTTTCCGCAATTAGACTCTAAATTGGTCCGTTTTAAGTTCGGTTTTGGCTGGTTACTCCAACCAGCCTAGCTCCTTCCAGAAGCTCAGAAGCCTCCTGGGACTGTCACAGGCTTCGCGGAGCAACCCCACATTCTGGAGGATTTTTGCCCGTTGGTCAGTCAACCCTACGCATTCCAGGACTACGTGGGTGACCGTTTCTTCTGCTTCCAGACGTTCTCTGCATAGAGGGCTGTCCGTCGCGCCGATGGTGAATAGGTGTTTATTGAGAGGTATGTGACCTGTTAAACTGCCTACAACTATTCGGAGGTTTTTACGGTTTAGGCTGAGAAGTCTGTGTGTTAGTCTCGGCGATAGTGTTGGGATCACCGCCTTCGACTGTCTGCAGCTTGTTAAACTAACCCATTGGGCGTTGTGTTCGTCCCTGGTAATGTTGCGCAGCCACGTTCTCAGTTGGCTGAACGGTATCGGCAGGAGAGGCTCAGGGCCCAATACCGGAGCCTCCGATCCCCTTCTTGCCAGTTCATCAGCCGCATCATTACCCAGTGATCCGTTGTGTCCTTTTATCCATTGAAGGATGACCTTATTCTTTGCACATGCTCGCTCTAAGGCTAAGTGACATTCGAAGATAAGCACTGAGCTGCAGATGTTACCTCGAAGTGCTTGGAGCACAGCCATGCTGTCGGAAAGTATTCTGATGGTGAAATCTTCAACCTCCCTTCTTAGGATGGTGATGGCTGCCTCGGTAATTGCTACACATTCACATTGGAAAATAGAGCTATAATCGCCTAAGGCCAGTGATATTCTGATGTTTAAGTCTAGTGAAAATACCCCAGCCGAAGGGATACATTCACCCATACATAACATCGCGCTGCTCCTATCCCCGGAGGAAAGGGAAAGGGTAAGCACATAAAACCACGTTTCGCTACAATTTTGGGTATATACGCAAACATATTACCTACCGAAGAGGATATAACTACTTTACCTACCTGATGAAACCTTTTACCATTGATTTGATACTCTTTGTCTAAAACTCAGCCTAAAACAGTTTTTCTATGAATCTGTCTTCTGACGCGAAGCTTTTTCGAAAGAAAATAATACTTTTTTAAAGGACTTTATTTGTAAGATTTAATGGAAAAAATGGCGAGATTGTTCAATATTCGGACCAGAAGACGCGTGTTATCCTATCTGCTATTTGTTCTCATAGGGAGCTACTGCATTACTGTGATAGCTCGAATACGATGCACGGAAGTCTACCGAAACACACAGAAGAGGATTACACGCTATGCTTTCAACATCCCTGATGATGTATCATGCTACCGCTCTGATGATAAGATGGACGAACTAAAATTCATCAAAAGCAACGCGATCTATATGATTTCCGCGTCGTGCGACAAAAGTCTGAGCGCGCACCAAGCGTGCGTCATAGAGTCAGTTCTACAAGCGCACGGCTACGAAAAACATGTCTACGTATTCTTCACTAAGCCCGTCGAGGAATGCATGTGTAGGGAAGGTTTGATCAAAGGACTGTTAGATGTATTTCAATTACATTTCATCACGATACAAATTGACAAGTTCGTCGAAGACACGCCTTTCAAAGATATTTTCCGTGGTAAATTCTTGAACATAGGGTTGGATAGAGAGGCGCGTGTGGTTGAATATCTCAAGTTTGCAGCGTTGTATAAGTTCAGAGGGATCGTGATTGATTTAGACATGATAATGGCGAAACCTGTGTATTATTTAGGTATGAACTGGGGTGTGCGGATAAACAGTTCTCAGCTGGGCGCTGCGGCTGTTGCGTTGAACAAAAACACGCCAATTGGGAAGAGTTTGTTAAAAAGGACTATGGAGTAAGTAGTTTTTAAGTAATTTATAAAATAAAGGTACTTAAATACTTTTTTTCGAGTATTTATAATTCGCTTTAGTTTTTTGCCGGCTTCTGTACCTTTTTTTTATGTAAAATAGGTTCGCGTTTGACCACAGTCTCACCTGATGGAAAGTGATGACGAGGTCGAAGATGATACACGCTCACCCAAAAGATGCCTATTCACTCTTGCCTTGAATATGTCGTGGCCATATCGTAGAATTAACCACATCATGAAATTTTCGATCATTTCAATTTGACCAGATCATTAAATCGTGCGCATTTCACAATTTTGTCGTCCACGATTGGCCATATCGTGAAAATAGGGCGCCCATGAAATATTTAAAAAGAATCTGTTTGGTACTTATTGTTCTCTAAGTCCGACAGACATTTTCAGAGTGCTTTTTCATCATAACTCTTTTTTTCTTCCTCATTTTAATAACGAATAATTCATTTTTTCACTGCGAGAAATAACGCAGCCGCCATGTTGGTACATAAACAAAGTGCTTCCAGCGCCTATATCGGCAATAAATGTAATAATTTTACGATATGATCAAATAATCTTGACCATTTCATGAAGTAGCTGCGTTTTAGTTGAACATATCGTCAAACGATTTCTTATCATTAACCAAGGCATCATGATGTGGCCTATGGACAGAGAAAATTTCATGAAATGTGACCATTTTATGAAATGATCGTAAATTTCATGATGTGATCAATTCTACGATATGGCCACGACATCTACACCAAGATTACTCACTTTTACTTATTGATGCCTTTTGCATAAGAGGTCGCTACTTCGAATCCCACCAAGTACTTGAAAAAAATATGGAATTATACAGTAGCACAGAATACAGCAGCCAGCGCCGCCACCGCCGCCGCCACAACTTGCAACGAGATAAAATCACTCAAGATCAGTGTTTAGGCTGCATGTGCTGGCTACTATACCTACCTATACGAAAAACTTCACACGTCTGAAAAAGAAAACAATGTTACGTGTAAAGTAGAAACCATACTGGGCCCGCGTGCTCGAGCTAAGCTGTTCGCTTGTCCTCACCTTATATTCCGAAACGATGTGTTCAGAAAAATTTTGGGGAATTATTGAGCTATTATTACTACGTAGTACATTATACTTCAATGTGGGGAATGATATTTGTCTCAAGCCTGTGTAGGGCAATAAGGAACATAAAAAAATATAGTCAATGTTAATGAGTTATCAATGTCAATAAGTTAATGAATTTAAAAAAAATGTGCATAATTCCTATTACATACGAGACGCGCTGAAATCGATTAAAGCACCCGTAATCGCGTACCGAATTACTGTCTGCAGGTAAAACTCATACGTTGCTTTTCTGATCGCTGACGGCGCTGAAAGTCTGATTCAGAATGCGCTACGTGTAAGTGTCAGATGGTTAAACTTTTAAATCTTTGTTCATTTTAGATTGATGAAAGAGCAGAAGAGTAACGAAGTAATTGACGGTGGCCTCTCACTTACCGAGGCGTTTAGACAGCTGTGCTATGACAACCCTGTCACGGGGTGCTCTGGTCAGTACAACTACCTTTCTTTTCTTTTTTCCAGTTATTTTAATAGAGTACTTAGTATGTATGCATATGTCACAGACTGACCTACCAGAGAATCTGTGAAACGTTGGAACTACGGCGATTAGTATGGAAATTTCAATTTTCAGAACTATCGTGAATCGTGATTGGTTGAAATACAGTTTTGTATTACTACTAGCGCCGCTCTTCATTTCACAGATAAGTTGGTTGGTAGGTCTGGGGGCCGTTTCACGAAGCTACAAGTACAATTCGACGTACATTGCGTAGAATAAAACGATAAAGGCTTACAGTTTAGGCGAATTGGCTACGGTATATAAAATTGTAACTTGTTATTAGTAACTTGTTGCTTCGTGAAACGGGGCCCTGGTTGTACGACGCCATTTCGTGATTCGGCTGATTATTTCATGATGTGCCCAAATATAAACTAATAATATAAGCTAATTACTTGGCCAAATCTAGATAATCGTGCATAGTAAATAAAAAAAAAACTTTGATACTTTCCCCAGTTTCATTACAGGCTGAGCCTTACGCCTGTATGATCTCTTCCGTACTTCGGAAGGAACGTTAAGGGCCCCGGAGACGATCAAACGGTTTGATCAAACACGACGGTTGGACTCAAACCTTACGTGTTTGATCAAACCGTTTGAGGTCGGTTTGAACGGTTTGTCAATCGGCTCTGCGCAGTCTGATTCTGTACGCTGTCGTAATTACACTTCTGACGCGTCAAACACAAAAAAAATATTTATTTATTAAAAACTAATAATTACAAAAGACGTCATCATTACAGGATTGCTCCCAATACGATGACACCAAATATGAAATTGCATCAAACATGCTTCAAACACGTAAATGTTTGGCAAACCGTTCAAACCACCTTTGTAAACGATCAAAATGGTTTGAGTCAAACCAAACTTTACATGTTTGAATCAAACGTCAAACCGTTTGACCGTCTACGGGGCCCTTTATGCCGGCGCGCTGTTGGTCCCACGACACGAGCCATGTCTGTGACCTTTGGCTGATCTATAACAGTGGCACTAGGGTTTGTTAGATTTTGTTGTCGACCATTCTAATAGGTAGAATTAAAAGTAGAAAACCATCTTACACACGTAATTATTATATTTTCACAAGAGCTACCAAATTGGCGCGAGAGCACACTGTCTATCTGTCAAAGTCCTCCCACTAGTGTTGTGCGCATGCGCTCTATCACGTCCGTGCGCTCTATTGACACAACCACTAGTGATGTAGCAATATCAATAAAGTTCGGTTAACAATACATACAACCCATATGATAATAGTATACATTACGATACAAGGATCGTAGGTGGCAAATCACAAACGAGCCGTAAAACGAGCTGACTTTTGTAAGCCCGAGCCGCAGGCGAGCGAGGGTTTATAATGTCACGAGTTTGTTATAAAACCTAAGATGCGTGTGTTGTACGACGTTTTTCAATACACTTGTGAGAAAACTGATAGTAAATAATTCAATTGAAATGGTTAAGGATGGTACAATAGTACCCTAAAAAGCATGTTACTACAGGTAAAATTGATCATGTAATATCCTTAATATTCACATTTATCATTAAAATAGTGTTTTAGTGTCAACATTCAATGTAAAACAATGAAAATTTTACAAACTTGGCGCCAACTACAAAACGATAATATGTTTCTTTTTTATAAGCATAATTACGGAGAAAAGGCTCTGGCGGACATTCAGCCTCTACGAATTGATTCTTTGTTAAATCGAGATAATTTTATTTTTACAATTAAAATATTATTGGCTGATAATATTTTTGATACAATTTGTTGATATAAAAAAATATAAAATACTTTTCTCTTTGTATGAATCGCTTTAAATATTTTTTATTGTCAAAATGATCCTAGTTGAATAGTAAATTCTGAAGACCGTAGGAATTAAAAAAAAATGTAATAAAATCGCACTAGTGCGGTAAAACGCATTTACTGCACAGTTTACCGCCTTCGTAAGTTCAATTTTCGAGCAAGGTGTAGGTGTAGTTCGGAAGTTAGCTGAGGAGCGGATTTTTAATACTTTTCAGCCCGGAGGGAGAATCACTTTCAACTGACAGCCGTCATTCATTCATTCAGGCAAATTATCAAAAAAAACTGGTTCTAATTTCACATATCTATAATTGAACTATGTTAATTCTTTCTATACAGCCACTCAATTACAGCGCAATGTTAAATTGAAATAACATAAAGTTAAGTATTAATTAAAGAATATATATTTTTTAAATGACTTTATTATAATTAACTTTCAACTATTTCTTTAAAATAAAATAGATTTGCGCAAAATATTTAACATTTTTCAATGATGGAAATTAATAATAATGGCTCAAAAGCTGGCTGGCACGGCCACAGCAAAAAATAAAAAATAGGCGGGAAAGCAACAATCCGATTATCATTTGTTTCTCGAGTTGTAGGGTTTTGTTTACAATGAGTTCATCTGATTCAGATATGGAAGTCACTCATTTTTTCTTTAGCTAATTCGTGTTTTTATTTTTACTTTCCTTGTATTCGTAATGAAAAGCACAGTGTTTACCTCTGGTTAAAGACTTATTTAGTGCCTCGAACTATTAAGGCCCTCGCTACGCTCAGGCCCCAAACCCCGTCTCGGCGCTAAATAAGTTACTTTCACCCCTCGTATAACAATGTACTATTTTTGCAGGTTTCCGAATGTACGACGCTGAACTGTTCTACCCCTTCAATCGGAGTAACAGCGACAAGATTTTCAGAAAAGGTGACCTCGCAGCTAAAACCTACGGGTACTACGTTTGGGACCGCACCGAATCGAAGCTCCGGAAGGGGTCGATATACGTCCAACTTATGAGGGAGTACTGTCCGAATATCGCGGATTACTTGGAACCTTAGGGGGTCATTACTGAGAGGTTCGGGGATATTATATGGCTTGATATCCAGCAAGTAGTTTTCTATTAACTATGTCAGTTTCTACGTTAGTTTTGAGCGAGATGGAAGATACGGGAGTGAGTGAAAACGCAATACTTCATGATTGACTTCTGAACGCGAGCATCAAGCTGCTTGATCAAATCACTTTTGAATTTTCAATCTTACTCGCACGAATGCGACCAAGGGGCCGTTTCACGAAGCTACAAGTTACAAATTACAAGTACAATTTGATGTACATTGCGTAGACAATGAGGTAAAACGATAAGGGATTCCAATTTTGGCGAATTGGCTACGCAATGCGTATCAAATTGTAACTTGTTATTAGTAAATTGTTGCTTCGTGAAACGGGGCCCAGAAGCTAGGGCGCCACAGACGGTTAAGATACGATATGACTTGACAGAAGCGCGCCGAGTGAGTCTGTTCGTGTTTTTTGGTTATATCCTTGTTTCCTATAAATTATTATATTTTAGGTCATATTTTGTGTGGGTGGTGGTTTATTTTCACTAATATACTGAAGAGGTTTGTTTTGAATATATTATTTGGCCTGCTGGCCTTCTAAATTATGGAAGGCAACGAAATTGAGAAACCTCCTGATCCTGGGGGTTATGAGAGTGAAGGAATGGACGTCGATTCAGTGGAAACTCGCAAGCGCTTAGCAGCTCGTAATACTAAGGGCAATAACGAACCACAAACTTCCAAAAAGAGGGTTCAGTATCCCGAAAATGAATCGGCTTCTATTTCTGGCATGTATATAGTATCTATATAGTATCCTTCATTAGAGAATGAGCCCAGGCTGTATGGAGAGAATGACAGGGGTCCTTACATTGTACATGTTTCGCGTACAGAAGAAGTTCCCAATTCAGGTATTGCATTAAAACCCATAAAGATTGGTCTATTATTTACTCAAAATAAAGTACTTAATATCAAACGTGATGGTATCCGATCAGTTGGTCGCAATCGAGTATCTGTGGAGTTTAAGTCTGCAGAGGACGCCAACATTTTTATTTCTGCTCAGTCTCAAATGCTTACCCGTAACAAGCTCACCGTGTCTGTACCTTCATACCATATTTCCCGCATGGGTTTGGTTCGGGGTGTGCCAGTGGATTGGTCTATGAGGGAATTTGTTGAAGCCACAGATCTTGTCAAGGGTCCTGGCAGAATCCTTAAAGCTCGCCGTCTTCATCGTAAAGTTTTCAATGATGGTTCTCCGACATGGGTGCCTACCCAATCAGTGGTTGTCACTTTTGAGGGACAAACTCTTCCTGAAAGAGTGTATGCATTCTACACATCCTTATCCGTTGTAGTTTATCAGCTGCCAACCATTCAATGCAGAAAGTGTTTAAGATTTATTCATGTTTCAACCAAGTGTCGTTCTGTGGCTCGTTGCTACAAGTGCACCAAGAATCACTCTGGCGATGAATGCGATATAACCCCTGAACAAGCTTGCTGCTTCCACTGTTTGGGTGGACACTTTGCTATTGACCGCTGCTGTCCTGAATTTTCAAGGCAGAAGACAATTAAGCTAGTCATGTCTGAGAGCAGTATTTCTTATGCTGAAGCTTCTGCCAGGTTTCCCTCTGTTCGTAAATCTTACTCAGATGTTGCAAGGACTATATCCTCATCTTCTCCAGCCTCTCGTTACTCTACCCCCCATCCTTTTACCCCTCGTCCTTCTACTTCTGCTCAGATCCACGCTTCTCCCGTAAAGAATTCGTACCGCAAGTCCGTAGTTCTATCGCCTAGAGCCTGGTCTTCTCAACCTTCTGGCTTTGATCACCAAGCCCACCAGAATATTGTAAGTGTCCCTCCTTCTCAATTACCGAATGGCAGTGCTCTAACTGATCCAGCTCAAAATATTTTTTCCTCAACTCCCAATGACAATTTCCTGGAACTCCTGTTAAAAATGTTGACAAACATCATCGCCAAATGGAGTGATGTACTACCGAACGACGTTGCCCCAACGATGATTAAACTTGCTGAACAGTTATCTTCTCTCAATGGCTACCCCTCACACCCCTCTCCCACTAACTCACATTTTACAATGGAACAGTAGAAGCCTATCTCCTAAAAAACCTGATCTTATTAATTTGATAAACAGGCATTCGTTGTCTGTTGCGGCCATCTCGGAGACATGGTTTAAGCCTGGCTCTCGTTTCAGGGTGCCTGGTTTTTCGTGCCTCCGTGAGGATCGTGACGACGGATGTGGCGGTTCCGCTTTATTAATTAAAAGATGTTTCCCTTTTTCTCAAATTCCTCTTCCTCCTCATTCTCAGGATATCAATGCTGTTGCTGCCAGAATCATGGATATAAATTTTATTTCTATTTATATCCCTCACCCTAATGTTAGCTTAATCCCTGATTTGTCCACTATCCTCTTTTCTGTTCCCCCACCTCTAATTATCTTGGGAGATTTTAACTCTCACAATACCTCTTGGGGTTCTGCTTACTCTGATACGTTTTCTTCTTTTCTTATAGATCTTTTTGATGACATTAATGTATGTGTGATTAACGATGGTTCACCTACTCGCCGGGTTTACCCTGGCCAGGATCCCCGGTCAGCAGTTGATTTAACTGCCTGTTCACCACAACTTTCATCTCTTCTTTCTTGGAGGGTTACAGATACGACCTTTGGGAGTGATCATTTTACTATTTTAATTTCTAAACCTTTATCTACTCTTCCATTCCGTTCTCCTGATCCTCTTCTAAAATTTAAATTACAAGAAGCTGATTGGCCAAATTATGTTTCACAGCTTCATTCTTTGCGATTTATTGTTTACATGGTGTAGATTCGCTCCCAAGCACTAGCCTTGCACGGATATTTCAGTTTTTTTTTTTTTTTTAGTCTGGTATCCCTAGTCCCCACCACACCACCTCGCTCGGCAAGCGCTTGCCTGATATTCTCAACTCATTGTTCGTTTCCGTGCTCAGGCCTTCGCACGTGTTAGTGCCGCGTCAGTTCGAATTTTGTTCATTGGTTACTTTCTTTAAACTATGGGAAAGAAAAGGAAACAAGACCAGACAGCAGACGAGATCCGAAGAAAAATTCAAAAATTACAGGATAAATTGACCAAGAAGACACGTCCACGACCGCGTGTGATACAATCATCTTCAGAAGATGAATCCAACAGTAAGTACTTGTACTAAATTAATATACTTCTGCGTTAGCATGATGCGTACTGCTATTTTTGGGCTGTTACTGTCATGATTGTGTATTAGATGATGCGAGCAACTAATACTGGGTTGTCTCTGTCATTTTATTATAATTAACGTGCATTAGTGATGCGTACTGGCTAAACCTGGGCTTTTACTGTCACGATTTAATGCAAAACGTCGTTATTTTCAGATAACGAGATAACAGTTCAAGTAGAGCGACATCCTACGCCAAGGATGTCACGAAGTCCTGTTGTTGAACGTCACTCCTTTCCACCTGAACCGTCTCCACGTCGCGCCACATCTTCGCACCGTCATCGTTCTCCGATATCGCGTCAACAATCGCCTGAAATACAGCTCATGTCTCCAGCTCGTGTCGACTCACCGCCTTCGCCACGTGTTGACTCGCCACCTTCACCACGTGTGTCAGCACAGCCTGAAATGGCGACTGAAGATGTTCTTTCTAAGCCTAATGCCGATGATGCGGACTGCGCAGCAGAAATTGCTCTCGATGACGAGATTTTGATTTTCAAGATGTCTTATCTAAAGGTCTCAAAAAAGACGCCAAAGAAAAATTATTACAAGAATATCTTGTTCCAAGCAACTGCGACCTCCTTGTCGCGCCAACTCTGAACCCAGAGACGAAAGTAGCGTTACCGGAAGCTCTCGTGAAACGGGATTCTTCATTAATGTATAAACAGCATCAACTTGGCATAGCCCTGACTGCATTGGCAAATGTGACTGATTTGATTATTTCAAATGAATCTTCTAAACAGAAACTTCTCAAGCCTCTTAGTGATGCGTGCCGTATACTGTGTGACAGCCACTATACACAGCCACTATACAAAACAAAAACAAGGCGTCATTTTGTAATCTCTGCAATTAACACGAATATGAAAGATACTCTAATTAACACAACACGAGACAAGCTTTTGTTCGGCGAGAATGTTTCAGAAAAATTAAAAGCTGCACAGTCGATCCAAAAATCTGGAGATACACTTAAAAATGTCAATAAGTTTTCAAAAAAAAAATTTGCCTACAAAGCTGCCGCTAACAAAAATAATTTAAACTTCAAGCCTCAACATCGAAAAATGGACAACAAGCCTACCAGCAACAGCATGCGCTCACGGCCGCAGCCAGCACGCGCGCCGCCGCGTCCCAGCACTCGCAAGACAACGGACCGCTCGCCAGTGAGGAGGAACCAACGCCGACACTAATGCAGCAGGTACCTTTAGCTGGTAGACTTCAGTATTTTACAAAAAATTGGGCCAATGTCACTAACGATCCTCTTTTACTATCCTGGACTAAAGGTTATAAAATACCTTTTAGTTCTATGCCACGACGTGCCGATAGACCGGCAGTGTATTCAGGCTCTAATGAGGATCGCATACAATTTGATAAATGCATTCAGGATCTTTTAAAAATAAAGGCTATCTCTAAGTGTGATCATGTCGAAAACGAATTTTTATCTAGCATATTTCTGGTGCCTAAGCCAAATGGTAGCAAAAGATTTATTTTGAATTTAAAATGTCTAAATAAATTTATTAAAACAAGTCATTTTAAAATGGAGGATTACCGAACAACATCAAAACTAATTACGAAAGACTGTTATATGGCTTCTATAGATCTTAAAGATGCTTATTTTTGCGTACCAATACATAAATCTCACAAAAAATATTTACGTTTTGAATACAACAGTCAACTTTACGAATTCAATTGTTTACCATTTGGGTTAAGCACATCACCTTATGTTTTTACTAAATTGCTAAAACCAGTAATGGAGTACCTGCGATTACATAATATGATATCCGTTATATATATCGATGATATATGTTGTATAGGTAGAACTTTCACTGAATGCACGGATAACGTCAACATGACAATCAACTTGTTAACGAATCTTGGTTTCGTTATAAACTACGAGAAAAGTTGTTTAGTTCCAGACACTCAATGCCGGTGTCTCGGGTTCGTGTTTGATTCGAAAAACATGATTATGAGACTACCCGATGATAAACGTTTAAAAACAAAAGAAAAGATTCAAACGTTTTTAAATGTGCGTAGGTGCAAATTGAGGGAGTTTGCACGATTTGTTGGATTATTAGTTTCAACCTGCCCATCAATACAATACTCTTGGCTATACACAAAGGAGTTTGAGTTTTATAAATATATACATTTGATTGATAATTCAAACTATGAGCAGATTATTGAAATCACAGATAATTTAAAAAAAGATATGTGTTGGTGGTTAAACCACATAGAAAACGGATCAACCTCACTTGACAGCAAACACTATGACATAGAAATATTTTCAGATGCTTCCACAACTGGCTTTGGTGCCTTTTGTGATAGGGAAGAATGCTATGGACATTGGAAGGAATTTGAGAGGGAGTTGCATATAAACGAGCTGGAACTTAAAGCAGCATTTCTCGCTTTAAAATGTTTTTGTAAAGATTTATTCAATTGTAATATTTTATTGCGTCTGGATAATAAAACTGCAATCTCTTGCATTAATAGAATGGGCAGCATTCAGTATAGACACTTAAATAAAATTTCAAGGGACATCTGGGAGTGGTGCGAAAAGCATAATTTAACATTGTTTGCGTCTTACATCAAATCCAAAGAAAACTGCGATGCCGACTACTTATCTCGTAAACAATTTCAGGATACAGAGTGGGAACTTAATGATTATGCGTTCAACCAAATTACCGAGAAATTTGGCATCCCAAACATTGATTTGTTTGCTAGTAGGAACAACGCAAAGTGTACGACATACGTAGCTTGGAAAAATGATCCAGAAGCTTGGGCCATAGACGCATTCACACTGTCCTGGAAAGACATGTTATTTTATGCTTTTCCTCCTTTTTCTGTGATTACTAAAGTAATGCACAAAATCATTCATGAGAAGGCGTCAGGAATCGTTGTAGTACCTTACTGGCCAACACAGCCATGGTTTCCTGTATTCCAAAGATTAATCAGTTCTAGTACTATTTATTTTGAGCCAAATATTGATTTACTTGTCTCTCCTTTCAGGAACCATCACAATCTGCACAAGAGTCTGAAGTTAGTTGCCGCGAAGTTGTCAGGCAAGCTCTATTAGATCGATCCCTGTCGCCTAGATCAGTTGAAATTATATTAGCTTCGTTAAGTGAGAGTACATACAAACAATACAATGGCTGCATTAAAGCCTGGCTTAATTATTGTAAAATACATGATTATAGTTATTTACATCCATCCATTCCTGTTATTATTAATTTTCTAACAGAAGTGTTTGATAAAGGGGCCAAATATGGCACCATAAATTCTTACAAAGCAGCACTAACTCTGTTAATAGGAAATACTTTAGACGATTACAGAATAAAAAGATTCATGAAAGGAGTTTTCAGACTAAGACCAACGAATCCTAAATACCATCTCACATGGGATCCTAATATTGTTTTAAACTTTTTAGCCCAAAAGTGGCCAAACGAGGATCTTAGTCTGGAAACTCTGTCCAAAAAGACTGCAACTCTGCTGGCTTTGGTGACGGTGCACCGAGTCCAAACGTTATCTTTGATCAAAATTAGCAATATTTCTACACAAGGTTCCTCTGAAATTATTATTAAAATACCCGATTTAATTAAAACTTCAAAACCAAATACTTACCAGCCAATTCTTAGATTACCTTTTTATAATGCACGTCCTGAAATTTGTCCTGCAAAATGTATTCAATCATATATAAATAAAACGGCAACAATTCGTAAAAATAATGATAATCTATTCATTAGTTACAAAAAACCACATTCAAAAATATCATCACAAAGATTGAGCCATTGGATAAAAGAAACACTTCACAAAAGTGGTATTGACACTTCACTATTCAGTGCTCACAGCACTCGTCACGCAGCCTCCTCCTCAGCCAGCAGACTTGGAGTCAACATAGATGTCATACGAAGAACTGCTGGATGGAGTGATTCTTCCTCAGTCTTCGCCAAATTTTATAACAGAGAAATCATCTCTGACACGAGTGATTTTGCACGAACTTTACTCTCTGGTTGTATTGAACCTGAAAAATAATATCATATAAGAAGTTTATTACATGCATGAATCCATTAAATCTATTGTATGAATTTTGTTATTTTTATGTAAAATACACAATAATATACAACACAATTATATCTTACCTTTTTTAATTCTTCCACGTTCACATTTTTATCTCTCAACATCCTACACCATGTAAACAATAAATCGCAAAGAATGAAGCTGTGAAACATAATTGAAGATCAAACGAACTTACCTGTAAGTAAAGTTCGATCATAATTATGTGAACAGCTTCATTCGACGCGATTTACATATACCCACCCAAATAATATTTCATATAAAACTATTATATAAACATTTCACTTTCTAGGTACCATATTCTATTCAAATTATATTATATATGTTTAACCCGCCCTTTTCCACTATTATTTACTTTTGTAAAAATGTGAAACGGTGAGGTATACTTTAAACAAATGAGTTGAGAATATCAGGCAAGCGCTTGCCGAGCGAGGTGGTGTGGTGGGGACTAGGGATACCAGACTAAAAAAAAAAAAAAAAAAACTCTGAAATATCCGTGCAAGGCTAGTGCTTGGGAGCGAATCTACACCATGTAAACAATAAATCGCGTCGAATGAAGCTGTTCACATAATTATGATCGAACTTTACTTACAGGTAAGTTCGTTTGATCTTCAATTATATCTCTTGCGTCGATTCAAAATTGAGAGAAGTTAACTTTCTAAATCTAAACAACTCTAACGAAATTTATTCAACTTTTGTCGGTATCCTTTTAGAAGCTGCAAATGCCTATATCCCTAAGAAAAAACCTCCTAGTTCTAACATTTCCTCCCCTCCTTGGTGGGATTCTGACTGCACTAATGTCATCAAAGAAAAAGAAGAAGCAGAGCATTTATTTAACGAATTCAGTAGGACAGATGATTTCATAGCTTTCCAAAATGTTTCTGCTCGCGCTAAACGTCTTTTATCTAAAAAGAAAAAGAACGGATGGAAGGGGTTTTGTGAGAGTTTATCTCCCAAGACTCCACCTTCGTTAGTATGGAAAAATATCAAAAGGTATAGAGGTTCCCTTACATCCGATCCTACGTCATCTTCCGATCCATCTCCTTGGCTGGAGGATTTTGCGGACCGATTGGCTCCTCCATCAGTTCCAGAAAAGTTGTGCTTGACTCTTTCCCCTCCTCCTTCATCTTCAGATCCTTTTGATGCCCCCTTCACAATATCAGAATTAAACATTGTTCTTGATAATCTCCGTAATTCATCCCCTGGAGAGGATGGCATCCCATATTGTTTTATTTCTAAACTTAACTCTTTTGGCCGAGAAAATCTCCTGCATCTTCTTAACACGGTTTTTATTTCTGGTGATATTCCTGAAACATGGAAAAACCAAATTATAATTCCTATCCTTAAACCCTCTAAAAACCCCAATAACGCCTGTTCATATCGTCCCATAGCTTTATCTGTCACTATAAGCAAAATTCTTGAACATCTAATCAAAAACAGATTGGAATGGCTCATGGAAAGTAAAGGCATCCTTGCCAATAGCCAATTTGGATTCCGAAAAGGTAAGGGCACTTTAGATAGTTTGAGTATCCTCACATCAGATATTCGTCTTGCTCTGTCCAAAAATGAATACCTTATTGGTTGTTTCTTGGACGTTTCGGCGGCGTATGATAGTGTTCTCCTTCCTGTGCTCAGAGCAAAACTGCTTCAGCTGAGTGTTCCTGCAAGGATCGTCCACTTCATTTGCAGTCTTTTCATGGGTAGATCTATCAAAATTCGTTCTGGTAATACTTTTATGTCCCCGAGAACTTTGTGGCATGGCATTCCTCAAGGTTCCGTCCTCAGTCCTATTTTATATAGCATCTACACTTTCGACCTTGAACAGTCTGTTTCTCCTTTTTGTAACATCTTGCAATATGCTGATGATCTGGCTTTATACTTTGCGGATCAATCTGTCGATACAGTGACAACACGCTTAAATGAGGCATTAAGCTATCTCAAAGATTGGTTCTAACCATGACCATGGTCTTTCCCTCTCACCATCTAAAAGTAGTGTTGTAGTCTTTACAAGAAGGAGAAACATTCCGATTGTTGATATTTACTGTGATAATGAGCCTATTGCCATCAGTAGGTCTGCTAAATTCCTTGGTGTCATCCTTTATGATAAAATGTCTGGTGTAGATTATTTAAATTACGTAATTGGTAAATGTGAAAAAGGCATTAATGTCCTTCGAGCTCTTTCCGGCGTTTGGTGGGGATCTCATCCTTACTGTCAAAAATTGTTGTACAATGCGTTAGTCCGTAGTCAAATTGATTATGGTTCTTGCATTCTTGAACCTTGCAGCAAGGTTGCTTTAAAGAAAATTGACCTTATTCAGGCAAAATGCCATCGTATAATTTTGGGGGCTATGAAGTCTTCTCCAAAGAATGCTATGCAGGTGGAATGTGTGGATCCCCCTCTATTCCTTCGTAGACAATATTTATCGGACCGTTTTATCTTTAAAGTGATGTCACTTTCCAGTCATCCCCTTCTTTCCCGTTTGGAGTCGCTTTCTGATGAAGTTTCTTCTAATCGTTATTGGTTACATAAGGAATCCCCCAGAATAATTAAAAGTTTCCTAAAGGTAAAGAATCTTCCTGACCCTCTTTGTCAATCCAGTGTTAATCCTCTTTTTGCTACTAAATATAAAGCTTTGGTTTATTCTCCTAAAGTAATTTTAAATTTTGACATCGCTAAGGATGAACATGGGGCTAATCAAAATTTTATTCGGCTTATGGATGATTGGCAGAGTTGGTTAGTAATGTACACCGATGCCTCAAAACTTTCTCCTGATCGTTGTGTTGGTGCAGCGGTTTGGATCCCTAAATATAATATTGTTTTAAATTTTAAATGTCCTCCACAATCTTCAGTTTTTTCTGGTGAAGCTGTAGCCTTGCTTGAAGCCATCTCTTACGCTTTGTCTCATAATATTCCCAAGACTATTATATTTTCTGATTGTAAAAGTTGTCTCCAGGCAATAATTGGTAATCAATTTAAAATGAAAACAAAATTCCCCCTTATTTTAAAAATTAAGGAATTACTGCTTGAATGTGATGAGATGGGTCTTCAGATTGTTCTTGCTTGGATTCCGGGCCACTCTGGCATAGAGGGTAATGAAAGAGCTGATTCTTGGGCGAAGGATGCTATTGATACTGGTTCTCCAGACCACCTTCAGAATCACTTTTCTGATCTTCTGATGATTGCTCGCTCTGATGTTGGAGAGTCTTAGCAGAACCTTTGGGATACTTCCAGACTACATAAAGGTCGATACTATGGTAACCTGCAACCTCTGATACCTCACAAACCCTGGTTCTTTCGGTTTCGCTCGGGTAGCAAAAGATCTACTTCGACCATCTGTCGTTTGCGCCTTGGACATGCTTGTACCCCTGTTTTTCTTTCTAAGATTAGGGTCCGGGATCACTCTTTATGTGAATGTGGTCTGGACGAAGGAACTCCAGACCACATTTTCTTCTGTTGTCCTAAATTTTCTTTCTCTTTATATGATGTTCTTCCTTCTGAAATTCCTCGCCCTATCAACTTTCACTCTCTTCTCACCTATACAAACTCTTCCTTTGTTCTTTTATTAATTAAGTATATTGAATTTCATGATATTCAATTATAATTTCTTTATTTACATGTTTATGTTTATATTTGTGTCTATACTTTATCGTTTATTATTTTTTATTTTTTCTGTTCATAAATTTATATATATATTTTTTTCCTTTATCTACCCTTCTTTCCTTAGTTATTTGTTTGTGCTTGTCTTGTGGTGTCATAACTTTTTTATGTTGTGTTGTTTTAGGTACTCCTGTTGGACCCTCCCATAAACCTTCGAAATTTTTCACGGAACATTCTTCTCGTTTGTGTTATGTTGAGTGAATACGTTGTCATTGGCAAAATACGTCCAATCTAGACGTGAAGCCATTTAAAAAAAAAAAAAAAAAAGATACGATATCGTATCTTACGAGGCAGCCAGCTCTCTATTATTAATAAAATCTGTCATCGACGTGCTCATACGGCTTTAATGGAAAAGAATATACTAGGTATGGCGTCGCGAATTTACAATGCTTTATCTAAGCAAATGAGGGAGATACAAAATCTTCAAAAAATTAAAATGCAAGTCAAAATGTTATTATTAAGAAAGTGTTATTATTCTATTGACGAATTTATTGCTGACGGGAAATAATTTTGATTAATATTAACTTTAAATTTTGTTCATTTTAATTTTTGATTGACTTGTTGAATGTATGCAAAGGTATTATTTTATTGACGAATTTATAATGACTGAGAGTGATGTTAATTGTGATATTTTAATTATTGAATCTTTATTGAATTTTTCTTTTTAAATTAAAATTAATTAAACAAAATTAAATAAAATTTTACACATATGACTTTGACTTTGCAAAGCATGGAGATCTGCCTTCAACACCCTGCCATCTGTATTATACACATTACCCATGTTATGACAAATAAATTTATCTTTATTTTTATCGTCGCCATTCATTTTGTGTGCCAAGCGGGGGTCTAACAGAATGGCCGAATTAATCAGTGACCGGCCATTCTGAATGGCGACGAGAGAGCTGGCTGCCTCGTGCTATAATATCGTATCTTAACCGCCAGTGACGCCCTTGAATACGTGGAAACTGTCAAAGACTAAGTGCATAGAAAGCACGTGCTGGGGCCCGTTTCACGAAGCAACAAGTTACAATTTGATATACATTGCGTAGCCCATTTGCCTAAACTGTAAGCCCTTATCGTTTTCTCTAATCGTCTACGCAATGTACGTACTTGTAATTTGTAACTTGTAGCTTCGTGAAACGGCCCCCTGGAAGTCAAGCCTTTACTGTATCCGAACCGCTTTTGAAGGTATCTACTTTTGATGAAACAATTTTAGGAAAACATCGTGAGGAACGCACGCACCCTTGTGTAAAGTCGACCCGCACTCGGCCAGCGTGGTCGACTAAGGCCGAATCGCCCTAATTCAGGGTAGGCTCGAACCCCTCGGTGGGGACGTATGAGACTTATTGAAGCGGAGTAGGATATTGCAGGTATTACTTACGCCTTAGAGAATAAGTCAGGGAGACAAAATAACTTAATTTGTTGCGCTATACGGTAAGAACTATTAGATAGTTTAGAAAAGGTGTTAATTCTCTTGAAAAAACGAATTCCTACTAATACGCATTATTTATTATTGTTTAGTAACGAATAAATCTCTCTTTAATAAATCTGTATTTTTTTTAAATAACATTTTATTTTATTTTTTGTCTGTAGGGTAAGAGCACACATGGGACAAAGGGGACAAATACACATTTAGGTATATAGGTTTACATAAGTATACATACAGCCATACATAACATGACGCTCCTATCCCCGGAGGAAAGAAAAAGGGTGTGCAGAGTCTTAGTCGGTTCCCATCCCAAGTAGCACTGGCTATAATTTTGGCTTATCATCATCATCTCATATACGGCCCCACCGAGGGGCTCAAGCTTACCCTGATTTAGAGTGATTAGGCCTTAGTCGACCACGCTGGCCCAGTGCGGGTTGGTGGACTAAAGTTCAAAGTTTATTAATCCATAACAAAATATTAGGTCCTTACATATGAAATTGGCGTTTTGTATGGGAGGAACAAAAAGTCGAAAAATTTTTATATAGTATATTTATTTAATCAAAGTATGAGCCATTGTAATCTATGCACTTTTGCCATCTCATAGGTAGTTCATTGATCCCTTTACTAAAAAAACCATTCGGACGGGAATCAATAAAATCTTTGAAGGCGATTTGGACTGCCCCATCTGAGTTGAATTTTTTCCCTTGCAAGAAGTTATCCAAATTTCGAAAAAAATGGTAATCTGTTGGAGCAAGGTCCGGGGAGTACGGTGGATGCCTTAGACATTCCAATTGAAGCTCTTCTAATTTGCTAGCCGTCTGTTGTGCAGTGTGTGGTCTAGCGTTGTCGTGAAGCAGCAGTGGCGTAGAGCGATTGACCAGCCTCGGTTGTTTACCAGCTAGCTTTTCCATCATGGTTTGCAATTGCTGACAATAGTCATCTGCCGTAATCGTCTGGCCAGATTTGAGAAAACTGTAATGAACGACACCGGCGCTAGTCCACCAAACGCTTACAAGTAACTTTTTATTGGTCAATTTTCGCTTGGAGCAGGCTTTGGCTGGCTTGCCAGGGTCCAGCCATTGCGATGAGCGCTTCCGATTATCGTAGAGAATCCACTTTTCATCACAGGTAATGATTCGATTTAAAATCCCTTCGTTATTGTGCCGGTCAAGTAATGTAACGCAGCAGTTGACGCGCGTTTGCCGGTTTGCTTCACTCAATTCGTGAGGAACCCACCTTTCAAGTTTTTTAATCTTCCCAATTTGCTTCAAGTGGATTAAAACAGTTTTATCACTAACACCGAAGCCTGCAGCTAACTCGGACGTGGTTTGCGATGGATCCGCTTCAACAATAGCCTTCAATGCTTCATTATCAACTTGGGTCTCCGGCCGTCCACGGGGCTTGTTTTGCAGGTCGAAATTTTCAGAACGAAAACGTTGGAACCAAAAACGCACTGTGTTTTCTTTTGCGACACAACCGCCATACACATCATTAACCCTTCGAGCCGTTTCCGCAGCACTGGTGCCACGGTGGAACTCGTACTCGTAAATAACGCGATATTTCAAATTTTCCATTTTGTAAATCGAGCGATGCAAACAGAAAAAAGATAAGTAAAAAAACAAATGAATGACGGTTTACGAAACACAACTACATGTGGAAATAGCTGTATAAATTTGAATTTCGAATTCCTAACCAAATAGGAGAAATTTGTGATCAAAGTGGCCAGTACGACAAAACGCCAATTTCATATGTAAAGACCTAATACATTGTGTTGGACATGAATTCATAAAACTAATTATAAAACAGAAAGAGATATAAAATTAAACATTCAAATTTTAAGTTTAGTTATTGATTACGAGTACTAACAAAATGTCAAACCATCATTAAAAAGATAGAAAGAAAGAAAGAAATTCAACAAAATTCTATCTCAGACTTAGCAATGGTAATTATTTGTTTTATTAAATATAAAAATAAAGTACTTTATAACATAAACAAAAAACAAAGAAAAAAAAAAACAAACCTTAAATATCTAACAAACCTCTCCGAACCGTTCCCGGAGCAAAGCTTCCCAGAATGCTTGCCGCGTTGCCACGCTGCTGGACTGCCAGGGACAAGCTTTGCGCCAGAAACGACCCGGAGCGGGGGTCGCCACCTCTTTCCCTAAGACGGCAGCCAATCTCCCTGATGAATTTTGTTGCCTCCGCGCCCCAGGGACCCAATGTCTCAACCGCCACCGGTATAAAAATGTATGAGCTGAGCTCTCTGTATTTTTTATGTTTTTTTTGGGCTGCTAATTCGGCCGCTGCTCCAGCCACACGAGAAGTGTGGTTGAGATGACATGCGGCAATCGTGTTGACGCAAGTCGCGTCCCAAATCAGGCTTCTGCCCCTCTGCCAGGGAACCAACGTCAAGCCGTCAGGTCTCTTGCCGTCAGAACGACTCAGCCCGGGGGGCTCAAGCATGCAGGGGATGTTTGCAGCAACAAGAGCCCTACGTATTAAGTCGTTGAGAGCATGGTGCCGCGGGAACCTCCCTGAACAGCGACAACAGCTTAAAGCGTGACCGCCATCTGCCTCCACTAGTTGACCGCAAATGCAAGGGTGCGGCTCGCAAACTTTGCAACCTAGGCGCAGGGCAACGGCAACACGCAATGAGTCACTGTCCAGTAAAGTGCCCAGGTGGGGAGACGGTAAAGCGTGCAGCCATGCCCCTGACCCCGGGCAAGCCGCCGCCCGCAGCCTCGCCAGCTCCGTCCCGACAGCGTCAGTCAAGAGTCCACCGAAAGCAGCCTTTGATGCGACGTCGTCCCAGGAACGCTGCACATGCGCGACCTCGGTTTGGATTGGATCGTCCGGAAAAAGAGTCGACCAAACTGCCAAGGCATCGGCTGCGAATGGAATGCTCGCCTTGACACCATTAGTAGGAAGAATAGTAGTGACAAGGTCCGCTACACCATGGGCCGATGCCAAAAAGGCCGGTAAACAGACATCGCGGGCGCGCCGCACTCCTAAACCCCCATGCCTAATCGGCAAAGCTGCCTGACACCACTGATTATCGTTGAGGGACACATTTAGTATGGTTTCAACGCCTTCTTTTAAGGTGTTATCAAATGAGGCAATCTCCGCCGGGTACAGCCATGAAGGGGTTGTTCGTAAGTTATCTTGGGGATGGCGAAGCACACCCTCAGCAGCACCAGGGCAACTTGGGCTGATAAATGTTTTAAGCGATCCCGCGCCAGGCCAATACATATTATTAAATTAAATTATACCTACCTAAAAATCTAATATATTAATTGTATGACTTCACACACGACCTATGAATTTCTTCGCTGGAGTGTGCAGGTTTCATCACGATGTTTTCCTTCAACTTAAGAGCGTCGAATAAACGTACATCATTATTATGAATTCGAAATTCGAAAACACATTGGTACGTGGTGGGGATCTTACCCGCCGCGTCTCCCGGACGGGAGGCAGCGGCCCTAGCCACTAGACCACCGACGCTCTCGTTTGGGCATAATATTACCTTTTCATTACTCATACTCTGAAAGTAGTTCGGAAGTTGCCAGAGGAGCGGATTGAAGGCAAAACTTTTCAGCCCGTTCTCCCTGAGTGGGGTTCATGCTTGTTTCCGTTTTATACAGACCGTTTTTAGTGTTACAGTTTTGTACAGACAGTTTTTTGTGTACTACATGCTTGCTTTGGACGGGAAAAACTGTGCGAGCAGATTATGACCGACCCGTTTTCTGCAACCATTTTTTTCCCGTCCACGTTTTGCGCACTCGAATTTTCCAACCATTAGCCTTTTTGAGAAGTAATCTCCTGCGGTCGTCGGCCGCTGCCGCGGCACGCTCGCTGCGCTCGCTCGTCTCCCTCCGCCTGTTGTTGACAACAGTCTAACCTAACCTAACCGCAGTGTATTCTTTCTGGGTGGATTTCTTTTTATAGCGGGGAGCTGCGCCCCCCAAACCCCCCCTTCGGGTGCTGCCCAGTAAAAAACAGCTAAAAAATACAATTTCCTAAAGTCGAGCCATTATTTTGACATGTAATCATTGGCTTAGAAAAACGCGGCGTACCAAAACAGCTGCGTTCAAAACTGCATGAGCACTTTTTGTACAGACCTGTTTTTGGATGCAACTTTTTAGGCATCCTCATATTGAATGAATGCGTATTCGTTGTAAACCATGTACATCAAAAACGTGGCGTACAAAACCAGGGGCGGTCATGAAGGTTTCCCGAATCACTTTCAACTGACAGCTGTCATTCATTCATTCTGTCAAATTATAAAAAAAACTGGTTCTAATTTCACATTTCTATTGAACTATGTTTCAGCTTTCTATACAGCCACTCAATTACAGCGCAATGTTAAATTGAAATAACATATAAAGTTAAGTATTAATTAAAGAATATATTTTTTTTTTTACCCCAAACGCATATACCGCCTCCGTTCCGTTCCGTCCGTCGTGGGTAAAAATAGATTTGGGCAAAATATCTAACATTTTTCAATGATGGAAATTGAAAATAATGGCTCAAAAGCTGGCCGGCACGGCCGCAGCAAAAAATAAAAAATAGGCGGGAAAGCAACAATCCGATTATCATTTGTTTCTCGAGTTGTAGGGTTTTGTTTACAATGAGTTCATCTGATTCAGATATGGAAGTCACTCATTTTTTCTTTAGCTAATTCGTGTTTTTATTTTTACTTTCCTTGTATTCGTAACGAAAAGCACAGTGTTTATTTAGTGCCTCGAACTATTAGGGCCCCAAGCCCCGTCTCGGCGCTAAATAAGTTACTTTCACCCTTCGTATAACAAAACCCGTTTTTGGACAACTTTCGATTCCAAGAGCGTTTAGAAATTACGCCTGAAGAAAAATTTTACCATTGATTTGATACTCTTTGTCTAAAACTCAGCCTAAAACAGTTTTTCTACGAATCTGTCATAACAACGTGAGCTTTTTTGGAAAGGAATATCGGGCCGTTGGGCCAGAATTTTTTAAAAGGACTTTACTTGTAAGATTTAATGGAAAAAATGGCGAGATTGTTCAATATTCGGACCAGAAGACGCGTTTTATCCTATCTGCTATTTGTTCTCATAGGGAGCTACTGCATTACTGTGATAGCTCGAATGCGATGCACGGAAGTCTACCGAAACACACTGAAGAGGATTACATTTGTTTTCAACATCCCTGATGATGTATCATGCTACCGCTCTGATGATAAGATGGACGAACTAAAATTCATCAAAAGCCACGCGATCTATATGATTTCCGCGTCGTGCGACAAAAGTCTGAGCGCGCACCAAGCGTGCGTCATAGAGTCAGTTCTACAAGCGCACGGCTACGAAAAACATGTCTACGTATTCTTCACTAAGCCCGTCGAGGAATGCATGTGTAGCGAAGATTTAGTCAAAGAACTTATGGGGATATCTCAACTACATTTCATCACGATACAAATTGACAAGTTCGTCGAAGACACGCCTTTCAAAGACATTTTCTATGGTGAATTCTTGAACTTAGGGTTGGATAGGGAGGCGCGTGTGGCTGAATATCTCAAGTTTGCAGCGTTGTACAAGTTCAGAGGAGTCGTGCTTGATTTAGACATGATAATGGCGAGACCTGTGTATAATTTAGGCTTGAACTGGGGTGTACTGGTAAACATAGGTACAAAGAGTAGTAATATTCAGCTGGGCACCGCGGCTGTTGCGTTGAACACGAATACGCAAATCGGGAAGAGTTTGTTAGAAAGGACTATGGAGTAAGTAGTTTTTTTTACATTTTCAGTACAGTATTATTTATTCGTATTTTTGCCAATCACTGGTATAGTGATACGAATTTCGTAAAATTACAGCAAAAAATCTTGCTCATGGTCGTTTTAGTATAATAGTACCTAATTAAATATACCTTCTCCGACTACGTTGTTGTTGCCGTTCGATGATGATGCCTGAATGTACAATGTAATAGCTACTAGATTGGCAAATGTAGACTGTGTAGGTAGGTACACGAAATGTAATGCTGCGCAGTACAAAACGCTTTTAGGGGCTGATGGGGCTGTGACGTCACTGCAATGCCTCAGGGATGCTGGCGGAAGCGGGAGTTGTTTCCCAGCTATCATTAGGATGCGCACGCATCCCTGATTCATCACGTGAGGGGCAGCTCCAACAGCCTTCAGCAGACTGTTGCGGCGAGACTGGACGTGGACAGTGCTACTATGCAGCATTGGACAAGTGTCCAGCTCGCCAAAGACACAAAAAATTCGCATAATTATAATCTTAATTTATCTACTACGAGTAACATAACATACCATATATTATTATGTCTTCAATGTAAAAATGTATGGGCAATGTCTGAAATAAAAATATATTTTTTTTTTCAACAAAAAAAAGGAATAAAGTAAATAAACGGTCACATGAACTCATAAAAAATGTGGAAGCTCACAGAGCCACTAGTTGTTAGGATAGGTTCGAGTCCTCCACGGAAACCTGTAGAGCTGACAAAATCTTATTGCCTTCACTGATTGTTCATTTTAGATTGATGAAAGAGGCGAGGAGTGACGAGGAAGTCGACGGTGGCGACTCCCTTACCGAGGCGTATAAACAACTGTGCTACGGCAAGCCCGACACGGAGTGCTATAGTAAGTACAAATCAGTGTTGTTGAAAATCAGCTACTATTTAGATAGACCTATAGAAACTATCGGACAATGACAATACTATCGATAGTATCGATTGAAAAAACAATAAATACAAATTTGATAGTATCGGCTTTCGATACTAGTAACTGAATTTCAAAGTCAACTGTCGCTATCGCAACAACACTCTACATGTACCAGGTACATTGTACCTATGTACCTTCTTTTCTTTTTCCAGTTATTTTAAAATAGACAGTGGGTACGTTCCGTTTACCAATAAAATCGATTTGAGCGTTCACAGACTGGTCCGTATATCCGTTAGCGCGTCTACAGTTGATAACGAAACGTCATAGATGACGTCATAACCGGGGCCATCTTGCGCTCACAATGCCCATGCATACGAGCTTGGGCGCTGTGAACGATCTGTCAAAATTGACATGACATTTGCTTGTTATTCGTTTGATAACCTTTACGATCGAGAATTTTTTTATTTTGATCAGAATCCTGATCGAGTGTATTTAAAAGAGTTCGAAAATGTTGCTGATCCATTTTATCCACCACAAGTTCCGTATATCATAGCCCGATATCTGTCGTTATCGCACTAATTTAATTCGGACCAACTGTGAGCACTTTTAGCAGTGCTAGCGCTGTCAACTATATACGGAACGTACCCAGTGTGTCAAGCATGTGATGAAATTAAAAAGTGGCAATACTGTAGTTTCGTTCCAATATGTGGGAACTGGGATGGAACTGGGGACATCTTTACACTCTTCACAATCTTTTTCACAATCACACAATCGCAAGTTTCAGACCCTCTACCAGAGAATCTGTGAAATGGATGGCCAACGTTGGAACACAGAGTACTATAATACTGGCGGTTGGAACTACGGCGATTAGTATGGAAATTTCAATTTTCAGAACTGTCGTGATTGGTTGATATACAGTTTTGTATTACTACTAGCGCCGCTCTTCATTTCACAGATAAGTTGGTAGGTCTGTTGTGGTTCTTCTAAGTAGTCTGTGTGTACGCCGCCATTTCGTGATTCGGCGGATTATTTCATGATGTACCCTAAATATAAATTTAGCGGATCGTAGAGAGAACCTATTTGTTGATTTTCCCAGATAATAGGGGATCGGACTAATTTATTTTATTTTATATCGAACACAAAGAATTTTTGCTCTATCTTTAAAATTGACCGAGTTATAGAGGTTTGAAATTCAAGATTAGACAGAGAGGCACATACCCACTTGTGACGTCATTTGTTAGTAACGCCATATAATCTCCATACAAAAAATCGTTTTTGAAAGAGACAGACATATTGAAACTTTAAAAAATCACTGTGAATTCGTTTTTCAACCGATTCTGTTTTTTTCTTCGCGAATCGTCTGCTATTTTAAAAATATGTAATTCATATAATATGGTAAATTCATAAAATATGGTGAACAGTCCGATTCCCTATTACTTGGCCAAATCTAGATAATCGTGCATCGTAAAAAAAACTTTGAGACTTTCCCCAGTTTCATTGCAGGCTGAGCCTGTATGATTTCTTCCGTACTTCGTAAGGAACGTTACGCCGCGCGCTGTTGGTCCCAGATACTATTGTACGGTGGTGGTCACTCTGGTCGTTACACGAGCCATGTCTGTGATCTTTGGCTGATCTATAACAGTGGAACTAGGGTTTGTTAGATCTATTGTCGACCAACATACACATTAAAAAAAACATTTTTTGTAGATTTCAGAATATACGACGCTGAACTGTTCTACCCCTTCAATTGGGAAAACAGCGACAAGATTTTTAGAAAAGGTGACCTCGCAGCTGAAGCCTACGGGTACTTCGTTTGGGACCGCACCGAATCGCGGCTCCGGAGGGGGTCGATATACGTCAAACTTATGAGGGAGTACTGTCCCAATATCGCGGGTTACTTGGACGCTTAGAGGGTCACTACTGAGAGGTTCGTGGATATTATATGGCTTGATATCCAGCAAGTCGTTTTCTATTGTCAATAGCAGTTTCTGCGATAGTTTTGAGCGGGATGGAAGATACGGGAGTGAGTGAAAACGCAATACTCTATGCTTGATCAGATCAAGCAGATTGAATAGAATAGTATAGAAAAATCTTTATTAAAAAATTGTGGTACTACAATTACAAACCAAATCACAAAGATTAATTGTATTGCGCTTTCACTCACTCGCGTATGCTTTTGGATTTTCCATCTTACTCACACGAATGCGACCAGAAACTGTCAAAAAGTACATAGAAACCACGTGCTTGGAAGTCAAGCCGTTTACTGTCTCCAAACCGCTTTAAGAAAACATCGTGAGGGACACGCACACCCTTGTGTGAAGTCGACCCGCACTCGGCCAGCGTGGTCGACTAAGGCCTGATCGCCCTAATTCAGGGTAGGCTCGAGCCCCTCGGTGCGTGGGGACGTATATGAGCGACTTATTGAAGGGGAGTAGGATATTGCAGGAATAGGGTATCGGACTACTTTATTTTTATTTTATAAATCCAAACTTCTTAGTTTCTGCTATCGAACACTAAAAGAATTTTTGCTGTATCTTTAAAATTTACAGAGTTTTAAAGGTTTGAAATTAGACAGAGAGGCACATACCCACTTGTGACGTTATTTCTTAGTAACGCCATATAATCTCCATACAAAAAATCGTTTTTGAAAGAGACAGACATATTGAAACTTTAAAAAATCACTGTAAATTCGTTTTTCAACCGATTCTGTTTTTTTCTTCGCGAATCGTCTGCTACTAATTTATATTTGAAAAATAATTCATAAAATATGGTAAATTTAGGAACAGTCCGATCCCCTATTACTTACGCCTGTAAGAAAATAAGTGAGAGACAAAAATATGGCACTTAATTTGTTGCGCTATAGTTGGGTTATTATAGGATGAGTTCTGACAGCTTCAAAATTCTTCATACTACGTTAACAACTTTTTTTGAGTTTTTATCGTTTTTATAATATTCAGTTTAAAAACCATAACAGCTAATAATTAAAAATAAAGTAACTTCACCGCTTATTTTATCATTAAACAGTATGTAATTTTACTTAAGGGGCTGGTGTGAGCAAATGGCCTTGAGCGTTCCAGTTCCGCACCTCCCTTCATCCCGCACCGTTCCCCGCGCTTACGGATTATACGAGTTCAACGAACCTTTTTAAGTGACGCCATCTATTCACATCAGAAAGAACCTTTACGTTCAGCACCATCTGTGCCATTCTTAAAACAATTTCTCATTCTTTGCTCGTATCCCAACCCATCACTAAACCAAACGAAAATACTTTTGTATTTTGTAATTTAAATTTGATTATTCTCTTTTTTTTCTTTTTTATTTGCATAGAAGATTGTTTTTATTGAATAAAATATAACAATTGACGAAACTTTTGATTTACCTACGTGTGATAATTTTATAAACTAACAAACGTGAAACACCTACTTTACCTATTATTCAGTGCGTATTTACACTATAAACAAGTAACAATATCTCAAAAAGTAAGACAACTATAGACTTGGGTGTTCTGAAAAGCCGGATGACGACCGACGACAGTTAACCATAATAATATAGTGACAGAAATAGTGGTATTTATATTTCTATTTTAATGATATTTATATTATTATTTAATGATGTTTATATTTATATTTAGTTTCTTTGAATGAAACAAAATAACTATAATGGGTAATCAAAAGTATAATTTTCACAATATTGAGAATATTGAACATGTTCTCATTGCTTTCGAGACGTCAATTTTTCTTTCTTTTTTTTGCTGCTTCTTCTATGGAATGTGGGTCTTTTATTGGCATTCCTCGTGGATGACGCGGGTCAACAAGCTCAGGTAATAAACAATCCATGTAAAATTTTACCAACTTCTCTTTCATGTTTTTTTTCCAGAACTCGTCATCTTTGTATATGGTCGCCGTTTATTCCATCGATTCTTTCAATCGAATTTCTGTAAAGAAATAATATTATTAGAAAAAGCTAAAATAACTACCGAACGCCAAGGATTGAACTTCTACTCTGAAACCAGTAATCTGGATTGATTACGACGACGCCACGGCGGCTTACATTTACTATGTGAAGGATACTTACCCAAAGCAAAGACATTAATAATATTTTCGATGGCTATCGTGCCGTCTTGCTAATAGTTAGCTAATAGGTAGGTAGGTCTCACTAAAAATAAATACTCACATGTCATGAACGGGAGTGGTTGTTCCATTGCCTTTATCAATGTTATGTTCTGCATTTAGGTCCCCAATTACATCACACGTCCGTTTTCTGTAAAAATATTTAAAAAACTGTCATACCTACCTTCTTAAAAAAATAAATAAAAAATAAAAATGAAACATCCATAGTAGGTGTAAGGATCGAACCAAGTACCACCAAAACAGAAATCAATACTTAAAATTCATGTGACTTTCCCAAGACGCCATAGTGTCTTGGACTAAACATGCGAAATAAAGATAGACTAACTATTGTTGATCAATGAATTTATATGCACTTTTTCAATAAATATTGCAACAAGCATTCGTAAATTATAAATAAATCACACCATTTCTTACCTTTTCACTTCCAACATGTGTAATGGATAATTTTTTTGGCCCTTTTTGTTGTTTTTTTCTTAGCATTGTCTTTGTTGCCCATTTTATATGTTTATTCATAAGTCTTACTTTGTTTTAATATTAAATAAAAACATACAGCACATCACAAAACGAAATTCACACGAATATAGGAACAAATCTCCAATCATTTAAAATATTAGTCGTGAATTGCGCGCGAGTCGGTGGAGGATGCGAGCGACACACGTCCGCCTAGCATCACGTTTCGGCCGTCACTGTCAGGCGCTGCGAATTAGTGAAGGAGACAAGATTTGTAGTCGCTCGGAATTATTATCGTAAGTGACAAGTAACAATTTTTTAAATTTTTTAATTAAAAATGGATCAATATCAAGAAAATTTACCTAAACGGATGAAGTTAATTATGGTTAACATTTAGAGACAAATTTCAGTTGGTTCGTGGCTTTTAATAATCATTTAAAACATTTTTAAAATTTTGGAAGACTGAACTTTATGATATAATTTTATCGAATGAAATTATTTCCATCGTGTTTTCATTTTTACCAACGGACTATAAATATCATTAACATTACTATATACATAGTTCAGCTACAGACATTGCGATTTATGTCAAATATAGCTTAGATAAAACATGGAAAATTCGTGACAAGCCCCTTAATAAATAAACGAAATAATATTAAAAAGTTTTTAAAATTTTAATCTGTCAGAGCTCATCCTACAGTAACCCAACTATAGTCGGTCAGAACTATTAGATAGTTTAGTAATTTAAAAAGGTAATTTAATTAGCTTGGAAAGAATAGTTCCTTTCCAGTTTACATAAAATAAAGTATCTAATTTGACAGTGAAGCGTTTTATTTCGTATGTGGACATGTTATCGCCTAAATATACTATTCGAAATAAGTAGCAGGTCGTCCCTTTCGCAACTGATCCCATGGACGTTAAATTTAAAAAAAAGAAAGCATTGAAAATATATAAGTCAACACAAATAGAATAGAATTTAGAATAATTTTATTTTGTTCACAAAAGGTTAACAATAGGTAATGCACTAGTCCCTGCACTAAGATACCTTGTATTGCAAGGGCTAGTTCCTTCCATGAAGTTCTTACATTCTAGACTAAAGAATAACAACAGTGCTGTCCATATTTACACCTTAAATACAATGAGGCCACTATAAATTATGTGTACGATTATATGTGAGTAAATGTGTGTGTTTCTGTTTGCGTATGTGAGGTTGTGATAGTGTGTATGTGGAGATCTATATGGGGGTATGTATGTTGTGCTGTGTTGTGTGTTGTGTATACTTGGGGGTGTGTTTGTGCTTGCGTGATGATTGAGGGGGGATGAGAGAGAGGGAAGCTAGCCCTACATAAACGAATTGTTCCCTCTATTCAAAGCCGCCTTAACGTTGATTCCCATTACGATGCGTCTTCTTTCTAGTTATATATAACCATACACAAGGCAAACACAAGTGCTCATTACACGAATGTTTGCCCTGGGCGGGGTTCGAACCCGCCCAACATTAAAAAGTCTTTAAATAAAACCATTGAGTTTTTTTATTTGTTCTGTTTGTAACATAAAACGAGATACGAATATAGGACAAGCTGAAATGGTAGTAGTATGCAAAGCAAATGGCGGTTCCTTAGAAGTAGACGTCAAACCCCGAAATGCTGCAAATGGGATGACTTGTGAACGGGATCAGTTGCGAACACGACGATTTGCGAAAGGGACGACCCGCTATTAAATCTCCATAGTTTAATAACGTGTTGTTTACGCGAGATATTTCGTTAAAATTTTAAAAATGGTTGAGGATTTATCTTTCAATATAAAATAAAACATAAATATTAAATTCATTACATACATTATTTATTTTATGACTTAAAAAAAAACGAAATAATCACAGAACTCAAACTTGCTCTTTGCACCAATTAACCTCAGAAAACAACTTAATCGAAACTCATATACTTGTATTCATGTTGCAATTTTTGGAATTTTTAATTAACTTGACTAGGTTGGCCAGAGTGGACGAACTTGAGATAACTGCGCCAAGTAGAACAAGAGATACAGTAAAATAAAAAGTATGTCAGCTCATGAAACTGAACAAAAAAAAACTTCATACAAACTAATCAGCTGAGTCAATTTGTATGAAAGTTCTTTTATTTTTTTTGCGAGTTCCGATACTGAGAAGTCAACAATTTAAATTAAACCCTAATCCCTAACTTATGCGCGCGCCGGCTCTCGTGGCCGCCTCACTGCGCCGGGCGCCGCTCGCTCTTATTTATCTTTGCCTGGCGTTTTCAACCTTATTAGATAAGAATTAGAGTTTAATTTAAATTGTTGACTTCTCAGTATCTTCGCCGCGCCGCGCTCGGTGTGCGTTGGGCCTTATTTTGCTATAACTTCCCTACTCGGCGTCTTTTATATATTTTTAAATGGTTAAACGTGTCACGAACACGAAATGCGAAAACAAAAATTGAAGCTAGAAACTGAACCAATAAAACTGCAAAATGAATACATAGTACTTAACACATGTAATTAAAATATTCTACATTTTCAGAACCAATAAGTCAGGATATATTGCACCAATTTTGATCGACTAAATACGACGTACCAACAAAATCATTATAAACAAAATGGGCACGCCAAAGCGCACGATCACCCGCTTTCCTCATCCAGCCACCACCAGCGACCTTCCTCAGGTCATCAGTCCCCCTGGCAGGGGGGCGTCCCACACTACGTTTCCCGAGACGCGGTCTCCATTCGAGAACCCGTCTGCTCCAACGCTCGTCGGTTCTGCGACAGACGTGGCCAGCCCACAAACACTTCAAACGATATCAACTAACTAAGTTTAAGCTCGAAATTTATTATTTCTCGTCCAAAAAGATAGTTTGGATAACACTAAGAACCATGAAACTAAAATTTTGAATGACTTAGGTTTGTAGCGACACATTTTGTATCACGTTTTGCATAGCATTTTCCAGTGTAGCGAAGATGGGGAGATTCTGAAAAGCAGCAATCATGCCGAGACTCTTAAGCCGCGTTTCCATTATGCAAGTAGCCTGCATGCAAGTTGCAAGTTGCATGCAGCTTGAGTAATGGAAACGTAAACTTGCATGCAGGCTGCAAATTGCATGCAGGTAGTTTTGAACTTGTAAACGTAATGCGCAACTGACGCTTGTCTGCGCAAGTGATATGCAAGTTGCGCGCGCAAGTGCCACAGCACGTCCTTGTCCTGGTTCGGACACTTGCATGACAATAAAAACTTGCATGCGAGGTTCAAGTTCTATAAAATAAAGTTTACAATTCAAGTAACTTGATGAAATTGTAAGTAGGTCTTATAGGTTATTAGGGTTCCTATGGCAAAACTGCAAAAATTTTAAAAACAATTTAGCTCTCATAACTGTTTATAACGCACTAGTTCGATCGACCTTGGAGTACTGCTCCAGTATTTGGAATCCTCATTACAAGGTTCATGTTGATAGGATTGAGGGTATTCAGAGGCGTTTTTTGTTTTTCCTATCTGTTCACGCAAAAAATCTGTCGTCTTTAAAATCATATAGGGCCAGGCTGAGTCACTTTAAAATCCCTCCACTTGAGGACCGTCGCTGGATTCTCGACCAGGTTTTCCTCTACAAGATACTTAGTGGTGATTTGGATTGCCCTTGTTTGCTCGCGCAGATAGGCCTAAATGTTCCTAGATAAAATGCTAGACTAATTAATTATAAACCATTCCATGTGAAGAGCTCTAGAACCAATTTGGGACAGAACAGCTTGCTGCCTAGAATATGTCGCGAACATAACGAGCTTTTCCACTCCACATCCATTGACATTTTTAATTTATCACTCTATAAATTTAAGAATTCACTGTTTACCTTTAAATTAGAGTCTTAAACACACTCAGCTATCTTCTTTTAAATTATTGTTACTAGATCTCACCCGAGAAAGTTAATTTGTTATAGAATAAACAAGCTGTGTTTGCCTGTAATTGGGTCTACATCTCGAAAATTTTAAGAGCACGCATATGTATACTATTCAGAATGTGCACCTGTTGGCAAACCTATTAAATAAATAAATAAAATAACTTGTACGCAAGTGTGACGTCATACTTGCATGCAAGCACTTGCACAATGGAAACGCGCCTTTACCCTTTTAACAGCAATTTGTACCAGTTATTTGTTACGTAGCATTATTATACTTGATGTTTTGTTGATAAATAAAGCTCTTGTTTATTTATTCTATTTTAGTAAGCATTGTTGCGACTTCCAGTTGTCATCTCGCGCCTTACAAGGAGGAAGAAATTCATCCTCCTTGTAACTTTACCTCCTAAAGGTTAGTACGTCGAAATAGACCCGACTTATTAGTTCCAAGACTATCCTACACAACTCGTACAAACGTCATCAGAGCCCTAAGTCGAGTCCATACGTCACAAATCTATTACTATAATGTTTACTTTCAGTGATACGAATATTTCAGCTAGTGCTAGAGAACATTATACCTTAGCTATAGCAGAATAACATATAAAAAAAGGAAACAAGAACTGTAATATTAATTGAAGCTAGGATAACTTACAAATTTTTCTGCAATCTGGATTTTTGAAAATTGTAAACTGCCATTTTGTAAAAAGAAAATGCAAGATGGCGGCGGCTCAAAACAAAATTAAGCTTCTTTCTACATATCCTGGGAGCAAAAGGCATAAAGATATAGAAGGTTGAATCTTTCTATGACTAGTTATACAACGCGTTACAAAACATACCACTAAAAGAATATTTTTTAACAAAGGCATTTAATTAAATATTCCCATCTCCAGCTGTGTCAAAGAATATGCGGTCAATGCGACTATTTTTACTGCTACGGTTAATGCTAAACTGCTGTACTACACCGTTCTGAGAATCTATAGTCTATCATCTATATAGCCGGTTGATTGATACTAGAGATGGGAATATTTGATTAAGGGGGTGAACACTAGCGCCCCTTGGATAAAAAATCATAACTTAGTGAAAACACAAAATATCAAAAATATGAACGATCAAATTGTTTCATTAGTCTTGTTGTATTTTTAGAATTGATAAATTCAGTTATCTATTGTTCATTGTAGTAACAGATAGCGAAAGTGCTAATAACGGCCGTTTTTAGCACTTTCGCTATCTCTTACTACACCGTATAAGATTTTATAAAATTCGGTATTTCTAAAAATACTTAAGTACCTACACTTTAAAATGATCGTCCACTTTTTTAATATATTTAGTTTTTTCGAAGTTATGATTTTTTTCGAAGTGGCGCTAGTGCGCAGTCAGGTAGCCCCTTAAATGCCTTTGATGAAAAATATTCGTTTTTTTGGTATTTTTTGTAACACGTTGTATAGTAACAACAAAAATGATCGACGTATGGACCGTGTCTAGTAATTCGAATACCTACCTAATGTCTTAGCAGCTACAGTTCATATTTGTTCTTCAGATCTGCGATGACGGCGTCGCTCGCGTTTTCAACTGTCTTGCAGTACGTCAGCAGTTGGGACACCACTGGAAACATACAAAATACAGGATTTTAAATCATCAACAGCTCATATACGTCCCCACCGAGGGGCTCGAGCCTACCCTGAATTAGAGTGATCAGGCCTTAGTGGACAGAGAAGAGAACCTATGAGCAAAAAGTACATGTCAACGAGATGAAGATGTTGAGATGGGCGGGAGGTGTGACTCTACACGATAAAGTGCGCAACGAAGGCAGCTTTAAAGTCGCACCAATCACCCAGAAACTCACCGAAAACCGCCTCAGATGGTATGGACATGTGAAAAGAAGAAGTGATGACCATGTGGTACAGATTGCATTAGATCTGCCTGGACCCTTCAGTAGCAACCCCCCCGCCGGCGGGGACGCGGAACTAATAGTAGAATTAATTCAGTAAGACCCGGTAGGGGTCGTTCTTCTCCGACGCGCTTCTCGCCCTGGCAACGTTCTGGCGCCCCCAGACACGTTGTCATAAATTTCCTAAGGGGTACGAGCCCTCTGCTCCCCCGCAAGTCCGCGCACACTATATTACCACTCTGGTATAAATAGTGATTAGGTCCGTCAAAAAAAAATCTGCCTGGACAAAAGAAAGGTAGAGGACGCCCTGGTGGTCTAAAATACAAAGAGACCTCAAGGAAACCCATTTGCCTGAAAAGACAATCCAGGATAGAATGTCCTGGCGCAGAAGAGTGAGGAGACCCAACCCCAAATAATGGGAAAAGGGCAGGACAAAGAAGAAGAAGGCCTTAGTCGACCACGCTGGCCCAGTGCGGGTTGGTCGACTTCACACACAACAATCCCAAGGAGTGGAATTTTTAAATACCATGAAATTATTGTTAGGGGCACAGAAATCAAATCAAATATTTAATTTCCATGGGATGTTGTTACATCCCTTAGTGTCATTACATTGGTTGAGTTCATTAGCACAATGGCGGAATCTGTAGAGCAGTCATTCTCGATGCAGGGCGTTCTCAGCCTAATTTGCGTCGCCATTTTTTTTTTCGACTATTCTGACTAATAAATACAAAACAATACATGAAATATAACAGATAAAAGTATTTTTGATAATCTTTGAGTCCTCAAGTATAGCCGATGAGCTAAGGGTGCGACAGCCACCTGCAGTCCACCCTTCACGTTTAGGCTGGGGGCAAAGTCGTATACTTACGTTAAGACCTAACTCTGTTATTTAAGGTTCTGAATTCTTCTGAAATAAACATTTTGTTGATGTAATCTGGCGCATTACTTCCATACACCCCTTTATTGTAATAGGGGATCGGACTGTTCACCATATTTTATGAATTATTTTCTGCTACTAATCTAAGTAGCAGACGATTCGTGAAAAAAAAAAACAGAATCGGTTGAAAAACGAAGTGATTTATTAAAGTTTCAATATGTCTGTCTCTTTCAAAAACGATTTTTTGTATGGAGATTATATGGCGTTACTAACAAATGACGTCACAGGTGGGTATGTGCCTCTCTGTCTAATCTTGAATTTCAAACCTTTATAACTCGGTCAGTTTTAAAGATAGAGCAAAAATTCTTTTAGTGTTCGATAGCAGAAACTAAGAAGTTTGGATTTATAAAATAAAAAAAAGTAGTCCGATCCCGTATCACAAGCAGACACTCACGTTGCTTGTCGGCGGCGCTGAGGAACATGGCGAGCGCGCCGAACCGCCGCACGCGGCAGAAGGCGCGCAGGTACGCCGTCACCGAGTGCCGGGCGAAGGCGCGCGGGCTGCCGGCCAGCAGCGACAGCCACTCCGACAGCGCCCAGCTCTCCAGCGCGTTGCAGAAGATCGACGGGATCTTCGCTGGGTCTATTATCTGGAAATTACAATGATAAATGATAATAAAAAGCTTTCCCATCTTCAAGATTGATCATCAACAGCTAGGGCCGCTGCCTCCCGTCCGGGAGACGCGGGTTTGATCCCCACCACGTACCAATGTGTTTTCGAATTTCGAATTCGTATGTACGTTTATTCGAAGCTCTTACGGTGAAGGAAAATATCGTGATGAAACCTGCAGACTCCTGCGAAGAAATTCAAAGGTTGTGTGTGAAGTCGACCAACCCGCACTGGGCCAGCGTGGTCGAGTAAGGCCTAATCGCCCTAATTCAGGGTAGATTTGAGCTCCTCGGTGGGGACGTATATGAGCTGAAGATACATACGCTGAGGTAAAGTTGTTTGGCCTTCACGCTGTGCGCCCTGTTCTTCCACTCGGCCAGGAACTGCACACTGCTTTGAGGAGCTGGGGGGATGATGGTGTCTACTGGATCCTCCTTCTCCGATATCAACACATCGGCTGAAGCCTTCTCCGGCACCTGGCTCAGGTTTTCTATCTGTGGATGATGGGCAACCAACTATTAGAAAATGAAAAAAAAAAAGATGTTTTGTTGAAATATGCAGAAAATTATGTTCATGGATAAAATACACTCATCAAAAGGTCTAGGGATTGAACTAATTTTCTTCTTAAAAATTTAAATAAATAAATAGGACATTCATTGCAGGCTGAATCACCTAAAAGGAGATCGGACTACTTTTTTATTTATTTTATAAATCCAAACTTCTTAGTTTCTGCTATCGAACACTAAGAGAATTTTTGCTTTAAAATTGACCGATTTATAAAGGTTTGAAAATCAAGATTAGACAGAGAGGCACATACCCAGTTGTGACGTGTCTTCCTAGTAACGTCATATAATCTCTATACAAAAAATCGTTTTTAAAAGAGACCGACATATTGAAACTCTAAAAAATCACTGTAAATTTGTTTTTCAACTGATTCTGTTTTTTTCTTCGCGAATCGTCTGCTACTAATCTATATTTTAAAAATAATTAATAAAATATGGTGAACAGTCCGATCCCCTATTGTCTGAAAAGAAAGATGATTCCGTGCTTCGGATTAAACACGTTAAGCCGTTGGTCCTGGCTACTCTAGTTGTTACATGAGCCAAGTCAGTGGCCTTTGGCGGCTTTACAACACACTGACACCAGGGTTTGTGAGGTCGGTTGTTGACCTTACAACCCACACAATGATGATGATTATATGGAAGTTTTAGATTATAAAACAAACCACAAATTTAGACTTTTATTAAGTAGATTTGTTGGCTTACCTGTTCATCAGTATTATCAGGTGTTAGTTTGTCCCCCTCTCCTTTGTTGTTGACAGCGACATTCTCTATTTTGTTGGAGTCATCATCATCGTTGTTGTTGTTGTCTCCACGGTCCTTCTGGTCCTCAATCTCGATGATCTTGAGCCTGGTGGGACGTTTCTCGGGAGACGTCTTGCCTAAGGGGATCTCTAGGATTGGAACGGGCTTGAGCGCTCGCTGGAAAAAATAAATAAATATATTGTGACTGAAAATTGAGTAATATTATATTTGATGTAAACCCTGGTGTCCATGTTATGCCAAATAAAGGTACAAGCTGGTGCCATGACTTATGTGTCAGAATCGTTTGAAGTCTTAGGGAATTTTAAGTTTAGGTTAATTTCAGGACTCTTTTTGCTTTTTTTCCAATAATCAAGTGATTCTACCTGCAAAGTCCTAACCACGGAGACGAGTCCTAGCTAAATTGGGGGTAGTCTCACAAAATGATTTTGATAGAGTCCCCACAGGGTATCGATCCAAAAAAATATGAATGGAAAGCAGAACATTCAAAAATATGAATGGAAAGCAGAATGTTCAAAAATATGAATGGAAAGCAGAATGTTCAAAAATATGAATGGAAAGCAGAATGTTCAAAAATATGAATGGAAAGCAGAACGTTTTGCAAAACCATGTAGGCTGTTATGGAAGCATTCACAATTAAGATTAGATAAAAAAAACAATATTCTCACCTTAGATCTTAAATGCGGTGGTTTCTTCACAGTCTTGATAACAGTCACACTCTCTCCTACGCCCTGCCTCCATTCTTTGTCCTTGTCTGCCCGGGCCGGCCGGGGCTTGGCCTCTGGCTCATCGGGTAACTCCACAATCTTGGCTTGTCCGGGGACCAGTGGCCTGTTGTCCAGGATTGGGGTTGATAGAGGGGACGACTTGGATTTTGACTGAAATTGTATGGAAGAAAAGATGTAAATGTAAATTAAAATTATGAGCAGACGAGATGTGGTATTGTTAACTTAGCTATTCAATCAATTCGATTTTGGCTTTCATAATTTATATTTACAAAAATTAGTATAGGTCATTCTTAGTTCCATTGTTTACTTGTTTAAGGGGAAATAGTCATTTTTAAGTAAAAATGGCTGCATGTCATTCATAAACTGTTTCATTATATGTCTGCAGTACATTTCAAATAAATTGAAAAAAAAAAAAGCATATAATGAATTTTATTATAAGATTAAAAAGGATTAATTTATTCATCGAGGCATTATTGTAAGTTTCGAGTACAGTAACCTATGGGGGAGCCCTATGTTCAGCAGTGGACGTCTTCTGGCTGAGTTGACGATGAAACTCACCCCTTTGGTCCCCATGCGTGCCTTGATTGCCTGCAGCTGTAGTTTGGCTGCGTTGTTCTTGGGTTCCAGCTTCAGGACTTCAGTGAGGTCGTGCGAGGCGGCGCGCAGGGAGCCGAGACGCTCGCGGGCCGTGGCGCGACGCTGTAGGGCTTTCACATAGGTGGGGTCTAGGCGGAGCGCTTCTGAACAGTCTGTCTCCGCTTGGTGGAGGCTTTAAGAATGGAGAAAATGATGAATAGACTAAAGGGCATTTGAATGGTAAGGAGAATTAACATTTGGTCGATCACAAGGTTGCCTTTTACAGACATGACAAAGTGATTCGACAGGAAAATAAAAAGTATATTCATTCATTCATTCAAATAAATTCTGCGCGATTCACTTAGCTTAGAACTATTTCCTGCCATATGTGAGAAAAAATTCGCATTAGTGTTAGCAGAGAACCCCGCATATCCAGAGTGCGGTGAAGATGAAACTGGTCTACATTTCCTGGTAGAATGCATCATGTACTCATTGCCAAGATAGGAAATACTAGGAATAGACAGGAAAAAATAAAACCTCGCACCAATCTATTCAGTTACGCGTCATGACAATAGACGTAGGCAACACAGCAAAACAACAAATAAAATACAAAACTGCTGCTACTAATGTTAGGTTCATAGTACTTTTTGTAAAGTCTTTTCATATTAAAGATAGTTCTATTTGCGAGTGTGGTCTGGACGAGGGTTCTCCTGATCACATATTTTTTGAATGTACTAAATTCCCTTCTTCTTTGTATGATCTTCATCCTCCTGCATTCCTACGTCCTACGAATTTTAAATCTCTGCTTTCCTGTGTAAATACCCCGATTGTAAATTATCTTTTTAGTTACATTAAAAATAATAACATTAGGCTATGATGTTTGTCTTTACTAATAAAATTAACACTGTGTTTTGTATGTATATCGTTTGTTTGTTTTTGTTCTAGATAAACCGGATAACTCAATATTCAAAATTTTAAATTCATCTGTAAATTTTTTTTTATTTTTCTCCTCTCATGAAGCTCGTTTGTCGAACTAAAAAAACACAATAACACTTGATATTGGCGAAATCATTTTGGGAACGCCATTAATTTAAAAAATTGAATTGAATTACATGATATTATGTGGATGAGTGCTCATTACCTGTCTTTCTTAAGGTAGCAGAGTCCCCTGTTGGCGTAGTAAATGGCGTCATCTTTGACCAGCTCGATGGCGCGGTTGTAGCAGGCGATGGCATCGTCCCATTTCTCGGCTTTCACAAAATTATTACCCTGAAATTACAAACAAGTTATATTTACTACGCTCGTGTTGTGTAAGATTATGGTAACAAGAATTTTTCCCGATAAAAGTATCCTACATGTTAATCTAAGTCAAAGTCAAAATTTTTTATTCGAATTAAGATTTTTACAAATAATTTTTCGACGTCAAAGCAATCTAGGGCACAAACTATCTCCATTCGAATCCAAATCTGTTTAGCAGTTAAGACGTGAAAGCGGAACAAATATCCAACATACTTTAACATTTATGATATTAGTGTGATGTAGCCACACAGCAACAGCTTGCTTGCATAGATACTGCTGACAATGAAGCAAAAAAGTTTTCCAAATTCACGTTGGCAGTATTACTGCTTACATAGTGTCTAGGTTGATTGATTGAAAATAGATATTAAAATACAATATTCTAATATCTGCCTCATTGGAAAATCGAACCCCAAACCATTATGCTGAAGGCAAATGCAATAACAACAACACAAATGAAAAGAGCTTATAAAAGCTTTCTTGTTTGTTACCATGACACTCTTGCATCAACAATGCTGTTTAGTCAATAACTATTCCTGTGTTATTTGTGACTGCCAATTTTACATATCACAGGGCAGGGTTCACTTTCCAGCACTAATTCTAATAGGGGATCGGACTGTTCCTAAATTTACCATATTCTATGAAATTTTATGAATTATTTTTAAAATATAGATTAGTAGCAGACGATTCGCGAAGAAAAAAACAGAATCAGTTGAAAAACGAATTTACAGTGGATTTTTTAAAGTTTCAATATGTCTTTCTCTTTCAAAAATAAATTTTTGTATGGAGATTATATGGCGCTACTAACAAATGACATCACAAGTGGGTGTCTGCCTCTCTGTCTAATCTTGAATTTCAAACCTTTATAACTCGGTCAATAAAAAAAAAGTAGTCCGATCCCCTTTTGAAATCTGAGAGTGACCATTGCATAAAAAAGCAAACAGTGGAATACTATATTCTAAAGCTCCTTTAAGTAAAACATAATATGCTAGTATGATCACTCATGAAAAGATCTTCGCTGCTGGATATGTTGCAAATAAATATAATAATCATATGCCAATTTGTACTGTGTATAGTATTAAATGAGTAATTCTATTTCTTGGATAGTGTAAAATGATTTGTTTTGAATAATCAAGATGGTGGAATAAAATATCCACATACCCTCTCCTTTTCAAATTGAGCCTCTTCCCTTAGCTTGGCCTGTTTGATGTCCTGACTCTTCTTGCTGTCTAGTGACGGAGGACCTACTTCTGCCATGTCTACTTCCTCACATGCTTTGTCCTGAAAGAATATTAAATTGAGTGTGGAGTCTCTGTCTACCTTCATATAAGAATAATATAAGACGATATTCAAGAGGGGATTTCAGTGACTCCATTAGATGACTTACAGTGTCGGCATCAGAAATCTATTTTGGTTATCAGGAGTACAAACATACTAACTTTCACCTGCAAGGGTGAAATTAATTGGTCATTCTATAGAAACATATAGAAATCCTACACATATTATGTAAAACTTACCACATCAAACTTATCCCACGCCTTGTAGTCAGAGGAAGGGATTCTCTTTTCTGGCTTCTTTTTCACCAGCACCGGCTTCTCTTTCTTAATCTTACTACGTACTGGCGGTAAGTCCTAGAAAATAATAATGTTATGGTTCATACATCATAATCTATTGATAAAAGGCTAGGTAACAAATACGTTCAAACTAGGACTTATATGAGAGGTTTTAAAAATAACATTAACCTAGTTTTTCAACATTTAAGATCTTTTAAACCAGTGCCAGGAACGAAAACAGAGCAGATGCTTAGCTGTTGGAGTATATGTAAATAAACATTCTTTGCAGGACTTTGAGTTCGCTATAAAAGTAGGGAAAAATTAACACTGAACAGTGCTTTTCAGGACAAAGAAAAATAGCGCAAAACGTGCACACAACAAACAAGTTTTTAAGCTACAATACGATGGTTTACGTGACTATCAGTACAGTATACGTATAGAAAATAGTTCTACGGGCTATCCAAATACAATATCAACATGAAAAATAAGAATAAACCTGCTCAAATACTCCATTTAGAGCGGCTTCTTTTCGTTTCATTTCCGACTCCCAATTTTGCAGGTCTGTCATGTAAGAGTGTAGAACTTTAGTATTTTCACGAACTTGTCTTTGCACTTCTACTATTTTATCCATTTTGTAATGAGTTATGATAAGCAAACAGCCAAAATAATCGCTTTTTCGTTACCTGTTTGATCGATAGGTGAGTTTTTGAGAATTTTCGATGAATGACAGAAGCAGAACAGACAAGACAATTTTTTCACGTTGTCATGGCGGCCGAAATCAGGGTTACCAGATCAAGAATTGAGATTTCCTAACATAATCCCTGAATATTCATTTTTTTATGAAGATCTCTGATACTACAGCGGAAATATTAAGAAAATACTTACTGATTGTTTAAAGCAAAATATTAATTAACTTATTTGAAAAATAAAAGTATTGAGAATGCAAGTCCTGTAAGAGTTCCCACTGTTCTTCTCTCAAGCTTCCTTTCTATCTTCTTATATCTTGTATTTAACATGCCAACCAAGGAAAAAACTTTCGTCCTTGGTTTAGCTAGCTTTGACGTCAAAAACTATTTTGTCGAATATTATTGTAAATAATTCTGTTTACCTATTCTCTTATTTTTCTGTCTTTTAGAACAGATTTTTTGGAATGTCCGGAGCAAGATGGGTTTTTATATTCGAAAACACTTCTATATTTTTCATTTTTTTAAATAATTTTGCCCAACTTTTAGTAATTATTCCTAACATGTCTGGAAATTTCCGGCCATCTGGTAACTCAAACAGCAATGTAATTTTTTAACACAGACTTTGACATAGATAGAAGTTGAGAGTGAAAAAAGATCATTCCAATTTATAGTGCGTTGTTGCTTTTAAACGAGTTAATTGTAGTAAAAATGTAACTGTTGTTTCATAATAAAGGCGGGAATTAAAATCATATTAATTTTTGCTTGCTCATGCGAAGCGAAAAAAACAAATAGCACTAGGAATAAAATAATCATCTCCCTGAAATATATTTATTAAATTATTACTAGGATCTCGTTCTTTTTCACGAAGCAACAATTTATAATAACAAGTTACAATTTGATTTGCAAGGCCCTTGTATACACGGAGACAAATACAATTTGTAATTGTCTCCGTGCTTGTATACCATCCTTATTAATTCCATGGGACTATGACAAATTCTTTATTATAAACGCGAAAATTTGTATGTATGGATGTTTGTTACTCTTCACTCAAAAACTACTGAACGGATTGGGATGAAATTTGGAATAGAGAAAGATCTACATAAGATCACGCTTCTATTCCCGAGGAGGTAAGCAGAGCCAATAGTCGGCTCTCAAAAAAACTAAACTTAAACTACCTAAGTTAATAATTTTTGTGCTCTTGGCAGTCAAATTATCTTATTGTTTAAAAAAAAATGCTTTCTTGTATTTATGAATTCTTTTTCTTCATCGTGTGGGTTGTAAGGTCGACAACCGACCTCACAAACCCTGGTGTCAGTATTCTAGAGCCGACAATGGCCACCGACATGGCTCGTGTAACGACTATAGATTACTAATCGGGACCAACGGTTTAACGTGCCCTCCGAAGCACGGAATCATCTTTCTTTTCGGAAAATCACTCACAATCACAAACTGGGCAAACTTATCAAATATTTTTTGGCTTCACAGTGTCTCCACCGGAATTTGAACCCGGAACCTCCGTAATGAGCGGCGAAATCTCGACCACTCGGCCACGGAGGCTTGTGAATTGAGCTTTGACGAATAGAATAAAAAAAATACATGTAATATTATGTAGTAGGTAACCTAATTTATCTACTTACATATTATAACTCAATTACTTTAACTGAACTCCAAGCTGTCAAAGTCGTCATGTTGCATGGTGGAATTCAAGGGCGGATCCAGGATTTTTTTCTGGGGGGGGGGGGGGGGGGGGGGGTCACAAGGGGTGGACGGGCAAAAAAATCAACAATAACTGTTAGAAATAAACTTGTAGTATCATACTTCCAGTTTATTTCTACAAGTTCAAGTATGTATAGGAAGGTTTGTGAATTTGAACAACTCTGATAATTTGATTTGCTTCTAAGTATGTACTGAGATGGAATCTCCACAGTACACAAAAATACAGAAGGCTGTGGAACTCTCTACCATATACTGTCCGTGATTGTAGCACTATCTCTTTATTTAAAAAGCGAGAGAGCATTATCTTTCGCTGTCAGATTGATCCATTATATTCATTTGAGTATTATATTTATTGTATTTTTAAAAATATATTATATTTTGGGTATATATTTTAGTATCATATTGTGTTAGTTTATTTATATATATTTACATAATATTATATAAGTAATTCTTGTGATTGTGTCGTTTTTTCAAATGTAATTGTATCTTTGTCATCTATTGTGTACAATAAATGGTTAAATAAATAAATACCGTCCGGGTCACCCCCTCCCTCCTCCCCCCAAATCCGCCCTTGGTGGCATTAAATTCCCCGCCCGCTTACTTCTTCATCAAATCCTCAGAGGAACAAAAGACGATTGCTTCGTTCGAGGCGACGCGCGTTAGAAATCTTTGACCAAATCTACCAACATGCAAATATTATGACGTTTTGTTTGACAGGTAAAACAAGAGAAAAAGGAACGTTTAGGTAACTAGTGCCACGAACAAAAAAAAAAAAAGGAACGTTTAGAACTCAGACGAAATAATAGACGATCGCTCGCGAGGCGACGTGCGTCATAAATCTTTGGTTTAGAAGAGAAACCTGAGTTGCACAGTTATAAAAATTATTGAGATATACCTACCACGTTAAACCAGATATACCGAACACGAGATACCTTAATCCATTCATAGGCACTCAACAAATTTAATATCTTTTAATCTATTGAGAGTAAATTATAAGCAAAAACTTTTAAAATATCCTATAAATAGTCGATATAACAAAAAAAAAAACTGTGGGACAAAAAAGAGGTTTACCAAGGTCCCGTAGGTATTGTTTAAATTAAGTTTGTGTGCCGATAATAATGAATAATATCTACTACAAAAGACTTTATTCGAGAAAGCAATTTTGACTATATTTGACTAATCCTTCAAGTCCGCGCCAGCTGAATTAGGTAAGTACCTTTGGTAAAAAAAAAGATAAGTTCGCCGCCAGATGATGACGTTACTTGTAAAAATAAAAATAATGTACTTTTCTATGGGTCGTCACAAGCAAATTGACTGTTTTTATTTATCTCAAACTTATTCATTAATATACAAGCCGCTTAATGTTGTGTTCAAAAGCATATTCAAAGGATAATAAAATAGTTTAATTTATTATTAAACCAATTTTTAAGAGGATCCCTAAAAGTTTACATCCGTAACACCAATCAACACACATCATGTTCTAAAATATGTCAAAAAACATACAGTCCTTAATCAAATGGAGGATAATAGAGCTTGATTTGATTACCATTATGAAAATCCTACTTTGTAATCCACTGATGTAATCAACTTGTGCTTGTGCGCATGGTCACAGCATGGTGCGGTATGCACGGAAGTTCTGCGAAAACCATGGCTGTTGTAGTAAGACAAGAAAATAAACTCAAAATACTAATTCGAATAAGAAAAGATAAAATTTATTAAATTATTTATTGTTAATATAAGATTGCATGTTATGTAATGTAAACAAGTAGATTATTTATTATTATTGTTATTTCAAACACAATTTATATTGTATATGAATAAATGACTATTGACTATTGACTATTTTAACACATAGCTCTGTCTAGCGCTGAATTGCTTTTTAATTTATTGCATCATAAAAATAGCTATTTATTTATTGTCTTTAAGGAGATAATCCTTGTGACACAAGGTAGTATAATGATGTACGTACGTTTTATTATGTATTCTGTGCTTACAGGAGACACTGCGGGGTACAAATCAAATCAAATAAAAAACTATTTATTTTTATAGGATGTTATTTAAAGATGAAATAAAAATGAGACCGGAAGTAGTATATGTACCAACATCAATTAAAATATCACAACGCAGTTACGAGTGCGTCACTGGCTAGTTCGCCAGCTACGCCAGAGGCGACGTAGTAGCTACGTCACAGGCTACGCAGCTACGATGACGAGTGACGATGACGACACGTCACTTTGGAGCGAATAAAGTGGAAGTGGAACTTACGCACTAGTCGTAATTGTACCAGGTAAGCACCTAAGTATTATCATATCATAGTAGAACCAACCTTGTAAACCGCGACATTTCGTCCGTAATTCGCAATCAAGAACGAAAACACGTTCTGTACCAATTTGCAAACGTGTAACAGTTAACTTTTATGAAGACGTGATACTCGTATGCAGAGTTATCGCCAAAAATCTTTTCTAAACTAGAACTCCACCTAGTAGACGAGGTTTATTGTAATTATGTCTAAAGCATTACATCCCGTGATTACATCTTTCTAGATCTAATGACTGATTTGAATCAAATTGCCGCGTTTGGGCACAGGTTTGGGTGCCATTTAGGACGGTAAATTAGGTCTAACGCATTGCAAATCAAATCAAATCAAAAATGTTTTATTCGAATTAAGATTTTTACAAATCATTTTTCGACGTCAAAGCTATCATCCTATCATGGATGGCACGTTCACTACCAGTGTACGCTCACTGTGGTGATGATGATGGCCTGGAGGGAGGTGTTCCGCAGGCGGAACGTGGGCGTCCGTTTGGGGAAACCTTTCAGCCCAAAGCTGAAGTCTTGCTGAAGGTGGGTCTCTTTCGATGGGTGTGGGTGGATTTCTTGAGGAAGCTGCGGCGACTCTTGAGACGGGCAGGAGGAGGGTTGTGGCAGTGAAGGAGGTGCCTGCTGTCTTGAGACTGTTTCGCTCCTTTAATAGCGCAAGCGACCTCACGTTTAATATCTATTTATGTATGTAAGATGTTCATCAAGGGCCCATTACAGTCCACTGCTGGACTATGAGCCTCCTCCACTTAAGTGGAGGGTATTGCCATAATCTCCACGCTTGGCAGGCGGGTTGGAGATCGCCGATTAAAAGGTTACTGTATCAGAGAGCGCTGCTGCCCGTTCCCTGTTCAATGTGTAGTCCCTAAGTCGCCTCTTACGACACCCACGGGAAGAGTACGGGTTGGTGGCAAATGTATTCTATTCTGCCGGCTTATGTAAGATGTTAAGAAGATTAAATTCGAAAGTGAGGGTCAACTTGTATAGAAAAAAAAAATGAATGATACTTCCAACCTAACCTATGATGTGTAACTTACCATACGCTATACTTACCAACTATTTATCACTACTAAATCAAGATCTATTAATAATGTTTACCTATCTTTCAACGCGTTAATCGTGATGTAATAGTTACAAAATACTATAATTTGATATTGATCATTGATCTTACATATATCAAAACGGATCTAAAACTGTCATGTACAAGGTTTTAACCCCAGTAGCAATTCAATCGATTTTATAGACCGATTTCGTTTAATTGATCACGAAAATGACGATTTATCGGTACTGTTTAGGAATAAAATATAGTGTGTATTGTAATTGGTGGGTGGGCAGATGGGTAGAGGCGAGTATTTTTGAGATCACTCGCTTATATTTACGAGTGATAGAGTTTAACCTTTACGAATACTGTAGGAAAGGTAAGTAAGTTGAAAACTATTAACTCTCATGTTTTCACATAATTTAAAATGGTTTTGACGGGAGTCTACTAATAGTGTAATATACTTATTTTTATGGAATTAGAATATTCTTATAGGCATTTATTTTAAAGTATTCTTCATGGACTGCTCAATATAGTCTGCCATTTAGTAATCGACAGACAGCTAGCTTTAAAAAACAAGCCAAGCTGCTCAACTAAATACGTTATTATCACCTTTACTAAATTCACCCGAGTCATCATGTTACAAAGAGTTCGTCCATTGCTAGCGTGAGAGACCTCCTAATGAATCCTAAATCGTTACGATATTCGTTAAAACACAGCCAGGATCAAGCATCAACCCTAGCCTAGTAATGGAGCGACAGGATGAGAGAGACCACCATCGGACTAAATCTTCACAAGATTTTCTACTGCCATGAGAATAGCCCCTTCCTCAACGGAAGTAGAAGGCGCAGTCAAGGTGATATCTTGAACCATGACCTGATGATGAGCAGTATCGTAAACGATCATCATTCTGCGGATGTAGACCGTTATTGGCTTTGATGAGGTAGGTTGGAACGATTTTTTTATAGCTTTGAGTGTAACAGCATCTAGTTGAGCAGTAGAGCTTTCGGTTGTAACTTCGGAGGTTCTGAGTTCGAATCCCGGCGTGGCTGATCAAACGAAAATCTCTTTGTGAGATTTTCTCTTCTTGAGAATATTGCAAGCTGAATCATTTGACTGTGTAAAAAGCAAGATGATTCAAGGTTTCGGAAAGCACGTGAAGCCATGGGGCCCGGCATCTTTATACGGATGTAGTAATAAAATAATAAGCCAAGTTAGTGGCTCTATGACAATGATGTTATATATTTATGTCACCGTAAGATTGTGAACGCTGACTCGCGATATTATAAACTTACGGAAAATTGTGAACCGAGATGAACAGTTTACAATTTAACGTATTATTTTTCATTAGTTTATAATCTATCGATGAGATTATCAAAAGATTAGAGTTAGATTATAAACTAGGCGTTCAAAATCTTACGGGGACATATATAAAGTGAGGTAGATGTCGCACTCATCAACATCAACATCAACGGCCCGTTACAGTCCACTGCTGGACTATGAGCCTCCTCCACTTAAGTGGAGGGTTTTGCCATAATCTCCACGCTTGGCAGGCGGGTTAAGGAACAGAGAGCGCTGCTGCCCGTTCCCTGTGTAGTCCCTAAGTCCCTCTTACGACACCCACGGGACGAGTAGGGGTTGGTGACAAATGTATTCTATGACAAATATATTTAGCTAGATACTCTTATATTGAAAATAAATTCTTGTTGGATTGGTACTTCTGGGTAATGTTGTAGAAACCTTGATGCTGTTGAAATAAGTAGGAATTTCTGTAATTTAGAACTTAATTGGTGCTATTAAAATGATATGTATGGCTGTGATGAAAATATTTTGAACTCCGTAAACTTAGCTAATTACCAATGTGAACAAAATATTTTTATAATTTCATAGTAATTTAAGATGCCTATAAAAGACGAAAATATGTTAGGTTTAATACATCTTGTGTTTGTTGTAGGCGTTTTGATGGAAACCTTATAAAGAAATAGAAGGCGGTAGGGCTTATTTACTTCTCTAGGTTAGCAATGACAATAGCGTTAAAATTATTACATTATTCCAAAGTAATTTTAGAAAATATTTTTAAATAAGAGAGAACAATTTTCTTTTTGATATACTTAGAAAGATTAATTAGTTGGATTAATAATTTAGATTAATTAAAGATTTGCTTCCTAAAAAAGGTAAATGTCCATTTTAGAGTAGGTACTGTAGCCAGCACATGAAATACACTCGCTCATACTGTTACGCGATAAAGGTGCTGTCAGTGAACCCTTGACGTGCTGGCTAGTGTACCTAGTTACTAAACTAAATAATTACGTACGACATGTAGCCTTATTTTTTGATTAGTTTTTTGGAAACTGACTAAGGGTCGGGCCACACTTATCGACGGCGATCGACGGTTTGCCTATACAAAACGCACGCAAAGTATGGAAATCCTTTCGCATCATTCGCCGCGTCCGATGTGAAAGGATTTCCATACTTTGCGCACGTTTTGGCCCGATCCTAAAGCTCCTTTAAAAAGTAGGCAGGTCACAGTTAAATAACAAGAACAAAATACTCGTACTTACAATAGTTTTATTTTTCCCTTTGAGTAACAGAAACACTTATTCAATCAACCTATATATATATATAAACATTAGTAAATAGTTCTTATTTGGTTACGTGGTTGTTTTCAAAATCCATCTTCTTGCGTTATTCCGTCAGGGTCACTGGTTTCAAGACTTCTGGCACAGCAGCAGTTTTTCAGCTTCATTCTGGATCATTTTATAGATAGTAGCTATAGTTTCGTCATTTCTGCAGTTCAAGGTTCCAACTAAGGAGCCTGCAGACCTCTTTCCGCCCCAGCTTGATGTAAACGTCAATTGCGCCTCGGTGAACACCAAACACGCCACCAAGAAGAAAACCACGCACAGTTTATACATTTTAATACTTTTTTCTTTATTAACTTTTTAATTTTAAGGCTATAAGCACCACGGTCAGGGGATGTTTGATGGTTGGGATCAGCGATGGAGCTCTTTTATACTAAGATTGTGCGTCAAGGGATGATTGAAAGAAACCTTACGAAGTTTAATTTGTGACTCTAATTATGTGATGAGAAAATAGCTATACGTGGGCTGTGGACAAGAAAAAGATGATTAAGTCCTGCGTTATCTATAATATTATTATAAAGAGAGAAGTCCGTACTGATAGTATCATCAAAATTTCTGGTGGTTTTCTTCATGATATTTCGAAAGAACACGCTCTCGTGACTGACTGACTGACTCATCAACGCACAGCCGAAACTACTGAAGCTAGAAATACTAAATTTACACAATAGGTTACATTTATGGCGTAGGCAAGCACTAAGAAGGGATTTTGGAAAACTCCCCCTCTAAGGGGGGAAAAAGGGGGATTCAAGTTTGTATGAAAGTCCGTCATTTCAAAAGTTGGGATCATGAAAATTTGGATTTAGACTGCAATTAATAAATCATTTGAAACGTGTTTTAGCATTTTATCAAAATTTATATTTTGAGGGGAAAAGTAGGGATTAAATGTTTGCATGGAAGGTCTGTCATTTCTAAAGGTAGGAACTTGAAAATTTGGATTTAGGCTGAGATTAATAAATCATTTGACACGTGTTTTAGAATTTTATCAAAATCTCTATTTTGGGGGGCAGAGTAGGGATTAAAGGTTTGTAAGTAAAGTCTGTCATTTCTAAAGGTAGGAACTTGAAAATTTGGATTTAGACAGAGATTATTAAATAATTTGACACATATTTTATATTTTTTTCAAAATCCTTATTTTAAAGGGAAAGTAGGGATTAAATATTTGTGTGGAAAGTCTGTCATTTCTAAAAGATAAGAACTTAAAAATTTGGATGCAGACTGAGATAAATAAATCATTTGACACGTATTTAGATAGTTTTTCGAAATCTCCATTTTAAGGAGGAAAGTAGGGATTAATTGTTTGTATAGAAAGTCTGTCATTTCTAAAGGTAGGAACATGAAAATTTGGATTTAGACTGCAATTAATAAATCATTTGATACGTGTTTTAGCATTTTATCAAAATCCCTATTTTGGGGGGCAGAGTAGGGATTAAAGGTTTGTATGTAAAGTCTGTCATTTCTAAAGGTAGGAACTTGAAAAATTTGGATTTAGACTAAAATTAACAAATAATTTGACACGTGTTTTAGCATTTCTTCGAAATCCCTATTTTGAAGAGGAAGTAGGGATTAAATATTTGTGTGGAAAGTCTGTCATTTCTAAAAGATAAGAACTTAAAAATTAGGATGCAGACAAAATGCATAAATAAATCATTTGACACGTATTTAGGTACCTTTTCGAAATCCCTATTTTAAAGTGGAAGCAGGGATTTAATGTTTGGATGGAAAGTCCTTATCTACAAAGTATTTATAATTTACAACTAAGGCTATTAAAAGCTATTGTTCCTCTAAAGATCAAATATAAGTACAAAAATAATTATGATAACTTATTCCAGTATTCCAGGGTTTTAAATATATTCGATAAAGTGAAATTCACTATTGTATCCGATTATTGTTCAGAAGCCAAAAATTTAGAAATAAAATCTAGGGCTAAAAACTTGCGGAAATCGTCTAATCTTCATCTGTGTTGCATACCTAAATTTAACAACGATTATGGTAGAAGGGTCAGGAGGTGCATCCTACTTCAGATACTGAATAGTTTACCAAAAATTTTTGCAGAAAAAGTAATTAATGACACAAATCCCAAATATATCAAAAACATTCTCAAAACATATTATTTAAGGGATAGGTATAAATCTTTAGTGCTGTCTGAAGGGGATGCACCCCCGTCCTCCTAAATAGCAAAGAAAATGATAAAATGACCTACCTTCCTACCTACCTTTATATTTTTTAAACATATTATGTTGTTTTTAACGGCGCAACATAAACCCGTCATGTTAAGGGCTGCCGCACAATTTTTTACATTTAAGATTAGGGTAAGACCCAATGTAATCTGATAATTTTTTATTCAATAATAAACAGCTTAAATTTTAAATTTTTTAAGATGATGAAGGGATTAAATGTTTGTGTGGAAAGTCTGTCATTTCTAAAAGATAAGAACAAAAATTTGGATACAAACTGAGATTACAAAATAATTTGACACGTATTTAGGTATTTTTTCGAAATCCCTATTTTAAAGGGGAAGCAGGAATTAAATGTTTGTATGGAAAGTTCGTCATTTCTAAAGGTAGGAACTTGAAAATTTGGATTTAGGCTGAGATTAATAAATTATTTGATATCATGTTATCAAGTTCCCTATTTTGAGGAGGAAAGTTGGGATTAAAATGTTTGTATGAAAAGTCTGTCATTTCTAAGGATAGGAACTTGAAAATTTGGATTTAGGCTAAGATTAATAAATATTTTAACACGTATTGAAGTATACTTTCGAAATCTATTTTATAGGGAAAGTAGGGATTCATGGAAAGTGTCATTTCTAAGGCAAGAACTTAAAAATTGTCATTTAGACTAAGGAAAAATAATCGTTTGACATGTTTCTCATTTTCTTGAAATCCCTATTTTGAAGGGAAAGTAGGGATAAAGTTTTGTTATGGAAAGTTTGTCATTTCTAAAGGTAGGATATTGAAAATTTTTATTAAAACTGAGATTAATAAATAATTTGATACGTGTTTAAGCTTTTAACGAAATTCCTATTTTGAGGAGGAAGCAGGGATTAAATGTTTGTATGGAAAGTCTGTAATTTCTAAAAGGTAAAAACTTAAAACATTGGTGTTAGACTGAGATTAATAATTAATTTGATACATTTTATCAAATTCCCTATTTTGAGGGGTAAAGTAGGGTTAAATGTTTCTATGGAAAGTCCAGTTCTAAAGTTAGGAAATTGATAATTTGGATTAATATTTTGGCCGTTGATGAATACAATTAAATTACTTATAAGATATTCAGCAAAATTCATCGTGAATTGTTGCCTATTATGATGAGCTTCAAAAACTTTAATTCAAATGCATTGATAATTAATTACATGTCATTAATATCAAATATTCTTTTGGTCATTGAACTTCATACATTATAAGCTTGACATTGACACTATCAGCTGCGGAACCCGTTAGCTGTGCAAGCGCAAGTCAGGATGTTGAGCTGTCAAAGTGTCGAAGTTGTAAATTGTGAATGTGACACTTGATGGTATCTGTGGTTTTAAAGTGTGACAGAATTTATACAATACAATGAATGCTATTCATACAATGGTTTAATAATAAAAGATTCATGTAGTATTCGTTGCGTATTTCCTGTACCCGAAGGTTGCCTGGAAGAAATTGCTACCTAAGCAATAAGGCCGCCTATTTTTTCTGTATATCTCTTGTGTGCAATAAAGTATATTCTATTCTATTGTAAATGTTGGTACATTTTTAAGGCTTTTTATTGTGTGGGTTGTACGACCGACCCCATAAACCCTGCTGTCAGAGTTATTTAGCCACCAAAACTTGCCACCACTCTGGCATGGAGGCAGTTTAAGTCTTCTTCTTCTGAAGCTAATGTTCAATAACCTCTCGGGCAATAGCTCAGCTTATAATCATCATCATCGTGTGGGTTGTAAGGTCGACAACCGACCTCACAAACCCTGGTGTCAGTGTTATAGAGCCGCCAAAGACCACTGACTTGGCTCGTAGACGACAAGATAGTAGCCGGGAGCAACGGCTTAACGTGCCTTCCGAAGCACGGAATCACCTTTCTTTTACGAAAATCAGGTGATTCAGCCTAACCATGTGTTTTCGAATTTCGAATTCATGTACGTTTATTCGACGTCTGGTTCCTGGTTTTTCACTTGAGACATTATCAACAGATTGGAAGTAGCCCAGAGGGCGGTAGAGAGAAAACTGGTAGGACCGCAAAACAAATAAATGGCTTCGAAAGCAAAGCAAAGTCGCAGACGTAACGAAACGGGTCATCATCAACATCAACGGCCCGTTACAGTCCACTGCTGGACTATGAGCCTCCTCCACTTAAGTATTTGGTTTTGCCATAATCTCCACGCTTGGCAGGCGGGTTGGAGATCGCAGATTAAAAGGTTACTGTATCAGAGAGCGCTGCTGCCCGTTCCCTGTTCAATGTGTAGTCCCTAAGTCGCCTCTTACGACACCCACGGGAAGAGTAGGGGTTGGTGACAAATGTATTCTACTTTGCCGTCACCACACGGCAATAACACAGATAACACATTGTGTGAATATTTATTCTGCACTCAATATTGATCACTACACAAGAGCGATATTAGCTGATACACTCTCAAGATCGGATTCAAGATCGCAATTAATAAATATAGCCCTATTTTCCTAAGGTGAAGGTCAATCGTTTAGGCGTCTCTTCAGAATTCAAGGTGGAGCAGACTAGTAACAACGGTCATTGGCGATAAATAGCAGCTTGAACAACTGGCTTACTGTGCTTTCCGAAATTAAGAATCCTTTTGAACCGCTGACCGCTTGTAAGCAGACTACCCTTGTAGCCCAGCAGATGCCACACGCTGCTGGCCGCACGATGTAGAATAGAAGTATAGTAGCGTGGCAGGGAAACAGGGTCCAGTCCAGAATACAAGTACACAAAATTGGGTAATTGTTGCACGGGTTTTATTAGAACAACAAAGATTTATAGCACTTTTAGAAGCTACTAATAATGAAAATACATAAGATCCGGTTATTAAAAGGACGGTACAGTCTGATGTCTTGAGGTGTAGTGAGGAAACTTTGATAAAAATGACAGAACCGAAACGGATGGATTCGAAATTTGAAAATAAATTGAAAATGAATGATGAGCCTGCCAGTACTTAAAAGTACTGAATTGCCAGAAACAAAATAACAGAACAAGGTAGGATAGCAGTACTGCCACACCCTGAATGCAAAGTTACGACTCCAGGCTACTAACTGTTGAGGAGTTTCTCATGAGGAGACAATCTTGACTCCATCATCACGTCATTTTTTTCATTTTAGTCTTCAGAACTAAACAAGCGTGCAAAATTTCAAAGTCCTAAAGATTCAGTTGCACAATTTGACCCGATTAATCATTGTAAGTTAAATAAAAGCTCGTAAAATATTCACTTCGTAGTCAAAATAAAGGAATCAAATAGACTGTGATTTAACGTATCATAGATAAAAATGAATTTGATCTCATGCAGCTAATTTTAATAAAAAGTCAATCAATCACTCATAGTACCCAGCCAAATGACAAAGTAATTAATTAAAAAACAAACTCGATTTGATCCAATTTACAACCGTTAAAACACGATAAATGGGACTTAAACATGATCAGTGTTTTGGAAAAAAATAACCTGTTTTATGAACATGTCGGGTCGTTGAACTGAAAGTGTTTTGTAAAAAAATACTAGATTGTTATGAAGATATGCGCCGGCGCTGGTGAGCATGATGGGTGGATCATGTTTTGGAAAAAAATATGAACTGTTTAAAAAAAGAATGCATTGAAAATGTTGCTGGCGCCATATAAAATCGGAGATGAAAATCAAAGAAGATCCCCTAGGATCGGACTACTTTTTTTTTAACCGACTTCAAAAAAGGAGGAGGTTCTCAATTCGTCTGTTTTTTTTTTTTTTTATGTATGTTATTAGATATCTCCGCCAATTGCTAACCGATTTTAATAATTCTTTTTTCATTCGATTGGATTTACTCTCGAGGTGGTCCCATATTAATTTCGTCAAGATCTGATGGTGAAACATGAGGTAAAACTTGGAAATTCCTCAACAATGTAGCATTCGCGTCGTTATTCGTCTATTCTTTTAGTCATATCTCAGTCAGTTTTCAACCGATTTTGATGATTCTTTTTTCATTCGATAGAACGTGCTTTAGGGATAGATCCATACCAATTTTGTTAAAATCTGATGATGGAATAAGAGATAAAAGCGGAAACTCCTCAACCAGTGATAGCAACATGCATCGCGCGCGATACCGTTTGTGGTGGAATGTTGCTAGGCAACGAAATAAATTTGTTTTGTCAGTTTGCTGAAAATCTACGTTTCCCTTGTTCCATAAATCGTTTTTGAAAGAGACAGACATATTGAAACTTAAAAAAAACACTGTAAATTCGTTTTTCAACCGATTCTGTTTTTTTCTTTGCGAATCGTCTGCTACTAACCTATATTTTAAAAATAATTCATAAACTATGGTAAATTTAGGAACAGTTCGATCCCCTATTCTATGAAGGCGGATTTTCATTTAGAGTAAAGCTGGATGATGCAATGGATGGCCTGACCAATAATCCACAACATAACATTTTCGTTTCATAATTTAAAGTTTGTTTTAAAAAATGTCTTTAACAGTACAATTATTGCTAAGAATAGTCGGTTAAAAATCCTATCAAGCATTGGTATTTACTAAAGTAGGTCTCTTGTTTGACGACAATACTCCAAGGCTTGTAAAAGTAGTTCTTGTTACTCCTTTTAAACTTTTTTTATACTTAAATAATAATAGGTATGCAAGAACAGAATAAGGAAAGCGAAGATAATAAATGTTGCATTTATGCAGCATCTCAGGGATTACCCGCAACTTTGACATTTTTAAAGATTTTTTCCGTATAGGCCATATTCCCACTGAGAAATGTTTTTTAACCCTTAACTACTTGCTTGCTCCAATATCTCTAACTAATTCATATAAGTAAGTCAAAGTCAAAGTCAATTTTTTTTTATTCGAATTAAGATTTTTACAAATCATTTTTCGACGTCATAGCTATCATGGATGGCACGTTCACTACCAGTGTACGCCCTCTGTGGAGAAGAACGGCCAGAAGAAACTCCACAGGAATTATATGTTTTGTACTTTTCTTTTAAATATATAAAGAATCATACATGCATGAGTCATAATTACAATCTACTCGCTGATTTGGAACAACAGTTGACCAGTATTTTTAATTATTACTTTAAAAAAGTTTGACGATTTTTTTTAATTACCTAAAGTAAACATAACTGGCTAGACTAATAAATTGCCTCTATTTAATCTTAAGATAATGTTTTACTAATTGTTACGTCAAAACACTTTTAAATATAAAAACTGTGATGATAAATATCCACTTAACGAAGACGTAGTAAAACATTTAAAAAACTAGCTCTATCTCCGTATACTTACCTAAAATTCCTGAGCCTTCGGGCTGAGCGGTATATATTTCGGTTCTCATTACGGGAATTCGGAGTTCGAATCCCAGTTGGGACACTGATAAAAAAACGCATAGCACACACACAACATCACACTTATATCCCCGAAGAAATGAGCAGAGCTTTAGCCTGGCCGTACACGCTCGGTTTCCTGATCAGGAATTCAGATTCGGAAACCTGAATCCTCCGCTTACATACAAAATGTTCAATAAGGCGCACACGTTCTAACTATTTCCGAACGGAAAAAACCTGACGTTCGTTTCGGATATCGTTCCGTGCGTTGGGGATACAAAACAACGGATGTTTGCGCTAGTCACGCGGAATTCCGAATCTGAAATCCTGATCAGGAAACCGAGCGTGTGCGGCCAGCCTGAGTGGGCTCCCGAGGATCGCAAACTAAAATCATATATGGCAATATTTTTGGGTTTTTGAATTGAATTTTGTTATATATTGGATAAATTAGATTAAGTACATACCTTATTTTTCTATATTTTCCTAGCAGCGGCCATCTTGGATTTGTACGCTGTCTATCGGTTAATAAATTGTGAGTTCTTCGTTCTATTCTTATTCTAAACATTATCTAAGGTACTTGGGTTTAATTTTACTCGTTGAACATCGTCTGTCAGTCTGACTATAACCTGTCACTTACAATTAGATTGAGAATGAAATTAAATAAATGAATAGACAATACTACTAATCGATAGTAGAGTCTTTGATTATGGCCACTTCTGTATACTTTATGCCAAAAATTATAAAGCTTATTTAGATTTCTGTTGTCTTAAAGTCCTTTTTTGCCTGGCTCGAACAATTGCAATGTGACTGATACAACCTTACCTGCCGATATGTGCACGACTTTTTAAGCACCTCAACATAATACCTTCTTGACGGCTAGTTTAATTTATATATATTATATTATATATTTTTTTAAAACGTTATTTATACTGAACATTGGCTGTGGAAAGAGAGGTTTGTATTACGCAAGATGTTAGAATTTAATCGTGTTATTTACTCTCTCGCAATCAGTCGCCTTACGCACTTTTGCACTTAGTATTTGCAAACATCTTTTAAGCTTTGCATGATTTTATAATAATAATAGGAATACTCAATGCATTGCCGATAGTTTATTTGAATGATATGTATGATTTCCGCATTTTTCTTTATGTCCACAGCTTGGCTGAAAAACGCCGCAATAAATACATAGTTAGTTACATACACAAGATCACGCTCCTAAATAAATAATTCTGAAAAAAACTTCTATATATACTACTAGATTTGGGCAATAACCAGAAAAAAGTAGGCGAGCAATCTAATCAAATCAAAATGTAGGAGCAATCTGGTCAAAAATTATGTTTGATTCGTGGTTGTTTAAACCATGGTGGGTTGTCTGTTAGAGATTCTCCTTTGCAACAAGGCCTATCAATTAAATCTAGTACAATTTTTGCTATGTGAATCCTATTTTGTATATTTACGAGAGCATATCTGGACAAAGATTCGAAGGTTGTCATTTGCTGTCACGTCAGGACGATGCCGCCGCCGCGGCGCGCCGACGCGTAATGTAATAATTATTCAAACGGGATATTGTACAACATCTTTTTACTTATATCTACTTCAATGGCTGTATAAAAATTAGAGCGTGTGCGTGAGAGTGCGATGACTAGGCCGATTTTGATGAAGTTAACAGATTGACGTTAATAGCTCTATGTATTTCGTTAAATCTAGACTTAGAATACCATGCTAGACTAATCTATTACTATATAATGTTCAATATATATAATATATAATGTTCAATTCAATGACCTTGTTGTTGAAGCGGAAGGTTACAAGTTCGATTCGTGTTTAGGCTTTGGATTTGTTATTATTACCTATATTTTCAGCACAAAGGTATCGAAGGTATATTTAAAAAAACTTTATTTGGATGTTCGATTGACAGTCAGGTATGGATCATCAGAAAAATACGTAATATGTCTAGCTTATCCGCGCATCGAATAGAAAAGCCTTTTCCAAAACAAAAAATTTACAACCATTCGTGTAAAGAAGAATATTGTTTTTCTACATACGTGTGTAGGTATTTATCTATGTATGTACCATATATTACTCAGAGGAAATAAAAGACCTTCGCGTCAAAAATCTTTGATATATTAGCTGTTTGATACCTATAGTACAGACTCTGATCTGACTAATTTAGGATATTATGGCCGTGTGTAAAATGTCCGCAAGCAAATGTTTAAAAAATATTTATGTTTTTTTTTTAATAATATTGTAAATAAGTAAATGGGCCATTTAAATAGAGCCTTAGATCATTTTGCGTCGTTTTCCAAAGAAGCAAAGAGGTTATATTTATTTCCTCTCTCTCTCTACCCAAGAACGATAGAGAGAGATCAATCAGAACCTTTGAAACTAAACTTAGGTATGACTTCATGACTTCAATCATTCAGTAATAAATATATTTAAAATTCGAATGCATTTATCTATCTATCATCATTATGGGTGCGTGAAAAATTTAATGTTTGATTCGATGATTTGTTATTGTTTCTGTTCTATGATTAATCATGATTCATAAACTAATGATTTGTATCGGAAATCATTATATAGGTCGAAGGTCTAATTTTGATGGATCAATAGCTTTTATTATATTTTCTGCGTTTGATAGTGTAATCATTGTTTGACACGCCGAGGTTTCTTTTCATTGTTAGTTTGTGTGATTGTATGTATGTAATTTTTGCATGACACTTCCTACATCCTACTAATTACAAGGTTTCTTAGGTTTTTTCGGCGTGGCTTCATTCATAGTTGTCAGTATGGTGTAACGGTTATTGTAGCAAAATTCTGCAACACAACAGATCGCGATTCGAAGCCCACCATGACTATGTTTTCGAATTTATATACTCAGAACAATTACGGAGCCCATGACGTAGCTGATAAGCTTCAGGAAAGTCGCCTCCGATAGTATGGCCATATAAACCCCAGACCGTCAGACTATGTAGGAAAAAGATGCCTCGACCTGTCCAGGGCCCTAGATCACGTGGTAGGTCTAAAAAGCGCTGACTAGACGTCGTGAAAGCGGATATGGAGGAGAACAATCTCACACCTAAGGATGCTAAGACCGGGCAAAGTGGAGAAGATTGAGTAGGAAAGCGGACCCCAAGACTCAGAACAAATTACTAAAGCATTGTTCTGAGATGTAGATTCTTGATTGTCACTACTGTCAGTCAAGAGAGTCTCCATGACCGATCAGTAGTGCGTTCGGCTGTTATTTCAGAAGTTTTGAGTTCGATCACCGGTGCGGACGCAGTTTAAATTACGAAACAGTTTTTTTTTGTTATTTTGGTTAGGACATTGCAGGCCGAATTTTTCTGATTGTCCAAAATGCAAGATGGTTCCATGCTAAGGAAGGCGCTTTATGACTAGTCCCTCCCGGATAGTATTTCCAAAGTTAACTATCCGTAGTACAGAGCCATGTCTTTAGCAGTTCAAGAATTCGCAGACCAGGGTTTGTGAGGTCAGTCGTCAACCACAGGATAAAGGAAAAAGCAACTGAAGAGCACTTGCTTAAGATTGACTGCCAATATGGTCGCTAACGACCGCGCACCTTACCCTCAATGCCAGCGATCAAACTCGCGTAGACATAGTTTTGAATCATCAGAGTCAATTAATCAATCAATCAATCAATCAGCCTATTGCAGTATTTGCAGTCCACTGCTGGATGTAGGCCTCCCCAAGCGGGCACGCCAAAGCGCACGATCACCCGCTTTCCTCATCCAGCCACCACCAGCGACCTTCCTCAGGTCATCAGCGCACCTGGCAGGGGCGTCCCACACTACGTTTCCCGAGACACGGTCTCCAATGGAATCATCAGAGTAGAACGATTCAAATCAGTTGATCGTTTTTCATCATCACCAGCTCATACATGTCCCCACCACCCTTGGTCCCTACTCGAGCCTACCCCGAATTAGGGCGATCAGGCCCTAATTCGGGTTGGTCGACTTCACACACCTTTGAATTTCTTCGCAGGGGGTGCAGGTTCCTCACGTTGTTTACCTTTACCGTAAGATCATCAATCAATCAACGGCCCGTTACAGTCCACTGCTGGACTATGAGCCTCCTCCACTTAAGTGGAGGGTTTTGCCATAATCTCCACGCTTGGCAGGCGGGTTGGAGATCGCAGATTTAAAGGTTACTGTATCAGAGAGCGCTGCTGTTCCCCTTACCTGTTCAATATGTAGCCCCTTAGTCGCCTCTTATGACACCCACGGGAAGTGTAGGGGTTGGTGATAAATATATTCTACTCTGCCATCACCACACGGCTTAACACCGTAAGAGCGTTGGATAAACTCGTACATATAAATTCTAAAACAAATTGGTACGAGGCGGGGATCGAACCCGCATCTCCGCAGACGGGAGGCCTTACACCAGCAAACGGGATTAATCTTCTATATTATAATAATAATAATGATGCCCGTATATTTTTCACTAATGCGTGACGTCATTATTTACTAGAATAACAATAAGCTAGTAACTACTTCACTTAACAATAACAGTTGAAAATCGTGACTCGTTAAAAAACGCATTATTAAATTAAGTATGTTTACATTTTATTTAAATCACAGTATTATGACCTGATTCCGTCATAATAAAGTCATCGTAATATTCGCATGAATCCTTAGTAATATTATAAACAGGATGTACGCCGTATGGTGATGGCTGAGTAGAATACATTTGTCACCAACCCCTACTCTTCCCGTGGGTGTCGTAAGAGGCGACTTAGGGACTACACATTGAACAGGGAACGGGCAGCAGCGCTCTCTGATACAGTAACTTTTTAATCTGCGATCTCCAACCCGCCTGCCAAGCGAGGAGATTATGGCAAAACCCTTCACTTAAGTGGAGGAGGTTCATAGTCGGGTCGTTGATGATGGATGGATGTTTGTTACTCTTCCACGCAAAAACTACTGAACGGATTGGAAAAGAAAGTTTGTACCCTGTATTAACACATAGGATACTTTTTACGGGAAAATGTCTTATTCCCACGGGAAAATCTTACATAACGCGAGCGTAGCCGCAGGCGGACCGCTAGTGTGACATAATATTATCATAAACAAGATTATCGTAGTATTATATAATTATTATCGAGCTAAGGATCTTAAAATTAAGAGGATTAGGGCGGCGTTCAGTGACAAAGCTTAGCGAAATCTTAGCTAAGCAAGCTCAAAAAAATATCGAACTGAGTAATAAAGTGGTCTAGTGCCTAGGGCCGCTGCCTCCCGTCCAGGAGACGCGGGTTCGATCCCCACCACATATCAATGTGTTTTCCAATTTCGAATTCATATGTACGTTTATTCGACGCTCTTACGGTGAAGGAAAACATTGTGATGAAACCTACACACACACTCCTCCGAAGAAATTCAAAGGTTGTGTGTGTGAAGTCGACCAACCCGCACTGGGCCAGCGTGGTCGACTAAGGCTTAATCGCCCTAATTCAGGGTAGGCTCGAGCCCCTAATAAAGCTCCAAAGACAGATTACATTTAAAAACAAAAATGTTGTAAATTCACCGCTTCTTGTACCTTCACATGGCTATAAATCTTACTGCGACATCTACAAGCACATTTTAACCGTTCATCTCATTTTTAAGTGCCACGTGCAGATATAAATATAACTTTTAGTCCACACCGACCCTACAGGCTCGGTACGTATTTGATGAACTAAAATATTTACCTAAATGGCATCGCGCAAAATAATATATTTCCTAAAATTTTATAGGTTCTCGTTAGCTCAGAAAAAAAGCAAAAGCAAAACGAAAAAAATATATTTATAATAAACAAAAAACCATATTTTTTATTCTTCAAGAGATAATTTCGGCTATAATAGTCAAAGTCAAGTCAAAAAGTCAATTTTTTTATTCGAATTAAGATTTTTAAAAATCATTTTACGACATCAAAGCTATCATGGATGGCACGCTCACTACCAGTGTACGCCCTCTGTGGAGAAGAACGGCCAGAAGAAACTCCACAGGAATTATATCTTTTATACTTTTCTTTTAAATATATAAAGAATCATAATTACAATCTACTCCGCTGATTTGGAACAACAGTTGACCAGACGTTTTTATCATCTAAGTAATAATTTATCGTATAATAGGCCTTATAACATAAAATAGTTTTAACTTTAAACCAATTTTGTTATCATACAAAAATACTTATTACTCGGCAAACTTTGTGCAAGATGGCTGACTTGTTTTCAGTGTGAACACAAATTAGATTCTAAGTTCCATGTACGACGGACACGCATGATTGTAGCTCGGAGCTAGAGAGTTAAGTTGATCCGGTGATGTAACAGCCATACAATCACACATACGATCACCGTTTATTAGGCTAGGTACGTTTTTTTGGACCTAGAGCTAACTTAATAACACGCATATCATTATTATCACGATTTTGATTTAAATAGCAGTAGTACTTAGTAATTGTTTAGTTTTTTTGCTTTTAATATTAACAACCGCGGAAACCTAAAAGCGTTTAGAGCTAACTTATCGATTTAATTGTGTAGACTATCAATCATCAACAGCTCATATATACGTTCCCACCGAAAGGCTCGAGCTTACCTTGAATTAGGGTGGTTAGGCCACAGTCAACCACCCAGGCCCAGTGCGGGTTGGTCTACTTCACACACAACCTTTGAATTTCTTCGCAGGAGTGTGCAGGTTTCATCACGATGCTTTCCCTTCACCGTAAGAGCGTCGAATAAACGTACATATGAATTCGAAATTCGAAAACATATTGGTACGTGGTGGAGATCGAATCCTCGTCTCCCGGACGGGAGGCAGCGGCCCTAGCCATTAGACCACCGACGCTCGCCGACGTGTAGACTATAAACAACTTGAAACTGAAGTAACCCGGGGCTTAAATTAGCGATTGCCTTCAAGATCTAGAACTACAGAAATTAATTTTTGCCATTAAGGGGCTTCCCTACGCCAATGACCTTAAACGCCAGCGCCACTTTAACAATAAATCATTACTTCGAGAAAACATAATATATCAAAAATCTGGTGGGTTATATTGATTTAAAGGATGTATAGTATTTAAAAAAAAAATACAAATTTAATAAAATGTGTTTAGTTGTGTGTAACAGATAGCGAAAGTGCTAAAAACGGCCGTTATTTGCACTTATGCTTACGCATTGCTCCTACGCAGAAATAGGTATCCTTATAAAAATTACAAAATACATTTAATCACTAAAATTCTTCAGTGGAAAGGTAAAAATACTAAAGCACCAAAGTACAAGTTTACAGGAGAGACGATTAACACCAAAACGGCGTCGCTTTAGTCATCGGCCTGACGATCAGACCCAAAATTTTGGATGGATAAAACGCCAAAAAAGTCCTCAGATTAACAAATCACCTAAACTAATCGACGCAAAAAAAATGCAATCGTAACTGTACATATAACTCATTTTCGCCAATTTGGCGCTTTAGTACTTTTACCTTTCCACTGACGATGTATATTTTTCTTCAGGAAAACTAGATTTTCGCATGTATTGTTAGAAAATCGCCTCTTGATGTTAAATAAATAAAACTTGTTAAAGAAAATAATAGCAAAACGTGATAGCAGCCATTTTTATTATGATCGCTAAATGTATTTTGAAGCCATAATTATTTAGAATACCTAATACAAAATACGTCAAAGTCAGGTATTTAAATATCAAATTCAAACATTTTTAGGAAGTAATGGACTTTTTTTTATTATCTTCCGTATTTGAGCTTTCGGTGTCGATTCCGCTGCGCGGCTGGTTCGAACCCCAACACGTAACAATGTGTTTTTGAATTTCGAATTCATTTATTTTTTCATTCGACGCTCTCGATTCTACTATGAAAGAAAACATCGTTAAATCCTGCAAAAAAATAAAACTAAGTCAACCTGTCCGCACTGACTGCCTAGTAATTACGGGTAGGCTTGAGCCTCTCGGTGGGTACGTCTTTTAAAGGTGACAACAACGACTTGAAACTTTGCGGTTGCTATGTGCTTTCTAGAATGTCGGCACAATCCTATTATAGAGATAAGTCAAATTTATAGTAAATTTTAATCAATAAAAAGATACCACTGCTGTCCACTGCTGGACTATGAGCCTCCTCCACTTAAGTGTTTGGTTTTGCCATAATCTCCACGCTTGGCAGGCGGGTTGGTGATCGCAGATTAAAAGGTTACTGTATCAGAGAGCGCTGCTGCCCGTTCCATGTTCAATGTGTAGTCCCTAAGTCGCCTCTTACGACACTCACGGGAAGAGTAGGGGTTGGTGACAAATGTATTCTACTCTGCCGTCACCACACGGCATAAAATATTTACGAATACATATTCTGATTCTGACAATAATTCTGACTTTTGAAATTTGAGCAAACAGCGTTTATTAAATAAAACTAACTGATAATACAAAACGATCGTCTGCTTTATATACCTATAGTTCTCAAGTTCAATGGCATTCTTCGGATCGGAAGCCAAGACCACCGTATAAAATGGTTTTTATATCATAAATATTGCACTCATCTGCAGTAAAATAAATAACATGCCCTATTAGGAGATCAACGCACGAAATCGTTCACATATAAAAATATTATCAGATTCATTACTTTGAAAATGCGATGTTTTCCAATTAAACATATAGTGAACTTGGGATCTATGCGTGAATCTCCACCAAAAACGAATGCCGCCAACCTTGCCACAAATTCTGTAAAATTGCACGAATATCGTTCATAGTAGAAGTGAGTAAGGTTGTTGTAAAGTTCGCTGGTAGGTTTTAAGCGGTAGAGATAAGTTGGTGCGATCAAACCAGCACGTTTTTTGGTCGTCCACAGAAGGAGTATAAAAATGAAAACCTACCACACTGGGTCATCAGTACGTCCTCTACTATCTCTGCAGCAGCACGAGGATAGCAAAAAAATGAATTTGGTAATTTTTTTTTGTAGTTCTTCAAAGTCAAAGTGATCGATCGAGTGAAGTGACAGTTAGAAAATATAGCACGAGCTGAGATACAGTTATGCGAATTGTGACGGATTACAAATGGTTGCTTACATGAGTTGTATAGTGCTTTGAAATGTGAATAAGGGATGGAAAATCAAGGAGAGAAAAGCTTTTCTAGCTCTTTCATTGGAAGCTTTCAAAAGTTTCTCCATCAATTGTGCCTAATAATTTACAAGTGATCTCATTAATAGTGTGCTTTTAGGATAATGAAGTATTTTTAAATATTTCTTGGTAGTCCTTACTGAAGGTCTTCTATATAGTCCCCAATGAGGGGCTCAAGCCCGCCATAAATTAAGGCTTTTCTTTAAATGGAAACTTTTTAAATGGAAACTTTATATAATAATGTTTTGTCCACTATAAAAATAAAAACTATTCAGTGCCCTATTCAATTTTTTGCAATTTGAAAGTCAACTGATTTTATTAAATAATCTAAGTGTACAGATATGCTTTTATATTGTTAACTTGTATCTAATCACGTTCAATTCCTTATGGAGTGATCACGCCATTTAACCAATTTAATTAGACAAAAAATTGTCTTACCAAAACTATTTCCTTCAATTCTAAGCACTTATTTAAGCCTAAAAATAAATTATAATCTATATCAAATTATTCAACAAAAAACAATATTAAGCAACAATACCACCAACTTTGAAGCAATTTCCCAAAATTACACATCAGCCTGATTAAATTGATTGATTAATCGGATTTCAACAGCCAGACGTTTAGTTTTTGATTCGATTACAAAAGTACTCAGTAACTTCTGACCCTTGGGTCTCCAGTGGTCACGAAAACCATACATCAGACCTAGTTAGTTATTATTGCACTATGTATGTAAATAGACGGACAGGTGACTGACTGCCACGCGCTATGTGGTCATCATTTTTACTGCTTCTGATGCTGCAACCTTAATCTAAAAATACATGTACTATGTTGTTCACTTAACTACTGTTACATACTACAATATTTTTTATATTAGGTTGACTACTAAATTTAGTTTCATAATTAAAAAAGACTTTTCCAGCTCATATGAATTTGGGTTTGAACTTTATTTTCTTCCACCAGGTCGTGGTAACCGCTCTGATAGCGGTTTGTGGTGCTGCAAAGCTCGACCGCACTTACCTCCCTCCAGCATCAGCGAAAACTGCTGGTGGAAGCCCTGGATCTCTTCAGACACCCTTCGCTCGCAACTCTTTAAACAATGGTCTCGGTGGTCTACCTAAAGGAAGCTACGAGAACGATTTCCAAGGAGTAGTCGTCGACGCAGCCGCTGCTGGTACCAGGGCTTCAGAACCAGGCGAATCTGGACTCGGAGCACCTAGGATATCCTACGGATCTACTAACTCTAAAGTTGGCGGAGCTGCTTTTAAAACCAGGCCTTCTGCTTTCGTTCCTGCGCAATCTGAAGAACAGACTGAGCAAGGATTTGAAGCACAAGGATCTCTCCCATCTGGGGCTGTGAGCTCTGGCTTCCAGCAAGGATTCGAAGCACAAGGATCTCTCCCATCTAGGGTTGCGAGCTCTGGCTTCCAGCAAGGATTCGAAGCACAAGGATCTTTCCCATCTGGGGCTGCGAGCTCTGGCTTCCAGCAAGGATCTTCATTTTCAAATGCTGAAGCACCGAACTCAGCCTTTCAACAGCAATCAGCTGCAAATTCAGACCGCCCTAGAGCATCTTTGGACCGTTCAGCATCTATTCTAAGATATGAAAACGAAGTCGGCCCTGAAAGCTACCACTACGCCTTTGAAACTGACAATGGAATTTCTGCTGAAGAGAATGGAGTAGCAACAAATGGTGTCCAGGCTCAAGGAGGGTTTTCTTATACTGGTGATGACGGCCAGGTGTACAGTGTATCGTATACAGCTGATGAAAGGGGTTACCAGCCTAAGGGTGACCATCTGCCTACTCCTCCCCCCATTCCTGAGGAGATCTTGAAGTCTTTGGAACAGAACGCGCGGGATGAAGCTGCTGGGCTTTCCGACGATGGTAAGTAATTTGAATTAATTCTTTATATTCAGGAAATAGTTCATCTGGATCATTTCATCTCTTACCCCTAAAAGTACAGTGCAACATAGTCTTTCCAATCATCAACATAATCATATACGTCCCCACCGAGGGGCTTGAGCTTACCCTGAATTAGGACGATTGGGCCTTAGTCGACCACGCTGGCCCAGTGCAGATTGGTCGACTTCACACACAACCTTTGAATTTCTTCGCAGGAGTGTGCAGGTTTCATCACGATGTTTTCCTTCACCGTAAGAGCGTCGAATAAACGTACCTACCTACATATGAATTTGAAATTCAAAAACACATTGGTACGTGGTTGGGATCGAACCCGCGACTCCCGGATGGGAGGCAGCAGCCCTAGCCACTAGACCACCGACGCTCTCCGTCGTCAACGTCTTTCCAATACTTAACTCATGTTAGTTTTCTATCTGTGACCTCTGACTCTGGACGCTTGTTTTGGATCTTGCTCTATCATAATAATATAACATATGTTTTTTACGTAAACTCTAGTTATATTACAATGAGTCTTCTTCTCAATCTTCTCAGACGGTACATTGTTCTTTGCGAATTTCAAAGGTGTGAATGAAAGTTGTCCAAATTGTAAACGTCTTGTGTTATCTAGGTAACACGTAGTAGGTATATATTTTTTCATTCTATTTTGAATCGGATGTCGTAACCATATTGAGGCTATAAAATAAATAACCTAAGTGCCATCTTCATTCCTTATAAACTTAACTCTTTTATCATATAATTTATTCATTAAGCTATTCACTTGCAAAATTGTTTCTCAAAGCTGTGAACCTCAATTGAGGAAGCGACAAGTGTTAATAACGTCGACTGCAATACTGAGGTTTGCTGACAATGCCACATCTTGAAAATTAACATTCTTCAGAGCAAAGGTTTTGAATGTGATAAGATATTATAGTTATAATCCCTTCAGGTTAATAAGTTAAACATAATGATAAATCGTAGGTAGAGTTATTATACCTACATAATACTCCACAATTAATGTATTTTCGAATTTCGAATTCATAATGTACGTTTATTCGACGCTCTTAAGGGAAACATTGTGATGAAACCTACACACTCCTGCGAAAAAACTCAAAGGTTGTGTGTGAAGTCGACCAACCTGCACTGGGCCAGCATGGTCGACTAAGGCCTAATCGCCCTAATTCAGCGTAGGCTCGAGCCCCTCGTTGGGGACGTATATGAGCTGTTGATGATATTTCACATCCTACCATGTTTTTCATAGTCATTTTTGGGAACGCAAATCGTCAATTTTATTTTTACAATACAACAACAATATCTTAATTTTTGCAGTATTATTTTGTTTTTAGATTGATTACTCCTGAGTATTTTAATTAAGTTGATAAACATTAACCATCATAAACACTTACTACCCTTATTTATATTTAGTTTTCTTTGGACCCTTCATCATCAACATCTCATACACGTCCCCACGGAGGGGCTCGAGCCTACCCTAAATTAGGGTGATTAAGACTTAGTCGACCACGCTTATCTCCTAAAGTTTCACTGTTGGACAGGCCTTGCTCTTGCTGGCTTACAGCTTTTAAATTATAGGCTGTTTAAAATGAGTCATCCAATTTTCGCCTATAAAATGCAGCAGTTACTCTCACTTTACAAGACAAAGTTATCTCAGATTATCCATTATCCACACGCTTCCGCGTGTCTCGAAGCAAACACACGAGCTCTACTAAAAAGCTTAAACGAAAAAGAATAACAATACGTTTGTATGTAAATGTCAGGGAGTCGGCGGAATTGCCAATCAAGTGGCTCGTAACATACAAAGGTGATGTTTATAGTGTTTTTTAAATATTTATAGTATTACAGATAATTTACTTGAATAGTTTTGAGCTTTGTTGAAAATGATAATAGCAGCGGAACAGGGACGAAATCAGTTTTTCAAATTTCAGGTTTGTGTTGACCTTACAACCTAAATGATAAAAAATAATAATAATATGGCATATTCTGTGTTTTGTACACGTTTTAGAACGATATTTAACCAAAGGATAAAAATATCTAAAGTGTCACGCGTTGATGTCTTTTGTACGGCAATAATGAATAGCTTTAAAAATGGAAGCTGCGTCACTGAACGAGTAAATGTTTTATTGTTTATGTACAATTTCATAGGGATACATGAATTCAGTTATTTAAAACATAAAAATTATTTCAAAAATCTAATAACAACGGAATATTTAATACGGATAACTTTTCAACCAAATTTTTTTAGTTATTTGAATATTTGCAAGCCGAAAAGTCAAAAAGTTTTTTTTTGTGTTTGTAGTAGCTTTTTGTGTTATTATCTACAGGGTATACAAAAAAGAACACTCTTCTAATATAGGGCACGATAAAAAAAAAACAGACATTTATCTTCCCATACTCAGTTAGCTGATCAGACATTATATAGGTACATAAGGATGTTAAGACAGGTCTGTCTGATATAAGTATAAATGCTATCCCATTTTTATACTTTGACCAAAGTTTTCTGGAGTTTTTCTTCAGTTTCAGCTTCTTTACGCTCTTTAAAAAAATATTAACATGTAAATAAAAAAAATATATACTAAAAGACAAAATAAATCTATCTAATTTGTTGTTCTACATTAGAACAACAAATTTGCATCCACTGAAAGTTTCGAATCGAATTACAAACGAGTCGAGTTTAAGCTTAACTTGAAAAATCGATCGAAAGCAGAGATAATGAGCTCGAGACAAACAGTCGCAATGAGACAATAGTGCGAAGCAATTTGAATTAGATTCGCCAATGAACTGTTTCCATTGACTCGGTTGATGACGGAAGTAATTTTCGAAAAGACAAACGCTAAAGATCTGCATAAAAATATGAAACTTATATTTTGCTACCTATAGAACATGCTCTATTTCCAAAATCACAATTATAAATACGTCTTGGCAACTCCTGACCGAGGAGTTTGAGTCTAGTTGGTACAATCAGGGTTTATTATGTTCTGTGCCTTGGTCGATCGCTGGCATTCTTAATATTTATCTGAAATACAATCTGTATCATTTCCTTTTCTTTTTATTTTTCTTTTAACGTAAGAAAACTTAAACCCGCCGTGTGGTGACGGCAGAGTAGAATACATTTGTCACCAAACCCTACTCTTCCCGTGGGTGTCGTAAGAGGTGACTTAGGGACTACACATTGAACAGGGAACGGGCAGCAGTGCTGTCTGATAGAGTAACCTTTTAATCTGCGGTCTCCAACCCGCCTGCCAAGCGTGGAGATTATGGCAAAACCCTCCACTTAAGTGGAGGAGGCTCATAGTGAAAGAGATGAATTATTGACACAACTTGATCTCCAAATTTTAGTTTTTAACATCGTAAAAAGCGGAACGGTCTGTGAACAAAAAGTGACGAAATTTCAAAATACATGAGCTATGTTTATCGTAAGTATGAAACATAAAAGAAAAACGAAGATTGATCTTGATTGTCTACGTTATAATTTAGTCTCAACATTATAAGAAAAAAATGATCGGATGTTAATTAACCAGTCTCACTAAGCTTTTTAACCTGACAATGCGCAATGTTCCCAGGTCATTTACCTCCACCAAACCTGTACTGCATCTAACTAAACCTAATCAATGCAGTGACGTAACGTCATCAAGTCACGAGCACGTGATCCAGTAAAAACTTGTTACGGACCGGCTACGACCGGTTCCGGTGGGAAGTGTTTGGAATTTTCACAACTCGTTATCATGATCTATCGGGAGCGGTAATAGAGATGCAACCGGTTGCATGACTCTTAAATTTTAAATGAGATTGATAGCTCTAAATTTTAGGTATATTAAAAGTAGTTTCTCTATAAACTAAAAGCTTAAAATTTTTATAATTCTTTTCCTTGTCATTTTCATAAATTCTCTTGTTTTGTATCAGCTTTAAAATTTTAGCTTAAAAAACGAAATGTAAAAATGAAAATAAAAAATGTAAAAATATAGTGCGTAAAAAGTATGTCATCTAAAAATATTTAAAAAGACAATCATAGAACCTTTTATGGTTTAAGTACCCATATAAAATGCCATATGATGGTCAGATCTCTTAATGAATACCATTAAAAAACGAATTCGTTTATAAACGCAGCAAAGGTTGCGATAGATGTGACTCATATCATAATGACAGACAAACAAGTACGTTTCTAATGAACATTTTCCTTAAACCATTACATAACGATGATCAAAAGATCACTAACATTCAGACCCATTAACACAGATTCGATTTCATACTTGCTCCATATTTCCTAATTACATTCATACGGAACACTAAGAAGAATTTCATTCAGAAAACCCTCTCCGTTACGGATTAGCCTTTCAAGTCTATTGTGCGTGTGACAAATGTATTGCCGACTGATATATAGTTTGTACCGGCGTTGACAAATTGACTTTACACTTTCGTTTTCATTCCAGGCTCTTACGACGCACAGCGGTACAATGCAGGGAGCGATTATGCGGAGAGCGAAGACGCAAATGGCAAATTTACCCATCAGTCTTCCAAATTTGGCGCTGACACGGATGCAGCCACTTTCAATCAAAATCAGGGCTCTAGGAGACCTGTTACCGGACAATCGAGCTTTAACAGTCAAGCTGGACAAGGATCTAACTTAAATGGACAAAATGCGAATAGATATTCTCAAGGAAATTTTGCATCCGGTACAAATGGTGCCTCAAATGGACAAGGATTTAACGCGCAATCTGGACAGATGTCAACTGGTCCTTCTGAGCAGTTGGAACTTACAGACGATGAATCCACATCTGGACAGTTTGGACAAGCCGGTACTGGTGTGCCTAGTCAAACTAATGGTTTTGGATCATTCTCTGGCATTTCAAGTCAAAGTGGTTCTAAACAAAGCCAGTCACAGTCAGGTTTAGGAAACAGGAATGAATATTTGCCTCCTACAAATAGACCTAATGGTAGACCTCAAGGCAGTAGACAGCCAAACGGTAGACCTCAGAACGACAGACCCCAAGCTGGTAGACCTCAAGCACTTGAGGGCGCAGACGCTTCTCAAGCTAACCAACAACAAACTAATGAGGAAACTCCCGTACCTTTAGGTCAACAAGATCTTCAGGATGAAAGTCGTCCTCAGCAAGCTGTGACATCTTTCGGAAAACCTATTTCTAATGGAATTACATCTCAAAATGGATTTGGTTCATCTAATAACCAATTAAGGCCATCTAGTGTACTTCGACCATCATCGAATAATAACAATTTTGTTCAGGGACAATCTAGTCAAACTGGAAGACCTAATGAATATTTGCCTCCTACTACAGTAACTAGTCCAAACCGTAGACCTTTGAGCAGACCACAATCAGCAAATACTTTTGCGTCTCAGTTCACCCAACAAAACCAAGAAAGCCATGAAGATTCGGAAGATGTCCAGTCTCAGGACCAAACTCAAGATTTCCCGGGCTCATCTTCCATAGGATCTCAATCTACTTTCGGATCTCAACCAAGTAGATTACAGAAACCACAACCCTCGAGACAAGGTCAGAAAAATAACCGTTTCACATCTCAATCCCAAACAACTCCCAATTCAGTATCTGCTCAATCCTCATTTGGATTTAATTCCCAGAAAGCGACTGCTCCGCCTGCTACTGAATTGACTACACCATTCGAATCTAGCAACAATGATGCACTTTTACAATCTAACAGTCAAACTACAGTTGATGATTTTACTTTACCCTCATCACAGCAGTCTAACGGACTTTCTGCCCAAGCTTCATTTGTGAACCAACAGAGCAATGGTCAAAATAGTTTCGGTTCTCAGTCCATTTCCCGTCCTTTAGCTTCTCGCCCTCAAAAACCTCGTCCGTTTGGACAAAGTCAGGCTTCTGCATACCCCACTCAGTCTTCAATTGGACAGTTTAACCAGAATGGACAGTTTATCAACCAACCACAATCCCAAAGCTCTTTTGGTGAAAGTGAAGATGCGCAGTACTCCTCCAGTACACAGAGACCTAATTTTACTGGACAACCACAAGGTGCCGATGATTCTTATTACTACAACCAGCCATCAAAACCTTTTGGTACGCCTCAGGGTTCCAGATTTCCTAGCGCGCCATCTAATCAGTTTAATAGAGTGACACAGCAATCTTCATTTGAACAAAGTATGTTTTCTAATGGAGCTGACAATGTTCCCTCTACTGCTTTCCCCTCTAGCCAGTTCCAAGGATCAACTAAATATCCTAGACCTCCTGTTATAAGACCTACAGCTCCTACTTCACAAATTCAGGGTCAATTTGGCAATAATTACCGTAAACCTGGTTCCACTAAACAGCCAAGGCCGCCTACGTTAGCCTCCCCCACCTCTCCTACTGGGCCATCTCAATCTCAGTACCAGAACGGCAATGTTAATGGCGTAACTCAGGCTGCTATCTCTCCATTCCCTTCACAAACACCTACTCAAGCTCCTCAGGGTCAGTTTGGTTCTAGGCCAACTTTTCAACAATCACAATATAATCAGGGATCCCAATCTTCCAGTTCATCTTTCTCTCAAGAATCCACTATGCCCTCATTTACTCAGCAGTCTACTGCCAGCGCGTCCTTTTCTCGAAGACCTAGTGCCGCCAATTCCTTCCCAAGCTCAGCTCCGATGTTTGGACAGCAGACTGAAACCCAGGGAAATAATGAAAATGAGCAGCCCGTGCCATCGCAGCAGTACACGGGGGAAATTTACGAATATACTAAGCCAGCCGTGACGTTGCCTCCTCCAGATAGCACGCCTGCATCTCCTCAATTCGGGAATAAAATGCCAGGTCAGGGCCAATTCAGCAAACCGCAAGCCCAGTTTGGACAAACAAGCGAGGCTGAGGATCACATGACAGTAGCCCAGTTTGGCAGTCAATCTCAAGCGCAAGGATCTAGGCCGCAATTTGCTCAGTCAAAACCACAATTTGGACAGACCTTTGGCGCACAAGCTCAGCAAAACGAACCAGACATGAAACCTTTCGGTGCCTTAGCCCAAAGTCAGACTATGTTCGGTTCTCAGGCTTCTAAACCATCCCGTCCTCAATTTAGCCAATCTAAGCCACAATTTGGTCAGACTCAGAATACCTTTGGTCAAAGCGAGAGTACTCAAGAATTAGAAGATGAAAAACCGCAATTTGGTTCTCAACCTGAAACTGAGAGTGAAGCCGGTCCTGACGAATCTCAGTCACCTGAAGGACCTAAGAATCAGTTTGGTTTTGTGTCTGCCTGTTGCAAAGACAACGCTAGTCGAAAACCAGCTAAGAACCAGTATGGGGTTCAGAGTCAAGTGGCTCAGTCGTCATTTGCCGGAATACAGAAGCAACCCACCAATAGCTTTGCAGGAAAGGGTGAAGAGTTCGGTGGTCCTCGACAGCCTCCGAGTTTCGACGACGAAACTGGTTACCACTATTGAGAGCAGCAAGTGCCATAGTTTAAGACTTGCTTCTTAGAACGAAGTTTGATCAAATAATGTGTCATTAATTTAATTGTTTCTATTGTCAGAAAATTTTCACTGTTTAGTCAAACTTGGGACTGACAAGTGCAAAAAGAACATACGAAAAAAATAAATAAAAAAAGCGCCAAGTAACATAATTTATTAAGTAAGTTATTGAAAGTGATAATTAATAATAATAAGCTATGCAAATTGTAAAATAAACTGTACCATAAAAATAATAACACATTCTATAAGATTAATGTGTGTATAAAGTGTTCTAATAAATTATTTTTATAAAATAAATCATTTTTAACTTAAATCTATAATTTTAACCTAATAATATAGAACGGATTGTAAACGATCATTATTTTGAGTGTTAGAAGAATAAAATAAAAAAATGCCCATCATAGTAATAATTATGCCTATGGGTGGTCCGTGGCCTTAATGCACGATCGTAAACATGGCAACTAGGAGTAAAAAAATAAAGTAAGTAATCAAGTACACGTCTATAAAATGCGTGACTGTGGAACACGTAAAAATACGGATCTTCTTTGTTTTTATTATTTACACACACACACACACACACACACACAGATTTTATTACTCTGCATTTTTAGTGATTATTAGCTGTTTTCTAGTGAGTTCGCTCAAGTGTTTTCTATAGATTTCCATGCAAAACATTTCCTATTCATGCTCTCTGGATTTCCAACTCTGCAATTTTCTATTTAATGTGAAAGAAGAATTCCCCTTTTTTATTTTATTTTATTTACATGGAGAAAAAACAGAAAACAGTACAGCTTAACTAAGCAATTAACAAAGGATAGTAAATAGACATAGACTGCGTCTATAGAATATTTCTAGCAGAGACATGACAAAGAAAAGTAATAATCGGGGAGCCAAACTAGTGCTCAAACATAAGGTTACAAATAGTTTGTATTAATGAGTACAAAGAAACAATAATAAAAATTAAATCATGTGACTTAATAGAACACGGGGGTATGTAAATAACAAATGTGACATAAGGTTAAAGGTTAAAAGGCGCGCGAAAAGCATACATAATTACACCTAGATATGAAAGGTACTAATTCTGATATTTAAGGTTACATCAGAACATGTGATATAACAAAATGCATCACAATACAATCATATGAAACCAGGCCAAGCCCCACGACAAAGTCTTGGGAACGTTGAGACAAATACAAGCCGGATAAATTACAAACTTCAGGCGAAACCAGACCAGACCTAGACCAGCACTTAGGTCTTGGGATCGCTGTAAACTAACACTAGCTGGTACAAACAAGAGTAACAAACGCCTACACCTACAGCACTATAAAATATAATGCTTAAGCCAGGACTATAAGCTAAATCGTAACTTACAGACTTCTGTGAAACCACTTCTGTGAAACCACTAGCCCTACGACTTAGGTCTTGGGATCGCTGTAAACTAACACTAGCCGGTACAAACAAGAGTAACAAACACCTACACCTACAGCATTAGCCAGTGCAAATAAAATATAATGCCTAACAGGACTATAAGCTAAATCGTAACTTACAGACTTCTGTGAAACCAGACTAGCCCTAAGAATTAGGTCTTAGGATCGCTGTAAACTAACACTAGCCGGTACAAATAAGAGTAACAAACACCTATATCTACAGCACTAGGTCTTGGGATCGCTGTAAACTAACACTAGCTGGCACAAACAAGAGTAACAAATACCTACAGCACTATAAAATATAATGCCTAAGCCAGGACTATAAGCTAAATCGTAACTTACAGACTTCTGTGAAACCAGACTAGCCCTAAGAATTAGGTCTTGGGATCGCTGTAAACTAACACTAGCCGGTACAAATAAGAGTAACAAACACCTATATCTACAGCATTAGCCAGCACAAATAAAATATAATGCCTAACAGGACTATAAGCTAAATCGTAACTTACAGACTTCTGTGAAACCAGACTAGCCTTAGGTCTTTGATTCAAAATATTACTAGTATAGGTTCTAACCTATACAACAACATAAGGCCCACAAAGGGGGTGTTTTCCTTGATCTGATAACTTTAACTAATAAAGAGTGAATAGCAAGTACTGAACCTGCTATTCACTCGCTTGGGAAAAAGATTTTTACCACAGTGCAAAATTGCTACTCGTTTGACCCAAAAATCAATTTTTTAACAAAAAATCTTGTTGATCAGTTTCTCTATTGCTGCTTTCAGCCGAACCAACAAACTCTTTCGTATTAGTAATATTAGAATGATGATTCTCGATTAAAAATTAACATACACAATTTCGTAAAAATATAACTCTAACTTGAAACAGTTTGCATTGAAAGCTTGAAGCGCCTGACGCAAGTAAACATCAAAAGCTCGCCAATATATGTAACAAGTGCCTGTAATATCTTGTTGAGCAATGCTTAGCTGAACGTGAAACAAAATTTTAAAAATCTCTGTTCAAAACGTACTGAGAAATACTGCTTGTACGAGTATGTAGAGTCAAATCAAATCAACGGCCCGTTACAGTCCACTGCTGGACTATGAGCCTCCTCCACGGTTTTGCCATAATCTCCACGCTTGGCAGGCGGGTTGGAGATCGCAGATTAAAAAGTTACTGTATCAGAGAGCGCTGCTGCCCGTTTCCTGTTCAATGTGTAGTCCCTAAGTCGCCTCTTACGTCACCCACGGGAAGAGTAGGGGTTGGTGACTAATGTATTCTACTCTGCCGTCACCACACGGTTTTACTCTGCCGTCACCACACGTATGTAGTATGTAGAGTAACTTTACTGAATAGTTCGGTGTAGATTTAAAACATTACGTCATTTTTTATGACGCAAAGATTTCAAAATTCAAGGATCTTTTTGCTTTTGATCAGAATGTTTTCTTTTTTAACATTTATTGTAAAGCCCATAATAAAGTCATAAAAATTACTACACTAGCTTATCAGCAATATTCGTTGAGTTAAAGCTTTAAAACAAAACCACGATAGTTTGATAGGTTTCCTGCACTCATTCACGTACACGCACACGTTACAATCTGGTTTTAAAGTTCACCAGACCATTGGAATGCATTAATTACCTACTCGTAGTAAAGGCTCTTTTATACTGGAATTTATTTCTGATAGATGCGAAAGCAGCTCAAAGCTGTTTTTACTTGACGTTGACACTGACGACATTGCTATTGGCTTCTTCGATGACTGCTTCCTTAATAATTTCAATAATGCAACGCAAAAGGAAATTTTTACTTGCTCGAGAAGAAATACAACCTCACTATTTCGTAATGTAACTGATTCTACTGGCAATATTTTGCGAGTTAGCCAACTCCGTTTAAATGAATTGTTTGAACAGGTACCTGTTTTCTTGGAAAATATTTAGAAAGAAGAGTGCAGCTACTTTTCACTTATTTACTTACTTATATCAAGAATTTTTACAAAGCAAATTACGCAGCGTCATAAAAGTTATTTGATATAACAAAAAAACTTATTTGAGTAGTCATTTGTTCACACGATGTAAAACAGGGCACTTTCCGTAGCGAAAAATAAATTATGAAATTTAAAATTGATGTAGAAATCTACTTAAATATTCTGATTTTGAGTCATAAAAGCACATTATTGTTTTATTACATTGAAATTAATCGTATTAGTCGTAATTTTTAATTTGTATATCACGTGACCTAAAACACGAGCCGCCATGGTGTGACGTCATATATAGGCAAAAACTGTCAGTTCAGTGTAAACAGCTAGGTATAATATCTATCAACTTTAACAACATTTCTGGAGTTTTAAGGCTAGTATTTGCACAACTAGACACTACACACCAACGATAGCGATTGTAATTAATTATTTAAAAAAAAAAAAGACAAATTTTTATAGTTAACGTTGAATGAGTGCCGGTCGTATATACACGACTGTTGTTTTTACCAATATTACGTCACCAAAATGGCTGACAGCGTTTTCGCGGGAATAAAAAAGGTTTCAAATTTTATTTTATTTTATCGCAGGAAAGCGTGTTTATTTTGCCGAAATATATTTTTTTGTGGCTTTTTATTAGGAAAATCAACATTTTGATGTACTTTTTCAGACATAGTAGAATACCATATTCGCTCCATCATCAGCAGTGTGTACAGACCCTAACTGGTCCAGATCTTGTGCTGTGGAGGTGGGATGGCACATGTCGACAACCTAAAGTGCATTAACATCAATTTACAATCCAGCAGGTGGTTTGTTTGGAGAATCTGATGTGCTGAGTTTGAAATCGAACTGCTGTAATTTATACCGTAAAATCGTCGAATTAACTACCCATGGGTTTCGAGCAGTATTTGGAGATAATTGTTTTTCAAACTCCCAATAATGTTACCAAGTGGAGTTGAAGAACTTTAAATAAAACTGTCAAATAAATAAATGGCCTACTACCCCAACGAACTACAATTAGTCAAGAAGAGTAACCGCCTAGCAAAGCCCGCTTACTCGCACAATTAATTTTGACAGACGATGACGACGACAGACAGGCAGATGGTGTCGCTGCTGTACATTGAAGCTTACTTTCGACGTTCTTACAAACCGAAACATATAAAACATCATTGTACCGCGAATACGAATGTGGTATGGTATAGTTTTTTCCCCTGCTTCTTTGGTATTCATTTGGTGGGGTCAAGTTTGAAGCGTAGTTACGTTTCTTGAGCTTGACTATAGATAATTCAGTTGCCTTACCCCAATAAAAAACTACTTTACTCAGAGAAACAAAAAACGATCGCTGCAAGGCGACGCGCGTCAGAAATCTTGCCACTTTAGTATAAAAATCTAATGAAAGTTTATTTGCTACTATCTATTAAACAAAAAGAACCAGCTTTACTTTTTTTTCAAAACACGTCATAAAAAAAAATTATAGCCAGAGAGCCAAGTGGGCTGCAATGCTGCAAATAACCACGGACTTCCGTGCAAATAATTAAAATAAATTATCCATAGGGAACCATAATGGCGGATGTAATGAGGCACTGACATCAGCTGATCGTAATACGCCATCTGTAAACCAAATTACGTACTAAAATACAAATGAAGTCATTAGGACCGAAGGACTGACATAATAGGTGAATATTGTGGGCAAAATCGTGACAAAGGTGTTGGATTGGAGGTATTTCTGTAGGTAGAGTACTGTAATTTACTTTGAGACTGTATGTAGATACTTTTAGATAGCTTAAATAGCAATGTTTATTTGTCAGGTGTCTTACAGAGGACCAGATTCAGATTCAAATTTTATTGCAATATTATTTTACATGTCAAATGTTATAAATACTAAAAAACATTAGTAAAAATGTAAACACACTAATAGTGTTACACTGTTAAGCACTCATACGTATGTCTGGGCTATCAATCCGCAGCGCGATTGCGTGAGCTTGCGCAGAAATCACTAATTAATATTGTAACAAGCTATAGATCAAGCAGGCTGTATTTCAGTCGTTTGGTAAAGGTTTGTTCGCTAGGGGCATCTCTCACGTGTGCCGAGAGCGAGTTGTACAATTTAGAGCCCACCACATCGAGCAGCTTGTAGGAGTAGGTGCCGGTGTCGCGTGTGTTTGTTGTGAAAATCGCCTCGCTTGGGCGAAGCTGTCAATGTTACGTCCTACCAGCTAACATATTTCTAGGATGTAACAACTGAGAAGAGTTAGACCTTACTACAGTTTTGGATTACTAAGGTGTTTTCTTTTCTATAATTTTTTTTATTTTTGTTTCTAAGCTACATTATGTGCAGTACAAACAATCGGTCACCCATCTTCGACTTGCTTTTTATTGCTTAGCCTTTGTAATAGTTCAGAATCACGGAGACAAACAGAATGCTAATACTAACTACTACGAGCGCTGAAACCTTAAGAGTATATTGGCAAGCCTTAAAAATCTATTGAAGCAATTCAATTGTTCGAAATTATGTACCTAAGTATGATTAAATATAGTTTAAACCCACGAAAGCCTACCAAAAACATCTTTATTGTACGTCAATTACGCATGGCTGCAATAAGTCATTTATCATCTTAAACGCATCCATGGCCTTATTATGACAAAGCGAATTATATTAAATCTATTATGTACAGTTTGTTTTTGGGTACGTCAGTGTAATTTGCAGCATTTATGGTACAGTCAGCGAGAAATGCAATTAAACAAGAACGAAAAGATTTTTTTTTATAAGCTCGAATGACAGGCGAGATGAGACTGAGGGTGGACGAGATCACCCAGAAAGTGCCTGTTCATGGGCGTATTCAGCGTGTGCTTCGGGGTGGGGCATTAAGAAAAAATTAAAAATAGCAGGAGTTAAAAATAAAAATGCTTACTACTGTCTGACTTTCCCTTTCTTTTTTTTATAATAAACCTGCGCGGATTCTGGTAAAATGTGGTTAAAACGTTGTTGTAACTTTACTAAATAAATAGTTTTGTAATAAATTATTAGCACCAAGTTTTAATTTAATAATAAAAAAAACAAGTACGTGTGTGCTTCGTCCGCTGTTTAGTTTGGATTGCTACAATAAAAAGAAAAATTGGACAATTAATATTGTTTTTTTTTTTTTAATAGGACAGTAGGTAATTAATAAATGCACTGATAGCTTATCTCGGGACTAACTTTATTATTCGCTAAATAAAAAAATATTTGGATTTGACGGTCTGATCACGTTCTTAGGTTGTCATTCTCTACCTGACTGTACTTATTTTTTATGTTATAATAAATAAGTAAGTACGTACGAAGGACAGCGGTATTGAAACAGTTAAGAACACGCGAGATGCGTGCTCTACCGTTAAAAATACGTAAGTTAACTTGAATTAACACAGCTTTTCAAAATACACCCATCAGTGCAGCGTTTGATTGAAAATTTACTAGAAAAAGGGGTAAAAGCTCATTTGAACAACGATCAAATCAATCAATCAGCCTAATGCAGTCCACTGCTGGACTGCTACCTCCCCTTGGGCACGCCAAAGCGCACGATCTCCCGCTTTCCTCATCCAGCCACCACCAGCGCCAGCGACCTTCCTCAGGTCATCAGTCCACCTGGCAGGGGGGCGTCCCACACTACGTTATCCGAGACGTGGTCTCCATTTCAGAACCCGTCTGCTCCAATGTTCCAAAGATCAAACATAGGTATTTTATTATTATGTTAAATAGGCATGTTCTTCATCTTTATCATCATCTAATCCCCACGTTAACGTGAATAGGCTGGACAGCGGTATATCATTTCAGCTGAAAGATAATGTTCTTCAATACACACAAGAAATGAAGGTACTACACAAGGAGTTGTATTATTGCATCATCATCATCATCGAAAAATACACTCATAAAATTACAAAGGATCTCCACAATTACTGGTAGTTAATTTTACTTATGCCGTGTGGTGACGGCAGAGTAGAATACATTTGTCACCAACCTCTACTCTTCCCGTGGGTGTCGTAAGAGGCGACTTAGGGACTACACATTGAACAGGGAACGGGCAGCAGCGCTCTCTGATACAGTAACCTTTTAATCTGCGATCTCCAACCCGCCTGCCAAGCGTGGAGATTATGGCAAAACCAAACACTTAAGTGGAGGAGGCTCATAGTCCAGCAGTGGACTTCAAACGGTTTGATCAAACACGTAAGGTTTGAGTCAAACCGTTTAACCGTCTCCGGGGCCTAACAAATCTTGGTGAGATGGGTACAGTCGTGTTTACTATGGCATATGTCATAAAGTTGTAGGCGTCTGCTTTTCAGTATAAAGATAAGATAAAGATAAAGATAAATTTATTCTGTGAAATCTTAGGCCAATATAAACAGTATGTAGGCATAGAGTATTTGTCTAACACATGATGGGATCGAGCCTACCCCGAATTAGGGCGATTAGACCTATTGAACGAACATACCTTCAGTTTATTGTTTCCCACAGCATCTTGGCCAGATGGTGTTTGCCAGATTTGTCTAAAGCCTGAATACAGTACATAATATACCAAATTTAAAAGGTTAGTGAGAGAAAATGTGGCTTTGAAATTAGCGGGAAATAGACTAAAGATGTCCGGGCATCAAATGGTGAGAATCCATGTCACAAAGCTTATATAATCTAATATCTATTTTCATTGATTTTCAGGAGGACAAGCTTAAATTCTTATAGAGATATTTTCAAATTTCGAAAAAGTGGAGTCATGTCACGTGCGCATACGTTAAAATATAATTTTATTATTATAACTCTTTTTTATCCTAGTAGATAAAGTCCCGTACACTTCATTCATAACACCGCGACCGTACATAATATATATATTATTTAAAAAATAATAAGTGCACGTGTAATAACTTCACTTATGAACGTGACCGTAAGTTTATTTGATGCTATATGCAGAAAAAATACTTTTGAGTAAATCTGCTTAAGGGTCCCATTTTTTATTTTAAGGGCTCCCAAATTTTTTTAATAAAATCTGTGAATGCAAAGTCGACCAATCCATCCTGTGCCCATCTAATCACTCTCATTTAGGGAACACTCGAGCCCCTCGGTGGGGACTTGGATAAGCTTATAACATCAACCAGATTCGTAGCCACAATATTAGTAAGAACTACAAACAGTCACTAAGTGCGAGTTCGTGGGCGGATGATTATGTGCCTACAAAACTGACTGAACACGAAACATCAAGATTATATCGTATACGGGTCTTATCGAAATACCTTAGCTCATATTTGTTGGACCTTATAAAGAATTTATCTTGATTTTACGGCAGTATTAAAATATCGAGATGTAAAAGATAACTAAAGGGCGAGCTTTATAACCAGACATAGATGAACCCTTAATCTATTTTTTAATTCTAATGTAGTTGCTTGGTAGAGCTTACTAATTTAGCAATAAGGCCAGAAGTGTAGCAAGCTGAAGTGGCAGTGGGCTGGCCACGTCTGTCGCAGAAGTCCGCAGAACCGATGAGCGTTGGAGCAGACGGATTCTTGAATGGAAACCACGTCTCGGGAAACATAGTGTGGGGGCCAGGTGGATTGATGACCTGAGGACGGTCGCTGGTGGTGGCTGGATGAGGAAAGCGGGTGATCGTGCCCTTGGGGAGGCCTACGTCCAGCAGTGGACTGCAATAGGCTGATTGATTGATTGAAGAAGGCCACCTTTTGACTTTTCTGTTTCTATGACTTGCTTTTTTGTTTTTCTCGTATCAATAAAATTATTCCACTCAAAAGGCAGTGCTAAAGCTTTCGCCAAATAGCCTACCTGCACTGTCGACACGTACCTTCTTTACGAGGCACGGAAAACGATGCGGTTGTTTTGTTTCGTAACCTAATTCTGTAATTTATGACGATGTTTAAAATCTATATTTTAATTACAGCTTACGAAAAGTATGTTCAATCAATCACCCTTTTGCAGTCCACTGCTGGACTGCTGCCTCCCCAATGGCACGCCAAAGCGCACGATCACCCGCTTTCCTCATTCAGCCACCACCAGCGACCTTCCTCAGGGCATCAGTCCACCTGAAAAAATTATGTTAAATGTGCATATTTGTCTCAGAAGTACATTCAGACGATAAATTATTTTATAACACAGCCAGTAAAATTTATTGAAATATTAATATACGAGTGTCAACATAAATCAAACTAATAAATGCTCCTATCAAAACTCGACAGAGATTGAGATCTATTTAATATTGTTGGTCATAAAAGTTAGTCTTAACGATGCGCTTGCTGTACCTAGATCTGGGCTATGAAACTGAAGTGATGCCATGTTTTACAGCTACATAAATAACATCATGTTCAATGTATGACCTGATCATTATACCTGGTATTAAACCGTATCTACCTATATAAACTTAACTGGAAATAAGTAGAAGTGAATAAATACCTAATTGGAAACAACTATGCTAACAAGTTGTTTAGTGGCGCGTGAAAAGAAAACCAACAAATTGGACGGACATTGATAGCGTCGGTGGTCTAGTGGCTAGGGCCGCTGCCTCCCGTCCGGGAGACGCGGGTTCGATCCCCACCACGTACCAATGTGTTTTCGAATTCATATGTACGTTTATTCGACGCTCTTACGGTGAAGGAAAACATCGTGATGAAACCTGCACAGGCACACTCCTGCGAAGAAATTCGAAGGTTGTGTGTGAAGTCGACCAACCCGCACTGGACCAGCGTGGTCGATTAAGGCCTAATCACCCTAATTCAGGGTAGGCTCGAGCCCCTCGGTGGGGACGTAAGAGCTGTTAATGTTGATATAATCTAATTTTCTTTTATGAAAAAAACTGAAAGAGTTTCAAGTAGAATTAAAAAAATACTTTCAACGAAATAATAGTTAGAATGTTTGGGATATTCAATATTTTCGGTTATCCTATGAAATGCTTAACTGTTGTGTATAGTTCGATTCGCAAAAAAAAAAATTGTAGGTATGCAAAACCGTCTCTAAATCATAATCAAACATTAAACTCATTTAATTTAATTTGATAGAGGTTCTTAAGGGGGTACCCTATGTGAACACTAGCGCCACTTGGATAAAAAATCATAACTTAGTGAAAACACAAAATATCAAAAATATGAACGATCAAATTGTTTCATTAGTCTTGTTGTATTTTTAGAATTGATAAATTCAGTTATCTATTGTTAATTGTAGTAATAGATAGCGAAAGTGTTAATAACGGCCGTTTTTAGCACTTTCGCTATCTCTTACTACACCGTATAAGATTTTATGAAATTCGGTATTTCTAAAAATACTTAAGTACCTACACTTTAAAATGATCGTCCACTTTTTTAACATATTTAGTTTTTTCGGAGTTATGTTTTTTTTTTCGAAGTGTCGCTAGTGCGCAGTCAGGTAGCCCCTTAAGTTGATCAAACTTTTCGTCTCGAGATAGGTATTTGAAATAGTCCGTTAGTATAGTCATACCTGACTTCATGATGTACATTTGTATGTTAATTCTGTTAAATATAATAGTTATTAGCATTTACGGCCCGCGATTGTTATACTTTAATGTTTGATTATGTCAGACAGTGCACTCGATTCTGCAAACAGGGATCAAGATATGATAAAAACTTTTTCTTTCTGTCACTGTACTATTAATAAAAAATCTTTAATAAGTAGTAATTTTTGTTTTACTAAAAACAAAGAGACAATAAAGTATTATGGTTTTAAGACTCAAGCCAATATAATTTATAGAAACGATAAATAAATATTGGTTGGCCGACTGTCATATAAGTTTAATTTATTGGCATTAGAGTATGACGTCACCTTTCACTAACCATAGTTTATAAATGTTTCTAAATATTATTTGTTAGGCTTGTCTATTTCTTATATGCAGTATTATTCAACTGTATTTAGTAATAACGAAATTGATATGGGACCAACTCGAGAGTAAATCCTATCGAATTAAAAAAGAATTATTAAAATCGGTTAACATTTGGCGGAGATATCTAATAACATACATAAAAAAAAAAGTACAGACGAATTGAGAACCTCCTCCTTTTTTGAAGTCGGTTAAAAAGAAGAAATCTCTATAAATAATTTCTTCATATCTCCTGCATTTCCTATCTTCATCCATAAATCAAAAGGTACTCACTTAATTTTCTCTTGAGCCAGATCCCATCAGAATCGGGGGCAGTAAGTAGTTAATTTAAGCAGGAAAGGTGAAGGCCTGCTCTAAATAGACAGTTATTGCTATGGCAATTACTGATGATACCATTGACGGCATTTGAGGCATGTTCACGTCACTCAGGAGGATGCCCTAGGGCTACATTTATCCGTGAGTTGCATTCTGAGTCATAGACGAAGAGTTGAGGTAGCCAGGCTGGTGGAAGGTTCACGTTTCTAGCAGTATATGCTGGCTACATAATTGATAACCTGTTGTGTCTATGCTCCAATGAAATTAAGTTTAACGTTACCAATTTAATTTTTATTTATTTTTTATTTATTTAAACAATGTTTTCACATTTGACTTAAAATAAACCACATATCTCTGCACATAAATAAACGTTAATAACAAGCGCTTACAAACAAAATGTGGTCGCAGTAACAGCCCTTATAGACCGAGGTCTGTGTCAGGGCTCGTTAGTTATTGTAGATATATTCGAGAGCAGTCATAAATGTAAATGTGATAAAGCAGACCACGCCATAATTAAAAAACAAAACAATAGTAAATTTGGACTAAGTTACCAATGTTAAGGTGTATTAGGTGAAAAAAAAATAAAAAAAATAACTGAAAATATTAATAATCAAATCAAATCAACGGCCCGTTACAGTCCACTGCTGGACTATGAGCCTCCTCCACTTAAGTGGAGGGATTTGCCATAATCTCCACGCTTGGCAGGCGGGTTGGAGATCGCAGATTAAAAGGTTACTGTATCAGAGAGCGCTGCTGCCCGTTCCCTGTTCAATGTGTAGTCCCTAAGTCGCCTCTTACGACACCCACGGGAAGAGTAGGGGTTGGTGACAAATGTATTCTACTCTGCCGTCACCACACGACGCATATTAATAATAATGTTAGAAATAATAATGTTAATATATAAATTGTATATTAAGTTGAAATAAACTGTTCAAAACCAATAAAGTTAAAACGTTGAAACAGAACTCCAGATAAGCACATGCTCCAGCAGTCACAGGTCAATCCTGCAATCAAGGTACAAGCTACTTGATTAGACGCAGAACGAAGTCACATAGATCAGATTGACGTGGGAAGGTCACCAATATACCTTACAAATTCGTAAAATTACCTTATTTTACGAACGAGAGCATTTGGCAACATGCAGAAATTTGGATGGTGTTATCAGCTCATATTATACGTCCCCACGAGAGCGTCGGTGGTCTAGTCGTTAGGGCCGCTGTCTTCCATCTGGGAGACGCGGGTTTGATCCTCACCACGTACCAATGTGTTTTCGAATTTCAAATTCATATGTACGTTTATTCGACGCTCTTACGGTAAAGGAAAACATCGTGAAGAAACCTGTACACTACTGCGAAGAAATTCGTGAAGTCGACCAGCCCGCACTGGGCCAGCAGCGTGGTCGACTAAGGCCTAATCGCTATTAGGCCTAATCCTAATATTCAGGGTAGGCTCGAGCCCTCGGTGGGGACGTATGAGCTGTTGATGATACGTCCCTACTCTGAATTAGGGTTCCCATTTCGGCCCAGTAGTGCGGGTTTTTCGCACAGGTTTTTTTCATATGCTTTTTCTTCGCCGGGAGCGTCGAATAAACATAATGAATTCTATATTCGAAAACACATGCGTGGTAGAAATCGATTCGGCGCCTCCCGGACAGGAAGCAGCGGTTTTAGCTACTACACCATCCATGCTAGGAAAATTTAAAGTATCCAGGTGCTACTTTTAATAGCAAGTAAATTTTGACATCAAACCGCCGCGCCGCCGCCGCCGGCCTACTTCGGGAAAATAAAAATAAATAATGGAAGTAATATTTTCCATATTTAAAAGAAATCTACGAAGCAAACGAAAAAACAGTAATATTACAGCTAGTAAGAATGTTTCCAAGAAATATGAATAATGACTGTTATTAGCCTAAAACAAGAGGTAAGCTTTGTCTGAAATACTTTAACGATGCATAATGATCTTCTATACCATATGGAGAGATTTTGATCGATAAACGTACAATGTTTAGGGATTTGTAGTCAAACAGAAACCATTTTAGTTGTTTAAGTCAATGATTTTAGATTAAAATATCGTAGGTCTATGAAATAATACCATTGTATAATGTAGATTTTGAAATTTCAATTAGGTAGGCTACACTATTTCCAAATAAAATACTTAAGTATTTTCATTTTTTCTGCAGTCTAAATTACCTATAGATTCAGTTATTGAAGTTATACGCGTATAAAAAATACATAAATAATTTTAATCCGAGACTAACTTTTTTGAAGACAAATTATATTATTAGGGAATATGCATTAAAAATATATCAGTTTTTTTTCATAGTTCATCTGAAAGTATATAAAAATAGAATACTGACAGTCAAAACAGAATCGAAATTGATAGAAAAATAAACTAGACACAACATTATTAAACAAATATATCTGTCCCTCTTTTCATCATCAACGAAAACAAAATTTTCTATGGCGGATGTATGGCCCGCGTGACCAATGACGTCAATGGTCATGTCAGACCTCTCCGTCTAACCATCAACTTTGAAGCCTTATAATTTTGTTTCTGAGCAAGATATTTGGAAAAAAAATTTTTATGTGTTTATCAGGAACTTGAAATATTTCGATTAATGAATAAAAAAAAAATGTGCATATTCCCTAAGATCGATGTGTTCATTATCGTGCACTTGACCAGTCCGGTTCATGCGCAGTGTCTTATTATCTCGATCGCATCTTCGTTTCGTAACTTTTAATGATCTATGTTGATCGTGAACCAGATGAAGACATATAGCGTGCTAGCAACCCCACCATCCTAAGAAAGTGAGAAGCGACCTTGACAGGTTTCACATAAAATTCAAGTTCATCTCAGCAGTTATGGTTACGACATCATTATAGTTACTAAGGAATGTTATGGGATGTTTGTAGGTGTTAATAACACTGTTAGTAAGTTTGTGAGGGGATATGGTGTGTGTTACGTCACAAGTTCATAACAGACCGATTTTTTAATCTTTATTTGTATGTCAGACTTGTAGATTTAAGATTAGATAAGAATAAAGATCATCGCGATCGAGCGTCGGTGGTCTAGTGGTTCGGACCGCTGGCTTCCGTCCGGGAGACGCGGGTTCGATCCCTACCACGTACCAATGTGTTTTCGAATTTAGAATTCATAAGTACGTACGTTTATTCGACGCTTTTAAACCTGCATACTCCTGCGAAGAAATTCAAAGGTTGTGTGTGAAGTCGACCAATCCGCACTAGGCCAGCGTGGTCGACTAAAGCCCAATCGCACTTATTCAGGGTAGGCTCAAGCCCCTCGGTGGGGACGTATATGAGCTCTTGAAGATAATGATGAAGAATAAAGATTAAATAATCATAAGTTGAAAGTTTTCTACTGTTAGTTAATACTACATACATACATATATCAGATCATGCTACTAGGGGATAGCCCCTAAGGGGTAAACAGAGCCCTAATGGGCTCCCAAGGACTTGAATCATGTTTGGCAATATTTTTGCATTAAGAGTCGGCTAATGAAGGTACTCAAATTGATCTAACCGTGTCTCTCCTAATAATCTACGAAAAAAGTCTTAGAAAGTTTTGGGAAGTTTAACTAAGAGAATACGAGTATATGCTCCGTCCCCACCAAGGGGTTTAAGCTTACCCTGAATGATTATTATTATTATATTTTAATAGGCGAGCAGCCACTAGCTGATGTGCCTATGTCTTTGTCTACGCTGCTGGTGTGTGTATTACTCTCCCTACTGTCCACTATCACAAGCACTTTTACTATTATTTTGTCATTGAATTAAAACAATCATGGTCAGTCAGTCACGCTGGCCTAGAGCGGGATGGTCGACTTCACACACAACCTTTGAATTTTTTCGCATTTCAGGATGCAGTGTCCTCATGATTTTCTTTCACCGTGGGAGCATCAACGTGTATAAGAATTAGAATAATGCACTCCGAGCATTAAAGTGAAAAGCAGTGACAAATTTCATCGAATTTTCACAGAGTTGGGTGGCATAATTGGTAATGCGCCTGTTTCTGGCCCGGATAGCCAAGGAGATGCAGGTTCGAGTCCTGTCCAAGATCGACAAAAAAATTTCATTTTTCGTTTTATAGTTTTATTAGAAGAATTAGAAATTCAAAAACACCATAATCGAACCGGTTGGTGGTGAATCTTGGTCGGCAATCAGCGGCCCTAGCTAGCTACTTTTTTTAATGATTGGAAGTATTTCGCCAGTGTACGGTGGGTGATACATAATGGTAATTTATACATAAGCTTTGAATGGTCGGATGCGTCAAGTAATATGACACCAATATGACTCTCTGTCATGCTCTTGATTGGTTGGTAGCATGATTGCAGGCTTGTAGAATTTATACCAGCTTTCAATAGAACCTGACAATCTAGTAAATAAATAAACCAATTAACCACAAATACTCCGTAGTCACTTCATCAACAACACCTCATATACGTCCCCAACGAGGGGCTCGAGCCTACCCTGAATTAGGGTGTCGACAACGCTGGCCCAGTGCGGGTTGGTTGACTTCACACACAACATTTGAATTTCTTCGCAGGAGTGTGCAGGTTTCATCACGATGTTTTTCTTCACCGTAAGAGCGTCGAATAAACGTACGAATTCGAAATTCGAAAACACATTGGTACGTGATGGGGATCGAACCCGCGTCTCCCGGACGGGAGGCAGCGGCCCTAGCCACTAGATCATCGACGCTCTAGTCACTTATTTGAATGCAAATCTTGATTTATGAAAAATATAGGTACATGGAACTCATCTTTTTACAATAAAATAAAGATAAAAAAGCTGTTTTCGGCTTTCGGCCATATTTGTTTACGAAATTTTCAGTTTTTAATGAAAAATAGTATAATTAACACTTAATAGAAAGGGTTTCCAAACCCATAGGGGACCTCTATTTTGGATGATATCAATGTTTTGTATATTTAATTAACCAGAATTGGTATGTGCAATAAAGTAAAATGTACTCTACTCCATTCTAGCAGTCTCTAGATCGAATCTCCTATTATTTTATCTTTTAGAGCGACTGCTTAATTGGTCGTTTATGAGTGCTTTATTAATGTAATAGGTAAGCTACGGAGTGTGTGAAGAGAGAAAGGAAGAAGGAAAATATTAGAATGATACTGATACTTGCATTTCAAGGTCAGAGCTTTTAACATGGTGCAGCTCCGTTGAGAGATGGTAGTAGTGGTGGTAACTAAAATTAGTCCTGTCACTTTCTATCATTTTTAATTGAAAAGGGACCGAAGATCATCGGTTTTGTTTTCATCTATGACTTCACGACTAACTGTCAAATTTAGTCTTGTTTTAGTGCCTACATAATACCATGACGACTAAAAAGCCACTAAAATTGACAGTTAGTCGTGAAGTCAAAGACAAAAACAAAACCGATGATCTTCGGTCCCTTTTCAATTAAAAATGATAGAAAGTGACAGGACTAATTTTAGTTTTGTTTAGTTGGGCGTATGCCGAATCGACACCATTGTAAACCATTGGTTTTTCTAACAAATAATTCATATTTTTTTTTTTCATTGCTTCTACGGCTTTTATTTCGTATCGGTTTACTACGTCGTCATTGCAGAAAACACCAAAACGCCAAAATTATTGTTTATCAGTACATTTTAGCAAACTACGTTAATAATAAAATCACACTAACATTATACATGCGAAAATATATTTGGATGTTTAGATGTTTGTTCCGCTTTCACGCCTTAACTACTGAATGGATTTAGATGAAATTTGGAATAGAGATAGATTTTATATCCTGGATTAACATATAGGATACTTTTTACCGGAAAAAATCTTATTCCCACGGGAAAATCTTACACAACGCGAGCGTAGCCGCGGGCGGACGGACTGCAATTAAACATAAAGTCGACCAGCTTTTTATTTTATTGTTACGAGCAGCTAACTATAAACACAATTTCTGACTATTGTAATTCGGTATTATTTATAACAAAGTCATCATCAAAGGGCTCAAATAGACCCTAAATTAGGTTGATCAGGTCAGATTCGCCACATGGGCTGAATGCGCAAAGAATATTAAAAAAACCCGGATCTAACATACATGGTTCAAATACTGATCAAGCTTTTCTGACCAGTAGTGTTTTTGATGCTCTTAAACACCGTGAATTAAAAAACCAACATATTAGCGGAGATCACGACAATCGTGTACCTCTCGACCCGACATGACATGACAAGCCTGTGGCTATCTGCCAGGTTATCAATTCTGAACCAAGACGCCACACATGCGTACACGCAAGTTAATTGTAACGACTCGAGCTTTCACTCACACTAGTGCAGCAAGTGAGGGGAAAACGGCATATCTCTGGAAGCAAGAATTTGGGATTGGCTACCGAGTTGTTGAGATGTTTTATGTTACTAAAAATATGCAATTAAAATATGGATTAAAGAACTTGAGTTTGTGTCTAAATCATTCTTAGACTTTCTAGCTTAAATTTCATTTTGAAGGATACCTTCAGATAAAGCTTAAAATATCTAATTAGTAAAAAAATATCTATTTAATATTTGCTATTAAAAACCTTTTGACTTTTTGAAAACGATAGCTTTTCTCATGGATTTAAAGCTTTTTAAAGTATAATGCGGAAACACTAATAGAAGCTTTTTTATAACCTTCGTGATCCACGCTTTCTGAGGAAGACCTCTACTGTCTTAAACGATTTACCAACAATCTTAATAATCGAGCAATTAAATACAAACACCGAGATAATTGCGTTCACTTTTATGAACTTCCTTTTGCGATCATCATATTTTTTACTTCACAGCATCTAATCACATTTAAATGGCGTATTATCGGCGGCCTTAAAATACTTGAATCTTAACTTACAACGTTTTAACTGTAATCGGACATCATGTTCAAAAATAATTAGTGTATCGGCAATATCGATCGCAAAATTGAGCAAGATAAGGCACTCACACACGCTTGCTTGGAATCTTCAGCTAGGAAAGGTTAGGGCCGTCATAGCCCGACTCAGTTGCACAGTGAACGAATATAGTAAACATATAAATAGGTTGCAGTTTACTGTAACAGCACATTCGGTGTTCATCCTTTACTTAGACAACAGCTTGGAACATGAAGCTGGTAATTTACTTTAATATTACAACTTTAAAGTAAAGGGCGCATCGCGAACTCTATTGTTTTTGCGTGTCCATAATTTTGCAAGTTTTGTAAAATTCTGTTAGGTATAAAATTAAGATTTATTATGTCTCGTGAGTGTTCGTGAGTGCTATGGGAATGTTTCTTGAGTCGTGAAGGAAGTTGCCTCATTGCCTGAGAGTTTGCACTGTTAAAAGATTTTGTTGATGTTATCTGTGGAATTCTGTTCACTGTATAATTTTAACTGATTGACAATCGTTATTGTTTCTTGTAGCTGACTAGTGTTTTTGTTTCAGTTCATAGTCCTGTCAGTGATAGCGTGCAGCTATGGTGCTAAGTTAGACAGGACGTACCTTCCTCCTGAGAGCGCTTCTACTGCTGGAGGCAGCCCGGGATCTCTGAGTGCTCCAACTGGACCTGGAGGATTTGGACCGGCCCCTAGCAGAGGCGCTGGTGCTCCTGGTTTCCAACCTTTAAGCCCTGCTGGACCTTCAGCCTTCGGAAAACCCACTGGCCCTTCCACCTTCGGCCAATCATCTGGACCTGCTGCTTTTGGACAATCTGGCTCTTCTGGATTTGGTCAGTCTGGCTCTGCCGGTCCATCTGGTGCTGGCAACTACGGACAAGCAGCCTCTGGTTTCGGTCAGCAGTCCACTGGCTTTAACCAGGGTGGTTCTTTCAACCAAGGAGCTCAAGGTGATTTTGCTGGTCAAGGATTCCAGCAACCACAACGCGCCCAAGCTTCCGCTGATCAAAGCGCAACGATCTTGCGATATGAAAACCAAAATGACGGAGAAACTTTCTCATACGCCTTCGAAACATCCAACGGAATTTCTGCAGAAGAATCTGGTGTAGCCACTAACGGTGTGCAAGCTCAGGGTGGTTATTCCTATACTGGTGATGACGGTCAGAACTACCGTGTGACTTACACTGCTGACGAGAACGGCTACCAGCCCCAGGGTGATCATTTGCCGACTCCTCCTCCGATCCCTGAGGAGATCCTGAGGTCCATTGAGAAGAACGCTGCTGCTGCTGCCGCTGGAAACCAAGAAGGTAACCTTTTTATTTTAATTATCTCTCTTAATTTTAGACAATAACAAAAAATAATGACAGTGCAAAAGACAACGCCAATGTAAGGTTAGGTTACCTGTTATCATCTTACATCAAATTATAAAAAAGTCAAATAATAATCAATATAGGCCCTAAAAGTGTTTTGATGGTTTGTACTGACTTTCCACTTTCACGTACCGAATTTTGTTCAAAAGAGATGAAAGTAAATTGATTGACAACGTAACAAAAAAAATAAAAAATAATTTGCTTTCCAGGTGCTTACAACCCGTTAGAAGATGAATCTGTATCCGGCCAGCAATACAGCGCTAATGGTGGATACAGCGGTGGACCAGCTTCATTCAACCAGGCCCAGGGAGGTCGCCCGACGCAACAGGGACCTTCTGGCCAGGCTGCAGTTTACAACCAACAGTCAGGCTCCGGAGTGGAGGCTTACAACCAGCAAGGTGGCGCATTCAACCAACAGGGTGGCTCCACTGGCTTCCCTTCAAACAGGCCTTCTGCACAATCTCAGGGTGCTGCTGGACAGTACAACCAAAACCAGGGTTCTTCCGGACAATTCAATCAAGCCGCTCAAGGATCCGCAGGACAAAACCGTGCTCAAAACCGTGGTTCTCAAACTCAGGGAGACAATGGCTACGAATACAATCGCCCCCAGGCTAACGCGCAGTTTGTTTCTTCTGCCCAGAGTACAACTGGTCAATTCAACCGCCCATCTCCCCAAGGATCATCTTTCAACAGACCCGCTGCACCTTCTCGACCTAGTCAAGGTCCTTCCGGATCCTTCCCCAGACCATCTGGACCTGCTGGTCCCACTCAGGGATCGTTTGCACCTCAGACTTACAACCAGCCTGCTGCTCAGCCTAGACCTCAAACTTACAACCAAGGTGGCCAGACAACAGGATCTGCTTTCACCAGACCATCCGGACCTTCTGGCTTAGCAGGAAGACCTCAGTACAACCAGGCTGCGCAGAGTGGATCACAAGGACCTGCTGGATCTTTCCCTAGGCCATCCGGCCCAAGCCAAGGTAGCTTCGGACAGCAAGCTGGTGGAAGGACCCAAGGTTCAGCAGAGGGTTACCAATACAACAGGCCTGGTCAGCAGGGTTCTCAAAGTGCCCAAGGCAGTCAATCAACCTTCGGCCAGGGTCCCCAGTCAAGCTTCGGCCAAGGACCTCAGCGTCAGGGTACTGCCCAGGCTCCCCAAAGATCTCAAGGCACCCAGGGTCGTGGCCAGACCTTCGAAGGACCTAAACAGCCTGCCAGCTTCAACGAACAAGATGGATACAAGTATTAGAAGTCAAACCAAAGCTTAGTAAATTTTTAAATGAATATTTTTATGGCATTATAGAAAATTACAAAAAAAAAATATGTAGCAAATAATTTTGTACATAGGAATAATGTATAGAATTTTAGCGTAGAGGAGAATCACTGTGTGATTCAAAGTGTAAATGAATTTATCAAATAAATAAATAAATACTAAACGAGGCAATTTGGTACTTTATTTTTTTAATACCTACTTTAAAACTCTAATAGTAATGATAAACCAAATTTACCTCTTAAGTAAAGCAAAGAAAGAAATATGCAATTAAATCCTCTAAAGTAAGAAGGTAATGATATGTTTTTTTTTTCTTGTTATGTATGTAATTGATGTTTTAAAATATAAGTATGGTATTGTGAGTCCACGAATCCCCAAGGCATTTCTACTCTAAAAATTGTCTTTGCCTTTTTCAAAAGATTAATATAGGTAATACTTTTCTATAACATTATTACAAAAAACGTATAGGCAGAAGATACTGCTGGACGTTGGCACGGCACGCCAAAGCGCACGATCACCCGCTTTCCTCATCCAGCCACCACCACCTTCCTCTGGTCATCAGTCCACCTGGCAGGAACCGGTACATAGTTGAAAGTAACCCTGCGTTCCGAGACACGCTGAAATCGATTAAAGCACCCATAATCGCGTTCCGAATTACTGTCAGCTGTCAAAACTCATACGTTTTTTTGCTTTTCTGATCGCTGACAGCGCTGAAAGTCTGATTTGGAATGCGCCCTAAAGCCATCAGACTTGCCATCGGTAAGTACATGCGAGAGAACCCAGGTAGCAGCAGGAGCGGTATATTGGTAATGTGTTTAGCTGCATTGGCTACTGTTACATATACCTTAGCTGCATTGGCTACTGTTACATATACCTTAGCTGCATTGGCTACTGTTACATATACCTTAGCTGCATTGGCTACTGTTACATATACCTTAGCTGCATTGGCTACTGTTACATATACCCTAGCTGCATTGGCTACTGTTACATATACCTTAGCTGCATTGGCTACTGTTACATATACCTTAGCTGCATTGGCTACTGTTACATATACCTTAGCTGCATTGGCTACTGTTACATATACCTTAGCTGCATTGGCTACTGTTACATATACCTTAGCTGCATTGGCTACTGTTACATATACCCTAGCTGCATTGGCTACTGTTACATATACCTTAGCTGCATTGGCTACTGTTACATATACCTTAGATGCAAACATCTAAAAAAATGTAATTATTATTGTTACAGATTACGTCTGTTAACGATCTAATAACTATACTATCTAATAATTATAAAGCGAAAAATGATTTTTGTCGATCTTGGACAGGGACTCGAACCTGACATCTCCTTAGCTATCCGGGCCAGAAACAGGCGCGTTACCAGTTATGTCACCAAGCTCTGTGAAAGGTTGACGAAACTTGACACTGCTGTGCATCTGGCGGATAGCAAAGGAGATGCAGGTTCGAGTCCTGTCCAAGATCAACAAAAATCATTTTTTCGCTTAGTAATTATCTTAAAAAATTGCAAGAAATAATCAATCAGCGGAAAGCAGGTTCTTATAAACTAATATAGAGTAAAAGAGTTACTCTTACGAATTTAAATATACATAGATCGATGTATATGTCACCGTGAGATTGTGAAATTTGACGGTTTGACATCGTAAGATTATAAACTAACGAGAAATAATACGTTAAATTGTAAATGGTTGGTTTCAGTTCACAATTTTCCGTAAGTTTATAATATCGCGAGTAAGATTATAAACTAACGGCGTTCACAATCTTACGGTGACACATACATGCAAATAGATATATATATATATTAGGAAGCTTTAAATCTTTAACATTGTAATTGTAATTTTATTGTACTTGGAATTGTACTTTGGATTGTATTCAGATTTCATTTAAACTGTATACACGTGTAGCCGAGCTTGTTAACACTGGCCGACCGCAGTAGAAGAAGCTAATGACTTTCAGTATCATTTGATCTGTCCTTGATAATATCAAGGAACCCATTACGAGTGATCAAGAGTCCGCATTACCTCGGAACCAAATGCCAATCGTAATCATGCCCAATAAACAAACAGACCACAATGGAATCAGATAAAATGACATCGTGATTGTTTCGCAATCAAATGCATCTCAGCGAAATGAGAAGGCAGAGGACGAAATGTTATTATAATCGTATAACAATAGACGAACCGATAGTTACTTGCTTACAGACAGAATCGAATATGGGTCGGGCCACACTTATCGACGGCGATCGACGGTTTCCCTATACAAAACGCGCGCAAAGTATGGAAATCCTTTCGCCGCCGCGTCGTCGTCGATGCGAAAGGAGGTTTGCGCGCGTTTCGTATCATATGGGCAAACCGTCGATCGCCGTCGATAAGTGTGGCCCGACCCTATTTTGGGTAACAGTTATTATTATGTTGTCTTACAGGGTATGATCAGAGTTTTAGGTTAGGTTAAAGCTACACATATAAAAAAAAAATGAAAACCCCCGAAGCAAAATAAACATTTAAAAAGCCAAAAATACCTATTTGAACCATCAAATTCGATTGAGTATATTTTGTAAGGTCGATAACCGACCTCACAAACCCTGGTGTCAGTGTTATAGAATCGCCAAAGGCCACTGACTTTGCTCGTGTAACGACTAGATAGTAGCCGGGACCAACGGCTTAACGTGCTTTCCGAAGCACGGAATCATCTTTCTTTTCAGACAATCAGGTGATTCAGCCCGCAATGTCCTAGAACCAAACTGGGGAAATTCTCACAAAGAGATTTTTGCTTGACAGTTTCCTCACGGGAATCGAACCCGGAATCTCCGTGATGGGCGTCGAAATCTCGACCATTCGGCCACGGAGGCTGCTAAAAACAAATGGTTAAAATGGTTGATTAGTTATTTTTTTATTAACTTGTCGATATTTTAAACGACCTCACTTTATCATGAGATCGATACCGCTTCTGCTCAGCAATTTGGTCACCTTTGGACTACACTCCACCGACAGATTCAGCCCGGAGGCGTATTTACAAACCCATCAATTTTCCCTATTTACATACCTCGCTACTAAACATAGTCCCGTCGGTTTAGCGCCCAAAGCTAATGGTCTAAACAGACGGGCGGCATTTGAACTGCAAACAGTTTGTTCGTATAGTATGTATGCAACCGTTTATTTAATTTTATAATAGAGGAATCGTCTTCTATCGTGTGAGCTATCAATCAGCCTATTGCAGTCCACTGCTGGACTGCTGCCTCCCCAAGGGCACGCCAAAGCGCACGATCACCCGCTTTCCTCATCCAGCTTCCACCAGCGACCTTCCTCAGGTCATCAGTCCACCTGGCAGGGAAACGTCCCACACTACGTTTCCCGAGGTGTGGTCTCCATTCGAGAACCCGTCTGCTCCAACGCTCGTGTGAGCTATAGGAAAATTAAATGTTTATTCATTTTTGGATGTTACATCTCTTAGTTTCGTCATTACATAGCATTTTTTGAGTTCACGACTTCTTTTTTTTTTTGTTTTTGACATGGACCTAATGCTTGTGTCGCAAAATCGACGTATCAAGCGTAACCGGACTTTTGGGGGAGCGGAAGGCTCTTACCCCTAGACTACACGACTTCGTGGAGAAGAAGTCATCAAAGAAACTCCACATGCGTTGCGTTGTCAAATAGGGTTGTCCATGAAGGTTATAGACCCGTCAAAGGCTCTGACATAGCTCATGTATGAATGAAATAAATGAAATGAAAATAAAATGTAACGAATATTTCATAGATAGCAGCCAGAAACCACGGCTTAATGTGCCATAATGTAACATATTATGGCATAATCATCAATCAGACATTCAGGGGGCCGTTTCACGAAGCTACAAGTTACAAATTACAAGTACATTCGATGTACATTGCGTAGACAATGAGATAAAACGATAAGGGCTTACAGTTTAGGCGAATTGGCTACGCAATGAATATCAAATTATAACTTGTACTTGTAAATTGTTGCTTCGTGAAACGGGGCCCTGGTAGTTCCATCCTGCAATGTCCTAACCAAACTGGGGATAGCCTTACAAGTAATTTTTGTTTGTTCAAAATATCCCGACTGGACAATGGCCCAAAAAACAATGGTTTTGCAGTTATATTGTGGCTCAAATGAAGTGCGTCTGTGGAAGCCCTAACACCATAATTCACAGTAAATCACTGGTGAGGTGTGATGTGAAGCTCGCTCGTTACATTATTTTGAAGCGGTTTCATCAAATCGGAGTGACGAAACGGTAATTATTATCAGAGATCGTGTGAAGGAGCCTAAAGTGCGGACGGTACAGATTGGCTTTTGGCTCCAAGTCTGCGCCCACTATATTACGACTTTTGTAGAAAGAACAGCAGCCTCCGTGGCCGAGTGGTTGAGATTTTGACGTCTGTTACAGAGGTTCCGGGTTCGATTCCCGGTGGGGACACTGTCAAGAAAAAATATCTTTGTGAGACTTTTACCAGTTTGGTTAGGACTTTGCAGGCTGAATCACCTAATTGTCCGAAAAGAAAGATTATTCCGTGTTTTGGAAGGCACGCTAAGTCGTTGGTCCCTGGCTACTATCTAGTGGTTACATGAGCCAAGTCAGTGGCCTTTGGCGGCTCTATAAACCCGACACCAGGGTTTGTGAGGTCGGTTGTCGACCTTACAACCCACACGATGATGATGATGATGTAGAAAACGATTGGTAAAAAAATACTTTTAGCTATTTAGAGAGACTGAGACGCACTTGTGCTCAGTTGCAAAAAACATTCACCCTCAACCTGCTCTTAACCACCAAAGGTTAACTGGAAGAAAATGCTCTATAGCATTAAGTTCACCTTTGTACATCCATTTTGGTGCAATAAAGTATATAACAATCAATCAAACTCTCGTCTCCTTAAATTTATCAAATCATACCTCAAATACAGACTATATTTCATTAGATTTAATCAAAATAACCGATAGTGCCGTGTGGTGACGGCAGAGTAGAATACATTTGTCACCAACCCCTACTCTTCCCGTGGGTATCGTAAGAGGTGACTTAGGGACTACACATTGAACAGGGAACGGCCAGCAGCGCTCTCTGATACAGTAACCTTTTAATCTGCGATCTCCAACCCGCCTGCCAAGCGTGGAGATTATGGCAAAACTAAACACTTAAGTGGAGGAGGCTCATAGTCCAGCAGTGGACTGTAACGGGCCGTTGATGAACTGATAGTGAGAACACCGCGCCAATCCGTATCGAGCCTATTATAAGTTGAGACAAGTAATTGAGTGAATTCATAGGTACTTACTATTTAGCCATGTGAAACGCAGGCTCACTATACTCTAATCATAGTAATTTCCGGATACTTTATTGTGACGACACTGTTAGCTTATAATCCTTTGAATTTGACGTCATAATTGGATGCAAAAACAAATACAAGCACTTAGCCAAAATGTTTATATCATGGGTTGACCAACTAATATAGTGTCTATGAACTAGAGCGTTTTCCGTGCTTTGGAAGGTATGTTGAGTTGTTTTCGGATACTATGATAGTGGTTTTCCTTTAGAACAAAGGCAAGGGGAGAAGGATACGGATTCATATTTCAGAACTGTATCTGGGAAACCAAACGTACGTAATACTGTGGTCTTCTTCTTACCGTATTGATATTATGGCGTTTAAATTTGTGCAGACGCAGCCACCGAAGTTGCAGTATCAGTGGCGTTGTAAGAGGTCCGCGCGTGCGCAGGCGCAATACAAGGACACGCAGGGCAAGACAACATATGGGTCATTGTCTGAGGAATGACACCACACCGACATTTACCACCCGAGCTATATCCCCACCTGCACATAATTCCTTGCTTCGGTCGACTTGGGTCTGGAGTCATGGCGATTACTGTGGTAATACTAATGTTTTTCATTACACAGATGATAAAAAAATAATAATAGCGATCTTTTCCATACAACCTTTATTGTTAATTTTTGTCGTGAGAATCTGTCATCTGCCGACGTGTGAATTAACATGGAAACAATATGATTCTCAAACAAGTCATAAGTAAACCGAAACCAGAGATAATTATCTAAACAGATTATTTTCCAGTTGAGAATCTAATCGTAGGTTTATTCACAATAAAGAAGAAATTATTGCCTAGCAATAACGTCGTCTATCTGTTAACTTTATTAATGATTTCAATATGTGTTTATTTTTTTGTGCGTGCAGTAAAGTATTATTATATTCTAGTAAAACAGACGCCTAGCATCGTCGGTGGTCTAGTGGCTAGGGCCGCTGCCTCTCGTCTGAGAGACGCGGGTTCGATCCCTACCACGTACTAATGTGTTTTCTAATTTAGAATTCATATGCACGTTTATTCGACGCTCGAAAACATCGTGATGAAACCTGCACACTCTTTCGAAGAAATTCAAAGGTTGTGTGTGAGGTCGACCAACCCGCACTGGACCAGCGTGGTCGACTAAGGCCTAATCGCCCTAACTCAGGGTAGGCTTGAGCCCCTCGGTGGGGACGTATATGAGCTGTTGATGAAAACAGACGCACCAGTCTTATTGTTTAGTTTCTTAACTTATCGAAGGACCATTTCAACTTCTATTTATTAAAGCTACTGTCTTACTAACGTCTATCCGAAGGGCATACTCTACATTTCCAATGAAAATATTGCTTTAGTAAACTTGACCCGACAAAGAATTCATTCATATCAGCACTCGTGATGGACCAATAGCAATAATCGAATCATGACTGGGTTAAACGTGCCAGAAGTATTTCATATCGAATAAGAATTGCGAAAACCGAAAGTATTACGAATAAGATACCTACTAATATTATTGATATACACCTACACATGCTTGAAATACAAAGTACGAAGCTATAGGTAACGCGAAACCTCTTGGGTGGTAACTTGTGCCCATGAAGCTGAACAATTGAATGAATGAATGAATGAATGAATATACTATAATAAATAATATCACCAAAGCTTTTGATCGAGTGGATAATGACATACTCTTACAAAAGCTTTGTATTCTTGGTTTCACTCCATCATCACTCAAATTTATAGCCGACTATCTGGCTAACCGTCAGCAATATGTCCGCCATGGCTCCTTTATATCGAAACCATACCACACTCGTTCGGGTGTAAGTCAAGGTTCAATTCTTGGACCACTCTTATTTATTCTTATGATAAACGATCTAAATTCTGTTCTTAATAATTCGTACTGTTTACTTTATGCCGATGACCTAAAGCTCATACGAGCGATAAAGACCCAGGAGGATTGTAATAGACTACAAGTAGACATAGATGCAATCTATCGTTGGAGCGTTGAGAATAAGCTGCTTTTTAACACGTCCAAATGTTCTATCCTTTCTTATACTCGCGCTATTCAACCCATAAATGGCATCTATTACCTGGGAACCGAGACAATTACACGAGTAACTTCCGTCAGAGATCTAGGAGTACTATTCGATGCACGGCTAACTTTTAATGCTCATATAGGAGCACTAGCTGTTGAAAGTTTTCGAAGGCTAGGTTTTGTCATACGTAACACTAAAGACTTCAGTAACCCAAATGCAGCAAAGCTACTCTACTCAGCGTTAGTTAGGAGCAAACTTGAAACTGCCTCCATCGTCTGGGGACCACATGAAAGCAGCTACATCTTACTTTTAGAAAAAGTGCAAAAAGCTTTCCTGCGATTTTTTTATAGAAGGAATTATGGATACTATCCATTTTTGTATCCTACAAAATTTCTTCTAGGGTCATTAGGTTTCAACTCACTTGAAACTCGGAGAAATCACCAACTTCTAATCACCATTGTTCGTATTCTAAGAGGCGAATACAACACTCCAGAACTGGTGTCTCAGGCTCTACGGTTTTTTGTCCCAGACAGATATTTACGTGGTCGATCGCACCGACTACTGTCACCTCAAGACTGTCGCACGGTAGCGCGCCGTGAATCACCAGTTCTTCGTGGAGTTCGGTTGCTTGAACAAGCTTTAGTCTCAGCACCACATCTTGATGTGTTTGCGGATGGATGGCAGATTTTAAAGCAAAAATGTCTTTTAATAACTGAAGAATAAAACATGTTACTTGCCTATTCAATATTTTAAGATTTGGTAGGTATGTTACATATTTTGTTAAAATTTACTGTTTTGTTTATGTTTTGTCTTGTTATATATATTTTAGTATAAGTTAATTTGATCTCTTTTTTATGCAATTGTTTTGGGTTTTCTCCTGTAAAATTGTATAAAATATTTGTTTGTGATAAATAAATACTTTATTGCACACACAGAAATAATAAATGACAGAGTGGAAGAGGCGGCCTTATTGCTTCATAGCAATTTCTTCCAGGGAACCTTTGGATACAGGAAACTATTAAAGTAACGCGGAATAGTGCATGTATACCGTATAAACTACAAAATGTAGTTGTATACTAAACAATCATCAATAATACTAAATAATGACTTAAATATAATAGACATACATACAAGTACCTACATGAAATATATACCTACAATAACAATTGTTTCACATCTGAAAGAAAGTGAGAATAGGGGATCGGACTAATTTTATTTTATAAATCCAAACTTCTTAGTTTCTGCTATCGAACACTAAAAGAATTTTTGCTCTATCTTTCAAATTGACCGAGTTATAAAGGTTTGAAATTCAAGATTAGACAGAGAGGCACATACCCACTTGTGACGTCATTTGTTAGTAACGCCATATGATCTCCATACAAAAATCGTTTTTGAAAGAGACATATTGAAACTTTAAAAAATTACTGTAAATTCGTTTTTAACCGATTGTGTTTTTTTCTTTGCGAATCGTCTGCTGCTAATCTATATATATATAAAAAAAATAACATAAAATATGGTAAATTTAGGAACAGTCCGATACCCTTTTTTATTTTTCATATGACGCACTTCATTTGTCAGTTTGTATAAAAAATAAAAAATTTAAAAACGGAACGGATGTTGTCCACAAATTGGTAAATTTTACCTTTGAACTTCTTCGTAGGATTGGATTTCTTCATGATATTTTCTTCTGCTGTGGTCAAATATACGTTAACTCTACATGATTTGAAATAGGAAAATGCAGGTGTTCAAATCGCCATCCACCGAACAAGTGCGATAGCCTACCATCAATGTTCTTTTGCAGCTTTTGGGCCAAGAGCCGTGTGGTGACGGCAGAGTAGAATACATTTGTCACCAACCCCTACTCTTCCCGTGGGTGTCGTAAGAGGCGACTTAGGGACTACACATTGAACAGGGAACGGGCAGCAGCGCTCTCTGATACAGTAACCTTTTAATCTGCGATCTCCAACCCGCCTGCCAAGCGTGGAGATTATGGCAAAACCAAACACTTAAGTGGAGGAGTGTAACGGGCCGTTGATCTTGATCTTGATCTTGGGCTAAGAGTAACCAGAGTTGATAATATAATCACACTAATATTATAAATGTGAAAATATATTTGGATGTTTGTTCTGATTTCACGCCTTAACTACTGAACGGATTTGGATGAAATTTGGAATGGAGATATTTTGTACTCTGGATTAACACATAGGATACTTTTTGCGGAAAAAAGTCTTATTCCCACGGGAAAATCTTACATTACGCGAGCGTAGCCTCGGGCGGATAGCTAGTATTCTTACATTAATATGTATCAGATTTTTAACCCCCGACGCAAAAGAGGGGTGTTATAAGTTTAACGTGTCTGTGTATCTGTGTATCTGTCTGTGGTATCGTAGCTCCTAAGCGGATGAACCGATTTTCGTTTAGTTTTTTTTGTAACATAGATAATTTTACCCCGAGTGTTCTTAGCCATGTTTCATGAAAATCTCTTCAGCCGTTTGAAGATCATCAGCTCTTTTCTAGTTGATGAGGGGATCTGACGAACTTCCTTATCTCCGATCGATTCGAAATTTGGTACCTTGTTACTTCAATCATATTGAAAGTATATGGTAAGGTAACCATGACCTGATCAGCCGTTTGAAGATCATCAGCTCTATAATAGTTGATGAGGGGATCTGACTTACTTCCATATGTCCTATCGATTCGAAATTTGGTACCGTATTCCTTCAATAATATTGAAAGTATATGGAAAGGTAACCATGACCTGATCAGCCGTTTGAAGATCATCAGCTCTTTAATAGTTGATGAGGGGATCTGACTACTTTCCATATGTCCTTTCGATTCAAAGTAAAAATACTCTCCAATTTTCTTTTAGATATAACTGTACTCATAAATATCATAATTTATTTGTTATAAAGTTTAAAATGTATGAAATAAAAATAAATTAAAAATTTAAAAACCCCCGAAGCAAAACATTAAAAAGTAAAAAATAATACCTATTGTTGAGCCATCAAATTCGATAAAGTAACACCTATATATTTTAATTTTATTAGAGAAATTGATGGATGGCACGATTTGGTTTGCTCGTTGAAATGAGGCTATAATGTCACGTCGGGGTACCGCTAAGTTAAAAAAAAAATATCGTATGAAAACAAGTTGGTCGGATATGCTAACAAATTAATAGATAGTCAATCAAATGAAGCGTCTGACTTAAGCGGTACACCGACGCGACATTATAGCGTCATTTCAACGAGCAAACCAAATCGTGCCATCCATCAATTTCTCTAATAAAATTAAAATATATAGGTGTTACTTTATCGAATTTGATGGCTCAACAATAGGTATTATTTTTTACTTTTTAATGTTTTGCTTTTTTGCTTCGGGGGTTTTTAAATTTTCAATTTATTTTTATAGTATACCACTCGGTGATGTAACAGTTTAGGTGACTATTTTACAAGAAGCGGTGGTTTAAACTCCACCATATACCACTATATAAGGAGTATAAAGCCGCACTCATAGTTTACAGAAAAGCTTATAAGGAATTCGTAAGTCTCAAAGTTCTAACGAAAAATGTAATGACAAGAATGGTACTAGGCGATATCACATCGAGTGTTCGGATTTGTAGAGCGCCGTCTCTCTCGCACGTAGCACTAAAAGATTACTCTCTTTCCAAACACTAACTAGGCATCTACAAATTGAGATCCAGAGATTGTACCCAGCTGATCGCTTCAGGCATCAGATCATAAAGCTCTCGGGGGTGGCCGGGAAAAGCACACAGTGGGCGCCGCTGGATGATATGCTGCATAGTCTGATCCTTGAGACCACAGTCACATAGAGGAGAATCTCTCCTTTCTAATCTTCTCTTTCCAATGCCCGATGCGCAATATTTAGTGTAGCTCCCACTCTTTCTCCATGTGTCTCCCATTTTGTTTTTTCTGGTCGTGCATGAAAATATTGCCCAAAGTTGCCTTGCCCTTCCTTTAAAGATGACGTTCGGCCTTGAACGTTGCTATTCTGTCGATCATAATAAATAAAACAATAGTATTTAAAACAAAGTGCTCTAATTAACATCGACCTTGTCCTTACGATCCACCGACAGCTTTTCATCATTATCAACTCATTAAGAACCGCATATTGAAATGCTTGCGGCAAGATTAGGCTAAATTATAATCCCATACATTGCTCGTTTAATAACTTGAGGTACATTACTGTCTAAGGTGATCGACGAAGAAAAAATTGTTTGTGATTGGTTAGGTTTTGGTGATTCTGATTAGCTAAATAATGATGTACATTGCTTGTTCGGCTTTTGAAGCTTTTTAGAAACTTTGCATGGAACCTAAGTTCAAATTACAATTAAGATTAAATAATATTAAAGACTATAGGTACTTATTTTTTGAAGAACCCAATTAAAAAAAAATGTTTGTAATGGTCATTTTTACCTGAGCAATAAGAAATAATGATCGCTACCATGAGAGCGTACGTTTTGCAAATGAATGAAAACAACCTCCGAGGCAGAGTGGTCGAATTTCGACGCCTATTACGGAGGTTCCGGGTTCGATTTCCGGTGGGGACACTGTCAAGCAAAAATCTCTCTGTGAGACTTTCCTCAGTTTGGTTAGGATATTGCAGGTTGAATCACCTGATTGTCTGAAAAGAAAGATGATTTCGTGCTTCGGAAGGCACGCTAAGCCGTTGGTCCCGCCCGATTACTATCTAGTCGTTACATGAGTCAAGTCAGTAGCCGTTGGCAGCTCTATAACACTGTCACCGGGGTTTGTGAAGTCGGTTGTCTGTCGACCTTATAACCCACACGATGATGATGATGATGGTAATGAACTGATCGATCATCTAATATTGTATTATTTAAGAGTTGTGTTTTTGCCCATACGATTATGTAGAAGATGAACATCATGTTGGAAGGTATTCAATCTTTTCCGCGCCAGGGGTCTACTTAGCAAATAGCCGATTTCTCATTCCTACTACTTCTCAAAGTGACTATTTCGCTACTGGACTACTTAGTAAACGTCCTATTTCTCATTTAGCCTACTTCTCTAAGTGACTACTTCGCAGAATTGGATCCACCGGTGGAGCCAAGGCATTTTATTTCTCCTATTTTACCCTTCAAATTAGAGTAAATAAAAGGTTATTTATTTTGAAGCAATGTAGAGCAAAGTTACTTTTTTCTCTCCCATCAAGGTTCGCAGTACGTTCGCATTCATATCGTAATGATGAGTTACGCCCAAAAACGTAAATCAAGATTTTGCAACGTGAACCCGTTGACCTAACCATGCACCAAATGATCTAGATTTGGCTAGATTGGTGCTTTAACGATAGCCAAAGAGAGACTAGTTAATTTTTGTAACCCTTGACATCAATGTTTTGATTGCTTTGTATTGATTTGTTGAGATGCGTTGGATAATAACAAGGTTAAGTTTTATTTATTTTGTAAGGATCAGAACAGATACAGGGTCATCTGTTTAGCTAGTTCCAGCGTCCGTGGTTGAGTGGTAAAGCTTTCATTGCGGAGGTTCCGGGTTCGAATCCTGTAGGGGTATCGTGATGAAACAATATAATAATAATAATTTATTGAGAATCTTATTTTACAATATAATACTATTGACTAAACATTCCAATAGGGATACAATAACATATACCTGAACTAGGAAGATTCCTGTGCTTCAGGCGAAAACAATTGGTCTTAATTAACAATCTCACAATTAAAATAAATAATAACGAATTACAAAAAATTTAGATTCTAAAATTCGTATACTTATAGACAAAATTAGAGGGCATTATGTAAAAAGTACAAAATACTTATATAAAATTGGATACATAAAACAAAACAATCATTTCAAGACTAACAATAACTTCTCTGTGTCTTCACTTTACAATATAGCAATTTGTGATACTGTTCCCAGTTTGGTTAGAGCTTTGCAGTCAGAATCACCAAAAGATGAATTCGTGTTTCGGAAAGCTTGTTAAGCTGTATATGAGAATTTCAAAGGTCTTTGGCGAGACCTGCAAAAAAGAACGTACAGAGGACAAAGGATGTAGTCACGCCAGGATGAAACAGATTAAGTTTTCTCTGGTAATATTTAAACTTTGTCATGAAACGCATAATTGTGCAGTTCAGTAAATTATACATGTAAACAAAATTCCATATAAAATATAAAAGAAAATTCAAACAGTTATAATAATAATAATAAGACATTTATTCACAGTACACAAAACAAAACACACAGAGATCAAATTAAAATAAAAAAGGTACATCAATAAAATAAAATAACTTAAAAATACAATATTAAACGTGCACAGAGTGCGTTCTATTCCGCGCACTGCAAAAAGGCAATAGCTCAGCATCGTGCTGCATTGCAGTGTCCACTAAGTAGACACTACAACACAGCGCTGTTTTTCAGCTACTGTCCTTTCAAGCAGCCTGGCCTGACCTGTACCTGTGAAAAAAGAACGTAGCAGTTTAGAGAGTAAGATCCTCGAGAGAACTGCTGAAGAGTAAGAGAAGAGAAGAATTGAAGACTATCAGGTTCAGTGACGTGTAATGGTAAGATTAAATCCAGCAGTAGACTGCTGTCCGCTAATGATGATGGACCATACTCAGAAAACGCAGTAGAGTGGTGAGTAAATCAACCATGATGACCATATAGCAGACGTACTATAGCAGATATCGTTTTCCTAGTTAAAATTGCTCAGAATAGAATAGAATAGATTCTGCGTGCTTACTATCAAAGATTAAACTAAAAGTTCCAAATCGGACAGTTAGGCATGTATCGTACTTATATGTTGCACAGTGCGGCTCTAATTATAAAAAAAACTCATTTTTTGTCAGATCTGCAAACAAATTCAATGAGATGGTTAAATTTCCTAATTTAGATCTATTTAATACAAAAGCGTATGTTTTTAAGAATGTTATAACTAAAGATTGGTTCGATGATCACTCATGTTCCGTGTAGATCTCCTTTCTTCTTTATGCAATGCATTTATTAGCTTTATATTTTTCATAATGTAAACTAGCTTTAGTTGTGTACATGCGAAAATATGTAAATAGTGTTTGGTTAGTAACATTGTTATGTAATTTGTTTAAGATCACTGTTTGTTTTCCGAATAAAATAAATAAAATATAGCATTCAAGAACGTAAAGTGTATTTTAATGAAGAAGCTATATATTAAACAACAGGTGCATCTGAAATGATAATAACCAGGTGTCAAGAAAAACTAATGCTATAAATATCTCCGCTGTAACTCTATAATCAAAGTGAGTTGATGAGTTGAGAGTGAATTGATCTAAACTAAATGATGTTAATAATACATGGAACATTAAAGTAATATTTCTAATTCATCTTTTCTGGCTACTTAAGTTGCTATTGCTACATATTAGATAGCTCAGAACATTCTACAACTCATTCCGCCACCCAAAAAATGTAATGACGGATCTAAGTGATGTTATAACATCCTATGGAAATAAATAATTTTGACTTTGACTTTAGAAATAATGATGATTCTTTTGCATTGTATACAAGTATTCTGTTTTTCTTCATTTCGAGTATGCTAGCTTTTTCTTCGTATTATGAATTGTTCATGAGTAGATAACTTTTAATTTACCTATTTCATAAAGTGGGCTACCTATTTTATATTTCATTTTGTATATTTTCTTTGAGCTCGATTCCAGAAAATTCTATGTTGGATGTCTGTTCTGTATATTAGGTATAGTAGAGTACTTGAATTACTTTTTATTCTTAAATTAATTCCCGATTCGCGGCTAAAGCTGGCCTTCTATTTAAACATTTTCATTATTACCTACTCTTATGGACTTCATTATAAAAAAATCTATTTCGCTACTGAACAATGACCTCAACCAAATAAATAAATAAATAAATAAAATTCGTTCCAAGCTCATATTTGCACTTCAAACTGATATGGTGGTCATTCCATTATATCATAACGGCTTATTCAATACTAGCAATCCACACGCGGCCCCGCTCCTGTCGTTTTCTGATTTTTTTACGAGCATCACACATTTTCGTGTTAAAATCGTTGATAGTCATAAAATTAGGCTTCTCATCCGGGATTAACGGATTTGAACCCCATTCATCTTCTTCTTCATCGTGTTGTAGAGTCAACAACCGACCTCACAAACCCTAGACTATGCCCTCTGTGGTGTAGTTGGTAAGCACGTCGGCTGCGTATAGGCCGAAGGTCGTGGGTTCAAGTCCCGCCGGAAGGTTTACGTTTTTGGTTGTTTTCTATTAATCTTAAATATTCATAAACCCTGGTGTCAGTGTTATAGAGCCTAGATGGTAGTCGGGACCAACAGCTTAACGTGCCTTCCAAAGCACGGAATAATCTTTCTTTTCGGACAATCCCATCATGTGCCACTGTGATTTTGACGCTCTTACAGTAAAGGCAACCACCATGAGAGCTGCACATATCTGCGAAGTAATTCAGAGGAAATTCACAATATGTAAAGTTGGCCGTGTGTTGACGGCTGAGTAGAATACATTTGTCACCAACCCCTACTCTTCCCGTGGGTGTCGTAAGAGGCGACTATTAGTTACTACACATTGAACAGGGAACGGGCAGCAGCGCTCTCTGATACAGTAACCTTTTAATCTGCGATCTCCAACCCGCCTGCCAAGCGTGGAGACTGTGGCAAAACCCTCCACTTAAGTGGAGTTCATAGTCCAGCAGTGGACTGTAACGGGCCGTTGAAAAAACTGAAAAATGACCAACCCGCACTGGGTCAGCGTGGTCGACTAAGGCTGGATCACCCACCCTCAGGGTAGGTTCTAGCCTCTTGATAACTTTGCATTATGATGACAATAAATAGTTAGATGATGGTTAGCTTATGATGATGACGACGAAACAAAATCTAATCCTATCTTTGCCAATTTAAATTTTCATCTAAATCAGTAAAACAATCAAGCAATTAAAAACAAGACAGACAAACTTACTTTCGCATTTATAATAGTAGTAAAACTTGTATGAGTATAGTCCGTAGAGTAAGCCCTAAAGCAAGATTGCAAGGTCAAGATGCTATATGGAGCATTGGAGCTTCGTGTAAGTACTTGCATGTACTTTAATACGATCATTGAGCAGTTATGAGCTTCTGATAGTCAGCAGAAGGGAAGCAGTAATATAAGATTTTATTTCTAAGTTTTATTAAATATTTTAAGATCTATAGCAACGAATGTTTTGCTAATGATGATGAAAGTCAACTTTTACTAACGTGACATTATTCTTATTAAATAAATGATATGACAATAAATATAGAGATTCATTTCAATTAAATTTATTCATAAAGTATACAACATAATAGTCCGAGGGCCAAAGCATAATGATGCCTACAGGATAAAAGTACGTAATAATTGTTAGTAAAAAAAAAGATTCTTATCTAATATAAATATTATGTCAATTTATCATTATAGTCGCCATCAGCAGATTATGCACAAAACAAAACATTTAATTTAAGAACACATTTTTCTAATATTATGAGCACCTTTTGCGTGGGAATGATTGATTTATTGTAGGCTTCCATAACTTATCTATTACACAACAATCATTAAGTTATCCAATAACTTTAGACAGCCATTTATCAAAGGATTTAATATGGTGTTGATTTTGTACCGGAAACCTGTCAATTTAAACAATTTACAACTTAAGTCGAAAAGAGCCTTTTCTAGTCAGCAAGTGAATGCACTTAATTGTTTTAACCTTAAGTCCATATTAGTGGGCAGACGATTAAGATAAACGCTTATTTTTTTTAAACACACTTCATAATTTCTTTAATCACAGGAAATTATGGAAAATATTGTTTTATGCATAAATTCAAGACCATTCTTCTATATATACAGTTTGTGATCGCCTTGCTTAGCACATTTTGCATATAACCATCCATAACAATTAGACGGGTCTATACGTATCGTGTTCGTTTTCGATTAAGCAACTCCAACACACGAATTTGAGCATCTTCTGTATCAAAGTAGATCGATTTGGAAGCTGCCAGTATAAATATTGTACACGATATTGAACTATATCAGTGATCTTTTGGACATCTTCCTAGTAGCTTGTGGTAGAAAAAAATAACAGAAATGAAGCTGGTGCGTAGAAAATAGTTTTTTTTTTTTAAATTTAGACAGTGCAAAAGTTAAAGAAGTTGGTTGAAAGGTTGATAAACCGATTCGGTTGATGGACGAGTTGCAACTTCTTAAGTGACGTGAAACGAACCTAATGATAATGAAGATGTATCAGATAGTGAAGTGATTTGTGAAAATAAGAAGCTTTTGAGAAATATTAACAAATAATAAAAGTTACACTGTATTCAGTTAGCCATTTGAAGGGCTTTTTTACAAATTTTAAAATTTTACGTTTGATAATGGTTTCTGATGCAAAATAATTCCCTATAACAATAATATTATTTTGTTTTATTTCTATCTAAGCAAAATAAAACACACAAATTTATTGCAAGTGAAAACGTACTGTAGGAACTTACTACTCGCTAGTAAATAATAAACAACTATTGTAATAGTATTGATAGTATCACAATAACACATCATCTCTCAAGCATAGTATTTAGTCATTTGTAAACAATTCGCAATAAGTTTACCAGTCATGTCTCATAATTTCAGCTATAAGCTTGTTCTAGGAAATAGTCATGATAACAGTGAATTATTATTGTGAATGGTATACACTGTTGAATTCGTACAATTTATTTCAGATAATACTATTGGCAGTGGCAGCCTTGTCTAGCGGTGCGAAGTTAGACAAGACGTACCTCCCTCCTTCTTACGCCCAGACATCTGGAGGAAATGGCCAATTCCTCGACGCACCAGGCTTCCAGAACAATGACTTCACCCAAGCCACCAGCAACCGCTTCGCTAACAGCAACGGTGTCCAGAATGGCGACAACTTCCAAAACAATGATTACGCTCAGAACGGCAACGATTTTGCACTAAACAGCAATTACCCACAAAACGACGGGTCGTTCGGACAAGCCAACGGTTTCATTCAGAACGATGGTGAATCTTTCAACGATTTCAACCAACGCCCTGAACGTCCTCAAGCTGCTTTAGAAAGATCTGCAGCTATCCTTCGGCAGGACAACAGTAATGATGGAGAGACCTACGCTTATGCTTATGAAACTTCAAATGGAATAGTTGCTGAAGAAAATGGAGATGCGACTGATGGTGTTAAAGCTCAGGGTGGTTATTCTTACACCGGTGATGATGGAAAAGTGTACAGTGTGAGGTAAGAGAGAAACTTAATTAGTTTTGACCTACGCCTTTCAAGTTTGAATTAAATATTACAAATTTAATTTATTCCTCTTTGAATGGCCAGTCTTATTTTTTGCCCGAGGAAGCTGTCGGCTCAGCAGTCACTAGAAGTTTTGATGAGGCGCACTGAAAGCCGTGTGGTGACGGCAGAGTAAAATACATTTGTCACCAACCCCTACTCCTCCCGTGGGTGTCGTAAGAGGCGACTAGGGACTACACATTGAACAGGGATAATTTGCGATCTCCAACCCGCCTGCCAAGCGTGGAGATTATGGCAAAACCCTCCACTTAAGTGGAGGAGGCTCATAGTTCAGCAGTGGACTGTAACGGGCCGTTGATTGATTGATTGATGCACTGAAAGATCTCTCAAGATGTATCTGATAGTGAATAGTTTGCATTTGCGTATTTAAACTCTATAAATATAATTTTCAATATTTATTGCAAAGTAATTTTAGTTTACTCAACTTCCTAAATGAAATTACAGATCATCATCCTTTCATTTGCAGCAATAAATAAATTAATTTATGTACCTTTGGCCTGAATTGGTTTATCCGTTGCGTTGTTTATTGCTTTTAACCTCTGAGACTTGTGTGCATACCTGCTTTTGATCGACTTACCTGTATTATTTATGTTAATTCGAATACGAAGTTATCTCAAAAAGTTTTTAATGGCCTCATGGTTTTTCATTACTTTGGTATTTGTTTTTGCTTTTCTTTTTTATCTTTTTACCTTAATTATGCTTCTATAAAAAAAATAGAAGTGTTCATGATATTTTTTAAATTAAAATAAGTTTTTACAATACTTGAGATTTTAACTCTTATACCATAGATTAATATTTAGGTTTTATTTTTAGATACACAGCCGACGAGAATGGTTTCGTGCCCCAAGGAGACCACCTCCCTACCCCCCCTCCGATTCCTGAAGAAATTCTGGAAGCCCTGGAGAAGAATGCTCAGGATGAGGCCAATGGCATCTTCGACGATGGTAATTAATACGTCCTCGAAAAGAGAAAACTTCCCTAAGATAGTGTTATGTTCTGTTACACTGAACTGTTCAAAGTCAAAGTCAAAGTCAAAATTTTTTATTCGAATTATTATACAAATCATTTTTCGACGTCAAAGCTATCATGGATGGCACGTTCACTACCAGTGTACGCCCTCTGTGGAGAAGAACGGCCAGAAGAAACTCCACAGGAATTGTATCTTTTGTACTTTTCTTTTAAATATATAAAGAATCATACATGAGTCATAATTACAATCTACTCCGCTAATTTGGAACAACAGTTGACCAGACGTTTTTAATGTATAATGTAATGTTTAAAGCCGAAACAAAGCATCAAATCAAAGATAGTGAAATGGAAAACAAAATTGATTAATAAATCATAATCAATCACAGTCACAATAATCAATCCCTTGTGACTTTCTGAACGTATTTTTTAACTTCTCTAAAATAACATATACGTCCACGGGTTTAGTACATCATCACACCCAAAGTTAAATTGTCGAACGCCAATAGATCGACAACGATTTATCGAATGCTCAGAACGGCGATATTCCAATTGGTCAAAATGCTATTTCGTCAAATGGTTAACACATGATCTACCCTAGTTTTGGATTCGGGTACACATTATTGCATTGTAGCTGTCATAAGCACTACCAACTTTACAATGTCAGATTCAGACAGGTTATCAAAATTACAAGTTCTATTAACTAACCGAAATTTGAATCACGACTATGGATTGCGTAATCGTGCTAAATATCACTTCACTCGTCATTTTCAAGTTCTGGGTCGGATGATTGGATGTGTATGGTAGTCTTGAAATTCTACCAGGTATATAATAGTGTTCTTCTTGAAAGTAAAATAAAACATCTTACCATACTATTTATAATCTGTCTGTAAAATTGCATAGTGTTCTTTGAATTTTTCATGAAAATTAGTGTTATTACGGTTTTGTCTACTACGCAGGTTGGGACTCATAATAAAAAATAATATTAGTTCCGATTGGATTATGTTTTAATGAAATTTTACTCGTAAAATAATTTTAATTATTAAAAGTAAATCTACTATAGCATATTGCAAAATGACTCTTTTAAGCAATGTTTGCTGAATTTAGAAAACAACTTTGGGTAAACAACAAACTAACTAAATTATGTCACACTAAAAGTAATATAAAATTTTAGGATCCTACAGCGACGGCAAGTACAACGACGATGAACAGAACAATGGAGCTGGATACAACTACAACAACAACAACGGCATTAACTTCAATGCTGGTAGTGACTTTAACAACGACTTCAACGATGTCAATGCTGATGATGACGACTCTGTGGTTACCAACAACGCTCTGCTCCGATCTAATAATGCTGCCCAGTCCACCTTTGGAAACCAAGGAGTTGAAAAAGCATACCTGCCACCTTACCAGCAGAATGCTCAGCGTACCCAAGCCGGTCCAAATGGTCGCAATTCAGCCCAAAACAACGGCGTCCGTTATCAAAGCAACAACGGTTTTGGTAGCCGAATTGGCGTCGAAAAGGCATATCTTCCTCCTCAACAATTCGAACAGAACGCTCGTCGCACCCAAAACAACGGTTTCAGAAACCAGGTCAACAACGGCTTCAATGGAAAAATCGGTGTTGAAAGGGCATACCTTCCTCCTCAACAGTTCAAACAGAATCCTCAAGCTGAGGCGAATGCTCGCTACAATCCAGTCCAAATCAATGGATTCAGGAACCAGCTGAACGGTGGTGTTAATGGACAAAACGGTGTTGAAAAATCTTATCTGCCTCCTCAAAAATTCGGGCAACGCAACCAGGAATCAAACAGTGTCAGCAATGTTCAGAATGGCGTCAACAGAGCATATCTACCTCCTGGACAGTTCGGACAACGCGACCAAAACGTAGCTGCTAGAGGGCGATTCATACCCCAAGGAAATTCAGGTATTAGAAACCAACCATCCAATATTGAAAGGACTTACTTGCCGCCTTCTTCCCTTAGCCAAGGACAGTCACTTAGAAGCCAAGGTTTTAAGAGCATAGGTTTAACAAAGAAGACTAGTGTTAGCAGAGAATACTTGCCGCCAAGTGGCCTAAGGAGGACAGGTTTTGAATCAAACGCCCTCTTCAACAACAATGACGAAAATCAATTTTAGAACAATTTATTATTTATACAAAAAAGATTTATACATAATGTATTAAACATAATTTATAGCAATATGACGTTTTTTTATTAAAAACCTTATTGTTAATTAAATTTTACATTCCAAAGCATCATCTGTAGGTTCTTTCTTCTTGTTGTTCTAATGCAACATACTCACTTCCATATTAAATATTAATGTGTTTTTATAGACTGAATGTGCAAGCTGATATTGAAAAGCTTTCGTTTCAATAAATGAAAAATCATTGCTTGCTTATACAAAATCATCGAACACAGTCACAATACCTATAAAAAGTACACTGTATAGGTTTTTATATTACCGATGTGACAATGATGATGATATAAGACTGCCTAGACATATTTCCTATCAAAATATTTAATTTGTCTTGAGTCTTATCAACCGTCACTACGGGGCGTGGTACTGTCACCGACTCAAAGCAAATAATGCGTCTGTCTTGCCATTTCATACTCTTTTAAAGCTTGGGTGGCTTCATTGATGAATTTGTTAAATAGAAGTTGTATGTCATCTTCGTTTTATTTATCACGAATCGTCTGTAGCATGTTGCCTATACATAATGAAAAAAAAAACAAATATTGTAAAGTTATTTACCTATTATGATGATGCCATTGTGGATGAAGAGATGGGAGAATACGGTGGTCTGATTTATTTTTAGAGAAGACAAAGGCTAATCAGTGATAGTTTAGACTTAAACTTGTTGTAGGTACTAATCTTCTAATCAATTTTTAAACTGTAAGAGGCGATTCTTTATCATGAGTAATATAATGGGAAGGATATGTACTTAATATCATAAAAAGCGTTTTTGTTTCTTACTACTTCTGTTGCATTAATTAATATACTTATATTTCAAGCATTCCACGACAAAAATCCTTTTAAACCTAATGTATTAAACAAAGGAGATGATTTCGCAACAAACGATCAAATCATTAATATCATTGAAGTTCAAAACACACAAAAAGGCCGATCAACTGATACACTCATCTTACCCTTAACAAGTTCATAGTTCACGGATGGTAAGCAATTAGTTGAGACAATGCATTACTATATTTCTGACCCTAGTCGTGTGTCACGTGACCTCAGAGGTAATGGCCGAGGAGAAGTAGATCTGAAACACAATACAAATGTAATTAAAATTTTGAAACATCATCCGTATATTGGTTTTGATCTTAAATGAGTTTGTGAAGGTGCTTTGACTTTGTGACGTAAAAACAATTACCTACATTGATTTAATGAAAAGTATTTTTTCTAATCAATAAATGAGTTCTAAAGCTTATTTTTTAATTACTTTTTAAATACTACCACAATTTGTGATAGTAAATACGATTTCATGACAATATTATATTTAAGATGAAATTGTGCAACCTCAATGAATTCCTTACTATAATAATTATCATTTCCCAAGTATCATCACCATCATCAACGTCAGCTACAGCTCATGGGCTTAAGCCTACCCTGAAGTAGGGCGATACTAAGTATAACATTTACTATTTATATTGCATCGATCAAAAGATGTTTTAAATGATGATAAATGTTAATAAATAAATTGAAGGCACGTAAAACCCTTGGTCTCAGAACTACCTGAAAGCTCTGGTAATACTTAAATTAGATGAGCGGAGAGATGTTTTTGTAAAATAGCAAACCTAAGCAGATCGGAGTGGACTTCACTCAGGTTTTCATTATGAAAACACTAGCGGTCCGCCCGCGGCTACGCTCTCGTTGTGTCTACACAGAAGACTTTTTCCCGTAAAAAGTATTAAATGTGTTAATCCAGGTTTCCTCCATTCTAAATTTCATCCAAATCCATTCAGTAGTTAAGGCGTGAAAGCGGAACAAATATCCAAACATCCAAATATATTTTCACATTTATAATATTATTTATAGTGTGATATCTTATCTACTATCTTATAATAACACTGGGTAGACCTAACAATGTAAGAAATTAATTATAGGTACATCGTTAACTAGATTACTGGACTTGATAGTCTAGCATAGGCATCATGAAGTCGATCCAAGCTACATTTATAATGTAGGTACTTCATTCTATTAATTTCCTAGCAAGAGAATTTTCAGTTTAATTAATTTAACCAGCACAATGATAGAAAGGATGATAGAATTATGGAATAAAAATAGAAGCAAATGGAATAAAAGGAGGAAGAAGGAGTCGTTGAAGGAAAAACGTAAAGAAACCTGCATACACCTGGTGAAGAAATAGAAAGGTTTGTGTATGAAGTTTAATATAGCCAACACTCGGCCAGTGTGGTTGACCTACGGCCTGATCACCCTTATTTAGGGTAGGCTTGAGTCCCAAGGGACTTACCATTAGTTATTAGTTACCTTTAGGGATAGTCGAAAGTTATTTTTTAAATTGTTTAACGTAAAAGTATCAGAACTTACGCGCCTTCGTTGTAGTACATGACATTCAGAATCAAAGCTGTGAGATGATATCACTAGCTGTTATGTTATATATTATGTCATTGTCATTGTTTCATTTCAGATCTCGGAGGATCAGATCGATCTAAATGACGATCCCAACATTATGCTTAGACTCATTAATGTCACTTTTGTCTAACACCAAACGTTTGTCACCAACGATTACACTCCTGGCCACACAAAATGTCAAGGTCCCGGAACGCACAAGCCACGATCGGTGACCAACAATAAAATTGCGAAATTGTAAAATAAACACTCATAATAACTTGTTTAGGTGTTTGACAGCTACAATTAGGTTTTCTGTCACGCTTACGTCTGTCACGTCCACACGTACGATAGCCCATTAGAGACTAATTTTAAGGATGGTATAAATAACATTTTTTTGATGGAAGATGACACACATCCCCAGTGGATCCTGCAGTGGATACATCGTCTGAGATGAAGAGGTTTATGGTTAGTGCATTATTTTGTGGCTTGAAGTGTAGTGAAAATATCAGTGTTGATAAGTGAAAGTGGTTCCAAAGTGACAATACAGATCATTGTAGATCTGATAAATCTCATTATGTCTTTGTTTTGAACTCAAATCATAAAGTGGTACTATTACGTCAGTATAAGTGACAAAGTTTATCTTTTATTTACAGTTATTCTTAGCCCTAGGGCTAGCAGCCACTGAGAAGCTGGATAGGACCTACCTCCCGCCACCAGGATCTAAATATGCAGGTGGACAGCCCGGAGACTTGCAAGTTCCACTGAAATTTCCAAAACAAGCTTATACTACAACAGGTTCACCACTACCAGGACAGAAGATCAATGAACAACCTAGTTTCGAAGATACTCGATTAGTGCCAGGCTCTTTCAGAGGATCTGGCCAGGATTTCTCAGCAACAACACCATTGACACCATCAACCAAATTTCCTTTCAACTATTTCCAAAGCAAAGTACCGACTACGACAACATCCTATGCTTTTACACAGACTACAACTTTTCCTCCCAACGAGGGCTTTGAGACCACCCTTAGTCCTATTTTCCCTGTTGAAGGACCGTTAGGTGAGCAACCTGGTTTTATTAACCAGCCTTTTAGTCAAGGACAAAGTTTCAATCAGTTTGCAGGTCAAAACCACCCAAACTTTGCACAGCCAATTAACCAACTTTCACAAAGGCCCGATTTTTTACCCATTTCGAATGTTTCTGGAGGTCAAACTTCTTTTCCTGGAAGCCAAAGTGTTCATCCAGTTTATACTCAAGCACAGAACATCAACCAGAATCAACAATATGTGCCAGTATCAACTGCATCACCTGTAGGCAGTGGATTGCAACAAGGACTTGCTGCTTCTCATCCTAATTCTCAAGGATATACTCAACATCTAGGTGTTCAGCCCCCACGTCAATTTAATCAACAAGACTATTTCCCATCATCTACTGCTACTCCTAATTATCAGACTGGTATTCCTTCTCAGTATGATGACAACATCTCAAACATTCAAACAACAAAAGTTAATGGCCAACAGCTTTCTGACTATCCTTTAAATGGCCCGTCAAGCTACTTTCCATCATCTACTGCTGCCCCTGGTTATCAGGCTGGTTTTCCATCTCATTACAATGGCGAGATCTCAAATATTAATGGTCAACTGCCTTCTGGTTATCCTTCAAGCGGTCCACAAGGCTACTCTCCATCATCTACTGCTATTCCTGGTTATCAGGCTGGTATTTCTTCTCAATACGATGGCGACATCTCAAACATTCAAACAACAAAAGTTAATGGCCAACTGCCTTCTGGCTATCCCACGAATGGCCCACAACAAAGTACAACTCAGTACATTGATAAATACGGCAATGTTCAGAATAACGTTGCTCCTGGATTCTCTGTGCCTCATCAAAATCAACAGGGCCAGAGTCCTTCTCCTCAACTAGGATTAACAGAATTTGGACCACAGGGACCGCAGGTATCACACAAAGCTTCTGATACTGGTATAACTCATGTTCAGCAGCAAGGAGTATCACGCCCTCAATACATTGATCAGAAAGGATCTTTCCTAACATCTATCCCTTCTCAAGGAACTAATATACCTAGCATGTCTGGAGCTCAACTACAGGGAGGCCAACAGTTTGTTGGTCAACAGGGACCACATTTGCCTACCACTAGTTCAGGTGGAATTTCTAGTTACCAGGGATACCAGCAACCTCAGTTTGTAAACCAACAAGGCAATTTCCCATCTACTGAAATTTCTCAATCCACACCGATACCTGAAACGTCGCTAAACCAGCCTCAAAGAACTCAGAGACCTGAATTTGGAACTCAACAAAACCTTTACCCATCTTCCGGAATTTCTCAAAAAGTAAATCCTCAAACAATATCCCAAGGTACAACCAACCAACCTCAACAGCAATTAGGTGGTCAGCAAGGTTTATATCCATCAAACCTTACTCCTGGCCAAGTAGGCGCTAATCAGCAGGGTGGGCAACAATTTATAGAAAAACAAGGAGCTATCGTCCCAGGACAATTTAATTACCAGCAACCAGAAAGCCAAAGTCCACAAATTATAGGTCAACAAAATTTATTACCATTTGATGGAACCTCTCAAGGATCTTCTATTCCTGGACAAACTAATACACAGCAAACACAGTTAAACCCACAAACTTTCCAAACCACTGGCTTTGTAAATGGTTTACCATCAAAACAAGGTGTGTTAAACAATATTCCTCCAGGAATAAATGCACCTGGTCAAAAACAGTTCATCGAGAACTTCCCCAGTACTGGACCGGTAACTTTTGGTCAACCTCAAGGTACTGATAGCAAAGTCCTGGCTCAATACCCTAAACCAGGAGATCAGCGTATAATTACGGATGTCCCACAGAATAACAAAAGACCTGGTTCAGTTGCTGTGTCTTCTGATTACCAACAACCTTTCATTACCAGTACAACTCCTATTTCAATTCCATCATATAGTACTTCACCTGGAAGAGTGTATCCATCTACCACTTCTCCTCTTTTAGAAAATGACTTGAGAGGAAGGAGGCCGGGAATTATAACTTCTCGACCAGAACGACCTCAAACTGACTCTGACAGAAATGCCATCATACTTAACTATGAAAACGTACTTACACCTGAAGGATTTGCTTATAGCTTTGATACATCAAACGGAATTCACGCTGATGAAAATGGAACTGCAATAGACGGAGTGAAAGCTAATGGATCTTATTCATATGTTGGAGATGATGGAAAATTGTACAGCGTTGTCTATACAGCCGATGAAAATGGTTTTAGACCACATGGTGATCATTTACCAACTCCTCCACCAATACCTAAAGCTATTCAGCAGGTAATCGAACAAGCCACTAAGGATAAAGAAGCTGGTATTTCTCATGATGGTAAGTGCACTCTAAATGAAAATTTATATGTAACTGTCATTTTATTTAGTGTTTTATGTACTTATATCGTTTATTTGTCAATTGTTACAGGATTTTACGACAACGAAAAATATGGTCATAAAAAATATCAATTTCCTAAACATCGCCGTCCTGAAACTCAAGATAAGGTTATTGACGGTGAATATGGAAACAATGACAGAGATTACAAGAAAATAAATACACTTCACGAGGACAGGAAAAGTGTGGCTACTAATGGTAAAAATCCATCGAAGGTGGTATATGATAATAAGAAATATGACATTGACGATGATATGACTGAGATAGATATGGATGGAAAAATACAAAAACAGTTTAATAGAAAGAATCTTTCACGTCGTCCTGTTAACAAAATACCAGGAAAAAATGTTTTTGAAGTTAAACAAGAACATGATTCAATAACTAGTGAACAACCACAGCTTACGGGACAGAACAGCGAGCGAAGAAGACCTTTTGGTCCAGACAAAGAATCACCTAAGCGCCGCCCTGGCACTTCTAGTCACAAAGGAAAACCAGTATTTTATAAAGATCAGTACGATAACAGGCAAAAAAATAATGACAAAAAGTTTTCAGAAGAGGAAGGAGATTTAAGTTATGGACCTGATAAAGATGAAAAAAGGATTCCTCCAAAGACCACTGGAACAAAATATTCAGGATTTGAAGGAAAATCTCAACAAACCAACGATGATGAACAACCATTCCCTGGGCGTTTGGAAACTAAAGAACTATCTGATGCTGGAGTTAGACGTCCTATTTCTCATGGTACACAATCTGTAAAAAGTTTGAATGGTCTCAAACAAACATCTATTAAAAGCACTCATCCTCAAAAACCATTCAAAGATACGTCAAAGACTTTTGGCACGAGGTATCAAGTCAGAGATGATAACACTAGTGATCAGAAAAACTATGAAGAACCTGAATTTTACGACCAAGAAAACCAAGACATTAGTGGCTTAAAGACAATGGAGCCAACTTATACCAGAAACGAATTTACTTACAAACAAAAACCAAGCATTAATTACAAGGAAAATACTTTTGACAAAACTAAATATCCTACGGCTACAAGATTTAGTCAAAGAGGTCAAACATTATACGACCAGGAGCGTAATGAAAATGATAACAGAGATATTCCTGAACAATCTGACAATGAAGAAACGGGGTATCAATATAATCCACCACAGAACAAATTTAGCCAGGAAGAAAAAGATCGGTTTCCTACAAGATTCAGTGACGAAGCTAAGACACCAGTTAATAAATATGAAATGAGTGACAAAAAAACTACTGTCCAGCCTTTTATAACGCCTAATGTACACCGCGATGATGAGGGTAGCTATGAAGATGTTTCTGAAGAAAACAGTCATTTAAAGGAATCAGGGAAAATGACATCTAAAATTCCTGAATACACAACAAGTGAAGACAGTTCAGAATATTTCGATGACCAAAGTGAACCTGAGCAACAATTCGATAGAGAAGATGAAAGTTCCGACAAGATCCGTCCAGTTAAGCCTGGAAAAACAGCTTCAGTTTATCGTCCAGGATACCAGTCCCAAGACACCACTGGAAAACCTGAATATTATTATGATGAAAACACAACTGAAAAGAAAAGAAAAATGCCTAAACCAGGCTCTAAAAGACCCGAAAACGATCAATATCCTTCTAGTACACAGGGAGAACGAGAACAAGACTACTCAGAAGAGACTATAAACTCCAAGAAACCTGGTTTCACTTATACTTCCTCTACCACCCCCATGCCATCCAAAAAACCTTTGCGCCCTGTTTACAAGCAAACTTTGCCAAAAGAACAACTCCAATATTCAACTATGTATGTACCATCAGATATTGCCAGTACCGAAGAAATTTACAATGAGGACGTCACTAGACCTGGATATACCAGTTCAAAATCTAGTTCCAGGAGACCTGTAACAACTTTTAGTAGTGTTTCTAATACGACACCATCCACAGCAAAGGATATCCCTAGTGCATCGAGAACTAAGATCGTAACTTCGAGACCAACTTACGACTACAGTTCTGACGGAACAATGATTCCAGAATCTCCTACAATTAGACCTGGAGTATCTGAAAGTGCATTTGGTAAACCTTCAGTTAGACCTGGTGGTTCAAGGAAACCAAGTTATTCTACAAGTACTCCAATTAGACCTAATTATAATGAAGACTATGATAGGAAAAACCCAGAGGGTGGATCATTTTATTTAGTACCAGAAGGATCAAACTATCCAGAGAAAACTATAAATGAATCAGCGACGCCTGAATCTAATATTTCTCAAAACCTTGGCCAATCTGGAAGAAAAGATGTCCCAAGTACTACTTATAGACCAAATTACTCGATTACTTCCATTTCCCAACCTAGTTCGGTAGCTGTTGACACGTTTGGAAGACCTTTACGGCCGGTACTAGGTGGTGGATCTACTCAACCTGGGGTTCCCGTATCTTCAAGCCAAGGAACACCTTCCAATGTTTACCAAAATACTGGAGTCAGACCCGAACAGGTTTCCTTCAAACCCTCAGAAGCACGCTTTGGCGACGCTGTTCAGAGAATACCTGGAAAGAAACCTGCCGAATTTGGACCTTCTTCATTCACTACCCCAGGATATCTTGAGCCCTATGGACCTTCAACAGGAAAGATCATCGGTGAAGACTTTAGCGGACCAAAACAACAGCAGAAATATGATCCCAAAACAGGTTATTATTACTAGAAAATCAATGATTATGAAAATTTATTTATTGGAAATATTTTAGATAATTTATACAAGCATGTTATAGAAAATGTAATAAAAATGGAAGTTTAAGTTATGACAAGTGTTTTTAATTCTATTTATCCCCTTTTAAAATAAATGGCATTTACTAACAATAATGATATGTATTATCTCGAAAATTACTTGGAAAATCTAACAATGAAATGGAATTTAGGCATGCATTTAACATTATTTGGGTGAATTTCAACAAGCGATATTTTTTTATCATTTCGGTGAGATTTTTTATTTTAATGTTTTTCTACGCAGTTTCGATGACAAATAAAACTTTATTCTATTTTATTTCGTGTGTGTGAATGGGCATCGAATATTATAAAAACTTACTGAGATATTTAAGGTTGATTTTTTTTTAGGCAACTGAAATGAAAAGTGTCAACCGAAATGATAAAAGTGTGCACCGTTGTGATAATTAGTCCACCGAGATGATATAACTGTACACCGTAATTAATTTAGCCCACTTAAATGATACGGCCAAGGAAAGTTGTATAGCGTAATCAGGGTTCAGTCTGTGTTAGGACTGTCTTTTTATCCATATCAAACGTCTTTCTTTCTTAAATATATAACGTTTGCTTATTCTGTAGTTGACTAAAGCGGAATAAAATAAAAATAAAAACTTAAATAAGTTATGAAATAAATTTTGATTGTATAAAATTCTAAAATAATTTCTAAGATGCCATCTAATAAGTAGGATAAAGATTCTTTCCACATTCTTAATTATTTGGTCATTAGCCGTAACATAAATAGAAACATAAACAAAAATAAAATTATAACCCTTTGACTCAATATTTTACACAAGGAACTCTGAGACTTATGGTTGTTTTCATTTCGGTGACATATTTAATTTCCATGGACTGTTACCGGTATTTAAGTCCACCGAATCCTCTGAAATGATAACACTGAGATGATAAAATTTTAAGTTAATTGCATATAAACTCCGAAATAAAATCTGTATTTTATATAATACTGGTTAAATAAAAGAATACTTAAAGAGAAAGCAACATACGAATTAAGGAAGAAATCGAATGAATATAACACGAGTTATAACGGCTACCGAAATTAAAATATTTTTGTCTCCTATACCACTGAAATGATGAACTTACCTTTTTGGCGGGAAACCACGACACGTTGTGACCGGTGTGTTCACGCCGAGCTCTCGAGCGGGACTGGTCGAAAGTGGCGCAGGGTAAGGGGGGCACACAGATTCAATGCTAACGGAGGTATCTTACCAAATATAACTCCCCACTGGAATGAATACTTTTCTCCGGACAAAAGTTGATTGCCTGTCAAATTTATTCTTACGTAATTAAACAATTAGAAATGATTTCCATTGATGGCTTAGTTATCTATTAATATATTTTAAGTACATCTGAATTGATTTAATAAGTAACATTTCCGATACAAGGCATTATATGAGCAGAGATAGGTCCAGGACAAGTCACCGACATGATAAAATGGCACTTCAATATTTTTTTTATATATGTAATAGGGTACGTACCTTAATAAAATTTATTGCACAAGTAGAGGGCTATGTATTCTGCCCAGAAAAAATATAATCAACCATATAGAAAGACATTGCACTACCGTTCTCAGCTCCGCCGTGGTTTTTTTAAGCTTGGGCAATTCACCCATTTATACATTCCTTAAAACTTAAGCCACTCATATTAATGTCTGTTTATCCAAGCGTCTTATCCAAGCCCTATAGCTCCATCTAGAGAACTGGCATTGCTCTATTGACTTCGATTTTTCGATTTGGAACGCGGCTCTTCACTATCGCAGTCTTGCCGTATCACCTAAAGTTACTACTCTGAGCTCATAGATGGCGTATATGTTGCCTTTTTTTGTTCTCTGCTTTATTTCAATATAAAGATATATTTCAAAATCATTAATTTATACGGATGTAGCTACGGATTTTTGTGTGAATCGTACTAGTGGAAGCTGTAGCCGTTTATATTATTGTTAACAGTAGAACCACAAAACTAGATACATCAATAATGTAACATCATCGGCATTTCATTTGCCTCTTGCAATATTACATAATGCACGCACATGGTGATAAACAATATTTTTTAAAGTTTTTTTTAACTGAAATATAATTTGTTTGTATGTACTGCTAAACATGTCAACTGCTACGCTCTGCTACGATCTACGGCGTAGCTGTGAAAATAACAAACTAGATGCTACATGAAACGTAAAATATTAAAAAAAGAAATTTTTCATGGAATCTTGTTTATAAAATGTGGAAATTTGAGTACAGCAACGCCGACAATATATACCTGATTATAAATCTTTACTACGTACTCGTAGTTATGAAAAAAGTTTGAAGCACTTAAAACTTCTTGAAACGGACTCCGATAAAATTAGTTCAAAATGAAAATAATCTATCAAAACTACTTCTATAAAACAGAAATACCAAAACAGTGCATTTGCTGACGCATTAAAGAATAATATACTTCTTTTTAGAAACCTTAAAATACGTGATGATGAATAAAAGCGTTTTCCAACTAGGAAGGTACTTTAATTAAGCTGTTAGTCATCATTACTATCAGTTCAAGATGATTATGGCTTAGAACATTTGAAAATAGGGCTAGATAAAAAAATAGTTCAATTGACAAAAAAAAAAAACTCCCAGCTCTAGATAAACAAAAAACCATGCCGATAATGACTCCAAAAAATCATCTATAAGAAAAAATACCATAATCGGAACTCATCTTTTTCCTTTTTTCTTGTCTCGTGTTTTTGCTACCACATCTGTTATTTAATGGGCAGTAGGTCAAAGGAGCTCATCCATCCAACTAGATCCGGTTCTTGGATGTAGCTGGGGTCGAGGACTCATGCGAGATTCAAGGCTGTGAGGTGGAAAAAGTAGACTTATGTTTAACCTAACCATTCCTGTCATTCATTCATACGATCACGGTCTTATCCCCGGAGGAGTGAGTAGAGTAGTGGGCTCCCAAGGAAGTATGTATGGGTGGTTCTCAGTTCAGATGTACGTTTATTTTTAATATTTTCATACCTCTCTTAGTTCAGCTGGACTGCTATGGTATTCTGATCTTGAAAATATGTTATAGCTATATGTTACCGTGTTACAGGCCGTGTGGTAACGGCAGAGTAGAATACATTTGTCACCAACCCCTACTCTTCCCGTGGGTGTCGTAAGAGGCGACTTAGGGACTACACATTGAACAGGGAACGGGCAGCAGCGCTCTCTGATACAGTAACCTTTTAATCTGCGATCTCCAACCCGCCTGCCAAGCGTGGAGATTATGGCAAAACCAAACACTTAAGTGGAGGAGGTCCGGCAGTGGACTGTAACCGGCCGTTGATATTGATGTTGATATGTTACGGAGGACCAATAGCTATACAACAAAAAAAGATTAATCAAAATACGTTCAGGGGTTTTTGCGTGAATTGCGAACAAGACGCAGACAGACGGACAGACAAAAATTTCAAATATCATATTTTTGGCATCTGTTACGTTTTAAGAAGACCCCCAGAGGTATTTTTATTTTTTAAATTTCAATGTACAGAATTCAAATCCCAACACGATACAATGTGTGTTTGAATTTCAAACTGATTTTTACATTCATTCGAGGCTCTTAAGATGAAGGAAATCAAACACATGCGAAAAATTCAAAGGCTGTGTGTGAAGTCGACCAACTCGCACTCTCTCCTGATCACTCTACTTCCGGGTAGGCTCGAGCCCCTTAGTGGGGACGTAAATTAGCTGTTAATGAAGTATATGACCTTACTGCGCCGCCGGAAGGACTGTAATACCATCACGACAAAGAATCCTTTAGTTAAGCACGTCGCTTAACAATCGTGATCGCTCCGTCAATAGGCTCTGTTCTCTCGTATTTTGTTAACAAGAATGCGTCTGTCACTATGTAAGGCGAGGTTATAGGGTCATGATCGTGAATTTGGTTCAAGTGAAGTATAGAGATTTCGTACAAGCTTCAACTTAGGGTGACGTGACGATACTAGTATATACCGCTATACAACGTGTTACAAAAAATACCAAAAACAAGAATATTTTTATCAAAGGCAATTAATTAAAATTTTCCCATCTCTAGTGATCAGCTGTGTCAAAGAATATTCGGACCAGATAATAATGTAATTTTAGGTTAATGTGCCTATTTTTACCGCTATGGTTAAAAATGTTTACGTACTACTTGTACCACAACATTCACATTAGAACAATTAATTTCAAAATAAAAAAAACTACAAATAAATAAAAAAAGCTTTGTTAAATCATTGTTATGAAATAATAAATTAATGAAATAATGAACTAAATATTTCAAAATAATATTTATGTTTGTAAATACGTAAACAAGATAATTAAGGCAAAAAAGAAAATGTTTTCTAACATAAATTGATTTAAGTACATCTCTTTTAAAAATGTAGGCACGAATGGTGTACAAATACTTTTCCGTTCTGAGAATCGATAGTCTATATTTTAGGTGTCAAATGACACTAGAGATGGGAAAATTTTGATTAAATACCTGTGATGAAGAATATTCTTTTTTTTGGTATTTTTAACGGAAGAACAGCGTTGTGACGTGCCTCGTGTCGTCGCAACATTATGCTGAGTTAGGGCCCATTCAAGGGTGCAGTACATCAGCGATAACATATATTTTATTGTTTCTTCTTAGTGTATACTCTGTTTTGTATTTGTTGTTCTTGTACTGTATCATTGAATAAACGTTTTTATCTATCTATCTTATCTATCTATCTTTTGTAACACGTTGTATAAGAGGCGTCTGAAAAACAGGCCTGCCCCGGGACTTGTTCCAGTGGCAGCGTAACCGAGACGTCTTTATTATCGCCTTTAGTTAAGTATTAGTATTAAGAACTAAGTAATTATTATTGTTAAATAATTGGTGGATAATAAATAATATTTTCTTTCTTTCTTCTTTCTATATAACCACTTTGGTAGAAAAATGATTAGGTCGTTTGAAAAAAAAAAAACGATACGAGTGTAATCTGTTAAAAACAAGAAAGTCTGAAACAAACTTAAAATAAAATAAAACAAGTATTATTAAATTGCATTGCCGAATGAAATTTTAAACTAAATATAATAGAATGAATAGATTCTGTATTTACAACTTATAGGCCATATATGCACCCACAGGGGTATCTTTTCTTTTTTTACGTCTTTAATTACTTAAACGTATCTATAATCACTTACAGTACCTACATATAGTTATTATGAAATGAGTGTATCATCAACAGCTCATATACGTCCCCACCGAGGGGCTCGAGCCTACCCTGAATTAGGGCGATTAGGCCTTAGTCGACCACGCTGCTGACCCAGTGTGGGTTGGTCGACTTCACACCTTTGAATTTCTTCGCAGGAGTGTGCAGGTTTTATCACAATGTTTCTTCACCGTAAAAGCGTCGAATAAACGTACATATGCATCCGAAAATCGAAAACACATTGGTACGTGGTGGGGATCGAACCTGCGTCTCCAGGACGGGAAGCGGTGACCCTAACCACTAGAGCACCGACGCTCTCGAAATAAGTGTATAGTTAGTTAGGGTTATATTATAAGGAGAGTCTAAAAATTTCATCAACACAAGTACGCCAAGAATTCGCACAAACTATAGATCCTATGAGATATAAAAGCCTACGAGTATCATAAATGAACCTATTTTGTAAATGTGCATCACTTGTCATGCTCAACATTCTGTAGTTTGTATTACAAGAAGAGCTAATTTATTATCTGGGGCATCCTTGCGTTATTTATGCGTCTAATTTGCATTACTGTAGTCTTTGTAACTTGTGTATAAGATTAGTTTGTTTACACTAAAGTTTGAATACTGTTACAAAATTCTTAGTCGTTAAACGGCTTATGAGCGCACAGCAAAATTTAAAGTTTTAGGGATAGCAATCACTTCGTGTCTGTTTATAGCATTTTCATTACTAATACTCGGAAAGTAGGTCTAAAGTTGCCAGAGGAGCGGATTGAAGGTAATACTTTTCAGCCCCGAGGAAGAATCGTTTTCAACTGACAGCTGTCAATTTATAAAAAAAAACTAGTTCTCATTTCACATTTCTATTGAACTACAGCCACTCATTTACAATGCAATGTTAAATTGAAATAACTTAAAGTTAAGTATTAATTAAAGAACATATATTTTTTAAATGGCTTTATTATAATTGACTTTCAACTATTTCTTTAAAATAAAATAGTATTGAGCAAAATAATTATCATTTTTCAATGATCGAAATGAAAAATAATTACTCAAAAGCTGGCCGGCGGCGGCGGCTCGGCCACAGGAAAAAATAAAAATAAGCGGGAAAGCAGTGATTATCATTTGTTTCTCGAGTTGTAGGGTTTTGTTTACAATGAGTTCATCTGATTCATGGAAGTCACTCATTTTTTCTTTAGCTGATTCGCGTTATTATTTTTACTTTCCTTGTATTCGTAATGAAAAGCACAGTGTTTACCTCTGATTAAAGACTTATTTAGTGCCTCGAACTATTAGGCACAAACCCCGTCTCGGCGCTAAATAAGTTACTTTCACCCCTCGTAGAACAATGTACTATTACAGAGTGAGAGAGAAAGAAAGAGTTACATTCAAGGTCAGCGCTCATAATAATTCGTTGACAAAGCTCATAACTTAGGTCATAAAAGTTAATGTAGAGCGTCAATTTTATAATGAAGGAATGGGATTTGAACCTTTCCAACACGCTTTCAAAATTCAAATGATGATTATGTCTACATGAATCTTCTTTTCACCGGACAAATGGCGAATAACACGAATAGCCTCCGGGAAGTTACTGTATAATATTCTTTACTGCACCAATCTCTTTCCAAGCACAATGCGCTCATTACGAAATATTTTTTTTTTATATTTTGCTCTCCTTGATATTTTAGCTTTATCTCATCTATCTACTTGTAATTGTTTTACATGGCATGGACGTGCAACGAATGGCAGTAGATCATTAGTGCATGCAAATAAATGGTACAGCTAAACGTTCTCGTTGCATCTATTAGTGTTTTCTCATCTAGATCGTTTTGTTTGATAGTATTAGGATGCTGGATTCTTACCTTGAAAAAAGGGTTAGGCTCCTTTCCATTATGATTAATTAGTATTAGTAAGAGTGAGTGTCGGTGGTCTAGTGGCTAGGGCCGCTGCCTCCCGTCCGGGAGACGCGGGTTCGATCCCCACCACGTACCAATGTGTTTTCGAATTTCGAATTCATATGTGTGACGTACACGACGTTCTTACGGTGAAGGAAAACATTGTGATTAAATCTGCACACTCCTGCGAAGAAATTCAAAGGTTGTGTGTGAAGTCGACCAACCCGCACTGGGCCAGCGTGGTCGACTAAAGCCTAATCACCCTAATTCAGGGTAGACTCGAGCCCCTCGGTAGGGACGTATTAGAGATGTTGACGAAGAGTGAGTGTCGGTAGGTAGTTTAATGGTAGCCTCCGTGATTGAGTGGTCGAGCGGTCGACTTTCATTACAGAGGTCCCATATTCGAACCTCGGTGGGACTTTCCCCAGTTCTATTACATTGATACCAAGGTTTGTGTGGTTGTCGACCTCACAACCCACACGATGAAGAAAAATATGTGGCTAGAACTCTGAGATGATGATGATGATGATTTTAACTTTTGATAGTTTTTTTTAATCAATAGAAAAAACACTACAACCGACCTCACAAGCCCTGGTGTCAGTGTTATAGAGCCACCAAAGGCCACTGCCTTGGCTCGTGTAACGATTAGATAGTAGCCGGAACCAACGGCTTAACGTGCCTTCCGAAGCACGGAATCATCTTTCTTTTCGGACAATCAGGTGACTCAGCCTGCAATGTCCTAACCAAACTGGGGAAAGTCTCCCAAATAGATTTTTGCTTGACAGTGTCCCCACCGGGAATCGAACCCGGAAACTCCGTTATGGGCGTTGAAATCATACTATACGTGCGTTAGATATAGGCACTATTTTGTAAGTACTTAAGCAAATTATAGTTTTTGCTCCAAATATGTTCAACATGATGACCTCAGCGGATCCGGGTAGCCATTCAACGCGTCGCTTCCAGTGTTATAAGGCCAAAGGTTTTATAATAGCTATAAATAATGCCAGAACGGCTAAAATTTATGAACGCATTTTACAGCGCGATGGACTGACAGAAGCAACTACACTTATTGCCTTTGTTTTTTTTTTGTTAGACTTAATAATTATATAGAGCAGAAAATTAAATTTTTTTTGTCGATCTTGGACAGGACTCGAACCTGCATCTCCTTGGCTAACCGGGTCAGAAACAGGCCAGGCAAGGCAGGCAGGTTTGTAAGACATTGAGTAATACATATATATTCTTTATTACACACTTAAATTTACAAGATAATATTAAAATTAGTTACAAAAGCGAGCTTATCTCTATAAGAGATCTCTTCCAGCCAACCTACAAGGTGGTGGAAATGGTGAAAAACAGAGCGGGAACAAGGATGTGCACTAAATAAATTAGTCTAAATAAAAAAAAAAACGAATACAACAGATAATGATAGCTTTTTAAACTTGCACGAGAGGTGCATTCGTCTTCTTCTTCATCAAGCGTCTTCTATACGAGTGGTTATCACAGCATCACGCCAAACTTCTCGGGTCGTCTCGGCCCATGAAACTGAACCAATGTTTACAACTTTTTTAAATCTATACACCGTGAAATTTACATCGTTTTGTTCCCGCCGTGTAGTGATAGTACCCGTCAAACTGAACAACTTTTCACGAAAAACGATGTAAATTTCACAGTGTATAATACAAAAATGAACCCCTTTTTCTCCTGGTCACGCTATAACTTGAGAACGGCTTTACCGATTTCATTCATCTTTTTTAAAAATGATTTCTTATATTTCGTAGAAGGTTCTTGCCGTGTGGTGACGGCAGAGTAGAATACATTTGTCACCAACCCCTACTCTTCCCGTGGGTGTCGTAAGAGGCGACTTAGGGACTACACATTGAACAGGGAACGGGCAGCAGCGCTCTCTGATACAGTAACCTTTTAATCTGCGATCTCCAACCCGCCTGCCAAGCGTGGAGATTATGGTAAAACCAAACACTTAAGTGGAGGAGGCTCATAGTCCAGCAGTGGACTGTAACGGGCCTTTGATTGATTACATAAAAAAATAAGGAAAATGTGATGGTAGTGTTTTTGCTATTGTAGGGTAGGTGTTGGGAAAAATGGCAGGACAACATCTGCCTGGTCAACTAGTATTCGTATAAAAAACGAACTCTTATACAATGTAAACAATCGTAAGAATCGTGATGATGTTTGGCAAAATACGTAAAAAAGATTTTTTTCTATTCTTCATTGGCACGCGGTGGGGTTCAGCCACTAGACCACAGATGCTCTTCATCTTCATTCATCAACAGCCCTTATACGTCCCCACCGAGGGGCTCGCGCCTACACTGGCCCAGTTCGGGTTGGTCGACTTCACACACAACCTTTGAAATTCTTCGCAGGAGTGTGCAGGTTTCATCACGATGTTTTCCTTCACCGTAAGAGCGTCGAATAAACGTACATATGGATTCGAATATTGAAAACACATTGGTACGTGGAAGGTTTCAAACCAGCGTCTTCTGGACGGTAAGAGCCGCGTCTCCGGCCACTAGACCACCGACGCTCTTCATCTTCATACCACCTATTATTACACAGAACATTCAGTGGATAAACGTTTTATCTTTCTCCCTAGACTCACAATGGAAAGCTTCACAATAGGGCCTGCAGCGGTCTGTGGTAAGTAAGTAATTATGCAAGTAATAGGTCAGTGGTATGCATTAGGTAGGAGCATCCATTTGCCGCGGGTAGCGTGCAGTTCATTCCGAGAGGCGGTGTAGACGAGCGATTGATGATGCGTTTATATTTTATCTGCAGTAGTCCTAAGCAGAGCCTGTCTCTGTGGTAAATGAGTGGCGTTTTGTGATGTTTCTCTGTGGAACCATTATCATAATCGTATGGGTTTTAAGGTAGATGCCCGACTCCACAATTCGTGGTGTCTTCTGTGGAATAAAAAAGCCAAGGCTCTGTTACATGAAACTTCAATTTGATGTTTGTTGTCTATAATCTATAATCCTGAATCGTTAATTCTTATCTATTTATCATTAAATTGTTAATTGTTGGTTTGTAAAACGGCTTATTGGTAGCGCCACCATAAATACCATGATATAGATAGAGTTTTCTTTACAAGCTATTATGTCTTACGAAATGTCGATCGTCAACGGTAAAAATATTTGCTGCTTTTTTTATCGTGTGATTTGTTAAGTCGACAACCAACCCCACAAACCCTGGCGTCTGATTCATAGAGCTCGGCCACCGAGACTCGTCAGGAATGAACTATGAGCCGAAAGTCGCAAGTAAAAAGTCGCATCGAAATGAGCACGTCTGCCACCGCCAAAATTGCGATCGATCCAAGTTTCGACACGGCATGTAGATCATCGGCGTATTATAGCGACGCGAGCGCATTATTCTGAGCTATGTTAATTTTAATGCTTCTCGATCCTGCACGGGTGATCTTTGCTTTACGTTATTAGCTAGGTATTTGAGATCTTCTTGTGAGGCATTTTGTTTATAGTAAGTAACATTTTATGAACATATATTTTTTTATTGTTTTACGAGTTTGTAGACATCTAAAGTACGCTATTACGAGTTTCAATCACAGTTTCTGTGATCGAAGATTACGAATACAACCGTGTAACTGTGTATGATAAATAGCTATATAGTGCCCCTCCGTTTTGTTCTACTCCATATGCGTGGGCGGCATGCTCTAGCCCTTTTCTTCGTCCAGCAGTCGACGTCTTTGGGCTGAAAATGATGACGATAAAGAATCTATCCGAAGAAGCGGCGTGGGTAACTAATAGAAGTCTTTGAAGAGAGCATTTGTCCAGCAATAAATAAAAAATCGCCTTACATAGTAAATGCTAAACAATCTTGTTAGAGTCACAACTACACTTTTATTGTTCCCTATCATCAGCAGCTCGTACACGTCCCCACCGAGGGGCTCGAGCCTACCCTGAATTAGGGCGATTAGGCCTTAGTCAACCACGCTGGCTTAGTGCGGGTTGGTCGACTTCACACACAACCTTTGAATTTTTCCACAGGAATTTGCAGGTTTCATCACGATGTTTTCTTTCACCGTAAGAGCGTCGAATAAACGTACATAATGAATTCCCGAAAACACATTAGTACGTGGTGGGGATCGAGCCCGTGTCTCCCGGACGGGAGGCAGCGGCCCTAGCCATTAGACCACCGACGCTCTTCCCTATATTGTGGTTTATTTATGGTCAATCATCGACTTTACAGCCCACATGAAAAAGAAGAAGTAAATGTAATATGTATGTATAGTAAACGCTTCTTTCAACGGAAAAACTATAGGGCGCTCAGCAACTAGGTACAGCATACAAAACTAGATATAGTGTGGGAACTCCAACATGTCGAAATCATCTTATGCACGGCTGCCATTGAAGTGATTATATTTGGAGTGGATGAGCGTACATGATTGGACTTTGAGTAGGGCAAATTGTTTAGAATCTAAATCTGAGTGAATTGAAAAGGCAGATTTCCGTCTTTCAAACTATGCAAATTCAAAGATGGCTGCAGATTTTCAACTTCGATAACACGTTTTGATGCGTTCCAATGTTGAAAGAAGGATTTTTGAACGCGTTTTGATTTTGTTTTGTTTATGGTTTCATAATAATTGCTATCATCGGTGCACTTCTAGGACCCTCTAACGCCCTCTATGGGCCTTCTAAGAGGAATAAATATTAGGCGTCGTTTTCAGTTTGGCATCGACGCCTTGGTGTCGACCAGTTTTTCAAGAGTAGTCTCCTCTTTTTCTGTGATGTTAAATATACTAACGCTCTATTGCAGATACAGTCATTATTATTGATCAAATAAGTAAGCAAAGTTACAATGGATATTGGATATAGGCAATTAAAATATGATTACTGCTAGAAGGGTGTATCATCCCGAGAACTGTATTGTAAAAATTTATATTGACAACAACTTGTAAGTCGCAGTCTTAAAAAATTAATTGTCGCACAAAAATATCGTGTTCGCATTTCGTTTTCTATTTAGAGTCAGCAATAGGGAACATGCACATTTTTTTAAATTCATTAATCGAAAAATTTCATGTTCCAGATAAACACACAAAAAATAATTTTCCAAATATCTTGCTAGAAGCAAGGCTTCAAAGTTGAAGTTGATTAGACAGAGAGGTCCGACGACACATGTGACGTCATATGTTTCGTGGGCCATACATCTGCCATAGAAAATTATGTTTTCGTAGAGAGGGACAGATATATTTGTTTAATAATGTTGTAACTAGTTTGTTTTTCGATCAATTTCGAATCTGTTTTGACTGTCAGTATTCTATTTTTGTATACTTTCAGATGAAAAATCTAATATTTCGCGGTCAAATCAAATTACCTAATCACTTAGCTAAAATCACTTACCTAAAAACACATAATCAAACTACTTACCAAAAACGTTAAACTAAAACGTAAGTTGCGTGTCAATGCCAAGTAACACCAACTCGTGATCCCGACTTCCGTTAAACCTTTCTCTTGTGTAACGATGAACTTTACCAATAGTATTCAAGACCACCATTAATGTGTAAATAGGAGCAATTTTTTTTTGTGCGTAGATGTTGGAATTTTAATAGAAGTGGTACCTAGACTGGTAAAACTGCTCAGTAAGTAAAAACTTGAATTTTAATCCGTGTTTATGGTGCGCTCGTGAAGCGTACTGTAAGATAAACCATGCGGTTTATGCAATATACGCCAATAAAATAGTAATATTTATTATCAAAGTCAAAGTCAAAATTATTTATTTCCATAGGATGTTATTACATCACTTAGATCCGTCATTACATTGAGTGAGTTCACTAACACAATGGCGGAATCTGTGGAGAAGAGCTCACCGAAGAAACTCCACAGTCTATCATTATTATTTTATATTTTTTCTTCTCCAGCATTTACTTCGTCCACCGTTGGGCATATGCATATGATTTTCGAATACATAGATCCGATTTATATTAAAACACAATAATATGAAGTTCTTGAACACTTAAAAAAGCTTATGGCTAGACAGCCATAAGATAATAAATAAAAGAATCTATTACACCTTTGCCCTTGCTTTTTGTTTGTTAAATGTCAAGCAGAAAGTAATGTAACCTAAGACCGGATGCATAATAAATTATCGCGAACGTGGCAACTTTTTGCACAGATTGCGATTTGTTACTTCAAGCGTTTCGTATTTTGTGGTATTTTTAATGCATCCGGTCTCAGCGACTTTACATTATTTTCTTCTACAGTTTATGCTTTCATATTCCACATCTATATTTTATCTATTCCACTTTCTGTGCTGATCCATTACTTACAATATAAACAGGGCTGATTTAGTGGTATTCGTAGACAACCTTGATTCTGATCTTCCATACTATTATACTACCTTCATGCGCCAATTAGGGCTGTGATGAATAGTCATCAGTATGTTGATATAATGTCGATCGCTAGGAGGTCAAATAATTAGTTTTTTTTGTATATGGCCAGCATTTCGCTTGAGGCAAGGCAATGCCTACGTGGCTAAGGATTGATTAAAATGAAGTAGTATAATTTTCTAGCCGGATAAGATTAGGTATAGTTATAAATTTAGAGGCATCCATCTCAGTAAAAAATACAATTATCGTGATACTTGTCTTTGTAATTTTTCATTTGGTATTCAAGGTTTTTAGTGTTATGTATTAGTAGTAGTAGTAGTATGAATGAATGAATGAATGAATGAATATACTTTATTGCACACACAGAAATAATAAAACACACACACACTGATCACTGATCTATACACTGATCTATATTTTTAGTAAAAAGAACTAAACGAAACTGATAACATTTATTTACTCACACATCAGCACATCAATTTATAATAATAATAATAATAATAATTGTTTATTTGCTAGAGAATACATGTTAGTATACAAAGGTTTTATCGTAACAATTACAGATTATAGAAAAAAATCTAAGAGCGATATTGTCCTTACCTAATGCTATGTCATCAACATCAACATCAACGGCCCGTTACAGTCCACTGCTGGACTATGAGATGGAGGGTTTTGCCATAATCTCCACGCTTGGCAGGCGGATTGGAGATCGCAGATTAAAAGGTTACTGTATCGAGAGCGCTGCTGCCCGTTCCCTGTTCAATGTGTAGTCCCTAAGCTATGTATTGCTATGTATTGCTTTTGTTTTTTTCTGGCTAAGAATTTTTCTTTTTCACGGGAAAGTTCTTGGACTGACACACGCCGCGCCGTTCCTAAAAAAAAGCTACTGATTGAATTCTGAAAATCGAATCAAAACGTTTTCTATGGATGTTTTACATCTTTTAGATTCGTTGTCACATTTTTTTTATTTTCAACGTTCTTGAAGTATTTTGTGCAAATATATTTTTAAACCAATAAGTTACAATTACAAGTTACCACACAAAGCTCAAAAACAATGAATAACTTAAAACAATATTTATTTGAAGATGTAGGTATTATTTACTAAACCTGCTCACGCATGCGCAGATGTTCGCAACGTGGGTGAAGTTCCAGTTGATTTAGTTTCAATAATCTGATCGTTATTCGTAGCAAGTGCGGCTTGCGCCAGCGCAGCGCAGCGGTCAAAAGGCACAAGTTCACGTACTATATTCTACTAATACTACTCACTGCATTGTTACTAAAAGTTTAATTGACCATAATTTGTTTTCTTATCAAAACCTGAAAAAAAGTGAATTTCTTTTTCTAATGAAGTCTTTCGCAGTTTTTTCTCTCGTATAATATAATGATTCGCTTTCTATTTAGTATTATTGACATAAAGGTTTTTTTATATTTTTACTCAAGTCGTATACTTAGATAAAAACGTTTACCGTATCTAACTTCTAAAAGCCTGAAGAATATTTAAAAAACAAAAGACACAACTCAGTTTTCCGTATTGGATATTTTATGTAATACACAGTAAGAATTCAGTTTTAGGAGCATAACTGTTCCTAAAACAAAAAAAATATACCCAAGGAAAATAACTTTTCCTTGGGTATATTTTTTTCGATGTAACTTGATGATGATGATGATATTTTTTTCGAACCGTAAAAGAAGAACGGTTTTTGCTTAGCATTGCACGCATTAGGACTGTGAGGCACCATAAAAACTTTAAAAAAATCATGTAAGAGAACGCTATAGACCTTTAAGTAGAATCGTGCCTAGCCGCACCTACTTGGCCAATTATTCCGCTCCAGTCTCAAATCAAACATTTTTGATGCGCGTGATTCGCGGATCATTTTTAAGTAGGTGAACATGTGCACGCACAGATTTGCAAAGTTCATTAATAAGTATTTGCAATTTCGGTCTAGTATGATCAAGTTAGATTTATATCTATTGCATGGTGATAAATAACAAAATTACAGGTAATCTGATACGTTATAATTTTATCTTTCAACATTAGATGTGGGTAGTTGCAAATTATTAGCAGATTAATACCTCTACATTGTAAAACGGAATTCAAGTTGGATCAATGGAAATGTAAATAAATATAAATAAATATGTTGGGACATCTTCACACACGGCCATCTGATCGCTTGTACTATGGGTACCAGACAGCAGATATACATTACATAAATAGATAAATACATACTTGTATAGATAAACAACAACCAGATACAAGACAAATACAAGTGCTCATCACACGAATGTTTGCCCTGGGCGGGATTCGAACCTGCGACCCTGTTTGTCGGAGGCAGATACAGTACCACCTGGGCTACGGAGCCGTCTAAAACGGCAGGTTTCACAATTTTCATCTGTAGTAATAGAAATGATTGATTATGTAGGTATATCTCACACACGGTCACCTAAGCACAAACTAAGCAGTACCTGGGAATCAGACAGCCGATATGCTGCAGAATATACCTATATCTGCTAGTACACTTGTCTCCAAAGTACGGGGTCGCGGGTTTGAATCCCGTTTTAAGCAAACATTTTGTGTAATGAACACTTAGTGTTTTTTAAATCTATTTATGTATCAGCTACTGTCTAATACCCATAGACTGATTAGTTTGGTTAGATTGCATTATTGCAGATGTCTTCATTTATTTTGCGCATACACGCCCAACCGCATATCTATCTACAAAAGCCCTTTAACAAGATGAAATAAATCCTATTGTTAACTAGTTTAACCGCAATCCGGCCATGATCTTTAAGGTCGCTTCCGTCACGGACATCATTTCCATGAAACACCTCCGGATAGGTTGCTCCGTGTCTCATCGGTTGATGATTGTACTGATCATCTTGTGATCTTAATCGCTGGTTGGCAAATCATAGTGTTTAATGAAGATTATGATCGTTTTTATTGTGATGAGTTTTTTATAGGCGTTGTGTATTCTTTAGTGTTCAGTATGTGTCACTGGGTTTATATGATTGTTATTAGAAATGATAACCGTTAATATTAATAATAGCTGCATGTGCTAGATGAAATAATCTTTATTATAATGCACGTTAAAAATATTTATTTCATCATCGGCAACGAAAGTATTTTTTTTTAAAGGAAAGATAAGTCCATAAAACAAAGTTAATAATAATAATATCTGCGAATGTCATACAAAACATATTATTGTGATATTATTGTAAATATTAGGAACTGCATTCATTTTATTGAGATCAAGTCTCGCGAGAAGTATTTCTCGTCAGAATGTTTTTTTAAATGTTAATATTATATTATGATATTTATTTTTATACTTTATTAGATTCTTCTCCAAAGTGGCGGAAATAAGCGACTTCCGTTGCCGTAAAATCCTGGCGCGCGTGCTTCTGTCTCGTTTCAACCAATATTTTTAGTTTTAGTGGATACATGTTGTTTCTTGCCCAAGCAAGTTATGCTAACAAGATTACTTCATTGTGTGAAATATTTTAGAGTAATTTGTAATTATGCTGTCGCTTCCAGTCACGAATTTCACACGTATCTGAATTTACCTACATCTATTAAGTTTTACGATAGTGCAAGCCCTAGTTTTCGCAATTTTCGTGTGTGAAAGGACCTAGGCGGTTAATAGTTAAAGTTTTATGAAAATTATGTAAATACAAGAGATTTTTAATTTAAGAAATTATAGTTCATTGATTCCAAGTCTAACTGATCACGTGCTTCTTTGTAGATTTGGTTTTAAAGTGGTTATGAAATATTATTCTCCCGATTAGCACGACACTTTAAAGTGTGTTTCAATCGATCAACCAATCAATCAATCAGCCTATTGCAGTCCACTGCTGAACGTAGGCCTCCCCAAGGGCACGCCAAAGCGCACGATCACTCACTTTCCTCATCCAGCCACCACCAGCGTCCTTCCTCAGGTCATCAGTCCACCTGGCAGGGGGACGTCTCACACTACGTTTCCTGAGACGATGTGGTCTCCATTCGAGAACCCGTCTGCTCCAACGCTCGTCGGTCCTGCGACAGACGTGGCCAGCCCACAAACACTTCAGCTTGCTAGACTTCTGGACGTTATGATAAAATAATATACACGTTCTACGTATCAAACATAATTAACTTATTAAACCTGCGTTTTATTTTAAAATAACCTGGGCCAGAAGATGTTACTTTGTAAAAAGGATAGTAAGAAAGCTTATTTTGGCTCTACCAATTATTTCAAGTTCAGGCCTAACATAACCTTGATACTGATGCAAAATCTGTTCAGTTTTATCGACTAAGCTTCCCGGATCGTTTTGTGTTTTTAAGCTGAAACGGTATACATTGATTGCGCAAAAACAAAAAGTATAACATCGAAAAACTTCAGCAAACAAATTAAAACCAAGTATTTTGGCTTACATGTCTTGTCAACGATTGTGACTGGCCGGTGAGTTTGTTCTTTTTTGAATTTTCAATTTTGATACCCTTTGTTTTATATTCGTGTGTCAGTTGCCTAATAAACGTTCCAAGTTCAACATATTGATTAAGGTATCAATACATTAGCTTCGTTTAAACAACTATTGCCACATCGTATCGTCTGCGCAGAAAAAAAGTGAATAATCGCGCACCTTGAAGTATTAGAACTGGCATAATTTGATCTCGTACTCATACATTACGTTCTTAAGTGCGATTCATAATTAGTGCAGGTTGAAATGTAGCACATCCTTGAACGTCCCTTCTTTCTGTATGAGGCGATGTGCACACTCTTGACGAGGGATTAAGTTTGTAACCTCAAATTGTTAAGACAAAACTAGTTCTGATGTCATCATTACGTTTAGGATTTGAGTTTAGTGCCAAAAAGACGTCTGGCTGGCAACCTGTCACTAGGTGCACAGAGAGTCGTGAAGATCTTCGTATGTACCTTGGCTTAGGTACCTCAATATCTAGTGTTGCCGAAAAATCGATAGTTTTACAATCGACAGTAAAACTAAAACCCCAAAAACATGTACCCAATCTATAGGCCTATCGATAGTTTATGCAATATCGAGGAGCAATACTATCGATATTCGTTTTCTTGATGATGATAACTTAAACTATCGATAGTATACCGATAGGCTATCGATATTGGACTATCAAACGGCAACACTTACTGCCATTGAGCAGTTAAAATACATTCTGAAACACTAGAGGCTCTTCCTTTCTTAACTACTAAACTAGCATACGCTATTATATTGATCCAAAGAATAGAATTCTATGCATTTAATTTGCTACGAGACGTGCTACGATAACTGCTACGCTTGCTACGCCGTAGTAAGATTCGATTAATATGAATTAACAACATTGCGGTAGTCTTTTTTGCTAAACCAAAATTCCGTAGAAGGTTTAAAAGCCTTACTTCAAAGTGCCACATCCCTTACGGGGTTGGCAGAGCTTTGAATGGCACTAGGGCAAAAGAGCTAAAAATTTGGATTATTTAAAATAAACTTTCACGATTTTCTTCAAAATTATTAATTTCCAACTTCAACACTAAGCTTTATGTGGTCATCGTGAATATAAAGTGACTACTACAGATGGAGCGGTGCATCTCCATAATTGTGGCTGGTTCTCGCCTGCAATCGGCTCAATTAATGCCCATAGAGCCTTTGTGAGCGTCATTTAAAAGAATTATCTAAAATCATTTCAATAGACGCATTGCGATGGACAGCCATTTTGAAATGCCTCTTTGAATTGTTAAAGAATGTCATCATTATCGAAGGTGTAAAAAAAAATTAAGTACCTGTCCTTGGTATCTTTGTCTTGGAGGATGTGTTTGCTAAGGGCGAACTACAGATGGAATGTATTTAGGAAAAGTTGCAGCTTGATTACAATGGAGTTACCCGCTGCGCTTTAACTTTTAAACATTGTTTCCTGCATCCTAAGGTTGCCTGGAAGAGATTGCTACCCTAGCAATAAGGTATCCTGTTGACCTTCATTGTTTCAATTATCTTGTTCTGTATGTTTTATGTTTTTGGTGTCAATAAAGTATATTTGTAGGTTTTTTTTATCAAGTGCGTTCCTTGGTCGAAGGCCACTGATGTGGCTTGTACCGACTACTTCTTTAGATAACAGCTAGGACCAACTGCTTAACGTGCCTTTCGAAGCACGGAATCATCTTACTTTCACGGATTAGGTGATAATGTCCTAACCAAATTTGAGAAAATTTTACCCGGATTCAAATCAAGAATTGAACACTGAGCTATGACGGATGAACAGTTCAAGGGAATGCGTGACCGGGTTGGTAATCAGAAAAGCAAGTATGTAAGAAATAAACCAATGCGAATTAATATGTACGTTTATTCGACGCTCTTACGTTGAAGGAAAACATCGTGATGAAACCTGCACACTCCTGCGAAGAAATTCAAAGGACTTGTGTGTCAAGTCGACCAACCCGCACTGGGCCAGCGTGATCGACTAAGGCCTAATCGCCCTAATTCAGGGTAGGCTCGAGCCCCTAGGTGCGAACGTATATGAGCTGTTGATGTGAAACCAATGTTTCGGAAGGCATGTTAATGAAATAGCTATATCTGTAACCATTATCGATCAATAATTCTGAGGAATTGTGAGATCGGTTATCGACCAACACCATATGATGAATATCCTCTAAGATCAATTTGTTACTATAAAAAAATACTCAGTTACATCCCAACAAGGAGTTTGATATTTGATTATCTTGCGAACACTCTGATAACAATCTTGCTCTCAAAGCTAAGGCTAGCGTCTGATGTTTGACATTTCAACAATACAGTTGTTAACACGAAGTGAAGGTGCTATAATAAATTCAAGATCGTCTTAATAATGACTTATTTTATCCCACGTCCTGTCTCGCTTCGTTTGGCCGGTTTACATTGTTTAGTACAGTGCATAAATAAGTAGAACAAATTGCACTGGGTGAGTGTTATTGACTTAGGTGTTTCTCACATTAAATGCATACGGTGGGTGCATTTCGAGTCAGACTTCAGCGATCAGAAAAGCAAAAAAATGTATGAAGGGTTTCGGCCACTGACAGTAATTCGGTATATACACGATTACGGGTGCAGTAATCGATTAAAAATCGCCTCAATCCTTATCAGGGAGGACTCAAAGTTCACGTTGAAGATAGGTATCATTTATGCGTATCTTAATTTAAAAATCATTCATAAAAAAATACGGGATATAAATTTCAGTAGATTATGATTCAGAATGTACAATGTAATTGTTGTGTATATTATAATTTTGTGAAGACCTGTCAGTTACACCCTGTATACAAAATTTTGAGATAAATGGCCACCATCTTGGATTTTTGACATTTTATGTCATTTGCGTTTTGTGTTGTCAAAATAGTGCACCGGACCGGGTTTTATCAATTGAACAAATACTTTCCTCATTGTATTGCAAATCAAATGTCTACATTGTCATGAACCAACATGGATGCGTTTATCAAAATGAAATGAAGATAATTACAGCGGGCTTCTGTAATATCTGTCATTACTAATGTAATTTTGTAATCAAATGCGAGCTTTTAGCTTTGAGGCTGGGTGGCGGCTGGACTGTTTCAAAACGTTCGTTCTCACGGACTAGATGGCGTTAGCGGACATATTGTATTCTAGGGAAATGAGGTGACCGTTTTTTAGGTTTAAAAAGTGAAACTACAACTAGTGGCTGTGTGAGCTATAGACCTCGTGAGTCTGTATATATCTTTTCAAATTTATTTTTAGTCAAACATCCCCGACCCCTTGATTTTTTATCTTTATTTTTAAACTTTATTTTTTTATTTTATTTTATTGGTTAAGAAATGTGACCTTTAGAGAAAAACAGCCTCAGCGGTAGACCTTGTAAGCTGGCAACCCTCATAACTCCGTCATTTTTTAAAATTTCCAAATACTGACTCGATAAAAACATTCGATTAATTTATCGCACCTGCTCACAAAATTTCACGAGAATCGGTTGAGAAACGCGACTTGTAGAGTGAAACAAACAAACAAACAGATGGACATACAAAAGCAAGTTTGGCCAAGCTGAAACAGAGACGCTTCGCTCGCTCGGTCAATAATTTAATGGATAAATAAATAAATAAGAAATTTGGTTCTGTCCGTCTATTCTGTCTGTTTTCACAGCCATTTTATTTGGAAACTGTTGGCCAGTATTGGCACTTTTCTTCTCTTCTTCTTCAGCCAGTAATCACCCATGGTTGGGTATAGGCCTCTTCATGGGCACGCCAAGTATCAAAGTCAAAATTATTTATTTCCATAGGATGTTATTACATCACTTAGATTCGTCATTACATTTTTTTGGGTGAGTTCACTAACAACATCAACATCAACGGCCCGTTACAGTCCACTGCTGGACTATGAGCCTCCTCCACTGAAGTGGAGGGTTTTGCCATAATCTCCACTCTTGGCAGGCGGGTTAGTGATCGCAGATTAAAAGGTTACTGTATCAGAGAGCGCTGCTGCCCGTTCCCTGTCCAATGCGTGGTCCCTAAGTCGCCTGTTACGACACCCACGGGAAGAGTAAGGATTGGTGACAAATGTATTCTACTCTGCCGTCACCACACGGCGTTGAGTTCACTAACACAATGGCGGAATCTGTGGAGAAGAGCTATCGCGGTTCCGTGCCATTCGCATCCAGCTTCTTCCTGCCACTTTGACAATGTCGTCGGCCCAGCGGGAAGGCTGTCTTCCGACTCTCCAACTTTCTGTTCTGGGTCTCTACTCAGCAACCTTGATCTACCATCCGTTCTGCGACTGATATTTGACCGGCCCATCTCTACTTTGATCTGGACACCCTGGCCTGGTGTTGGCACTATATGCATCCAAATTTAAAGGTACTTATGTTTTACAAACGTTTTTAATTTGAGTGCATGACTGAGTGACATAGTTGTCTAGCGGTAATTCATCTCGTTGCGAGAGTTCTGGATTCAATCCCGGTGCACTGTCAAACATTGTGTGGGTGTTCCTAGTTTGGGTAGACATTGAAACATGGACTTATTCGAAAAACTTAAATGATTCGTGCTTCGGAAGGCATACTGTTTACGAAAGTAACATGAGCTATGTTCTTTTGTGGCCGGCCATGTCCAGAAGCCTTTGATGGGCCAACAACACTGAAAGTCAGAATTTATCAAACAGTGAAATTCACCTGACTTGATTACACGATTGAGATCTATAATTAAATGCAAGTTTAAAAAAACAATCGACGACCATTAGCGACAAAGCGTATTAACGTGCTCTTTGAAGCACAAAAAGCTTTATATATACGACGATCCACCGAAGCATTTTATAAAGAAGCAATGAAAATAAAAACTAACTACTTTATCGAGTAGGCTTGCTGCAAACCTTTGCCCTTTGATTTTTACCTTGAAAGCCTTGAATCTCTCTAAAAAGCTAACAAGTATGAGTAGTTTAAAAAAAATGCGGTCACATTATTACATTCGTATAATCTTATATACGAGTATTATTATGATATTAATACGTTTCTTATACGGTTCTTTGCACCTCTTTACGAGAACGATATTAATTTCGAGGCAGTAAGTGACACTTTGGTACTGAGTTTATTGCAAGAACAATGGTGTCTAATTACAGCCTCGGTAGTAAATGGACCGTCTTCAACAGTTCATATATACGTCCCCACCGAGGGGCTCGAGCCTACCCTGAATTACGGTGACTTGGCCTTACCACGCTGACCCAGTGTGGGTTGGTCGACTTCACACACAACCTTTGAATTTCTTCGCAGGAGTGTGCAGGTTTCATCACGCTGTTTTCCTTCACCGTAAGAGCGTCGAATAAACGTACATATGAATTCGTAATTAGAAAACAATTGCTACGTGGTGGGGATCGAACCTGCATCTTCCAGACGAAACTAATTAGGGCACTGAAAGATGAAGTGGATCGGTGGTTGTCATTACTAACGCATACCTATGTAATTTGTGCCGTGTGGTGACGGCAAAGTAGAATACATTTGTCACCAACCCCTACTCTTCCCGTGGGTATCGTAAGAGGCGACTTAGGGACTACACATTGAACAGGGAACGGGCAGCAGCGCTCTCTGATACAGTAACCTTTTAATCTGCGATCTCCAACCCGCCTGCCAAGCGTGGAGATTATGGCAAAACCCAACACTTAAGTGGAGGAGGCTCATAGTCCAGCAGTGGACTGTAACGGGCCGTTGATGTTGATGACCTATGTAAACTATACTATAGGTATATTATGCCAATGGTGAATTATACTTTAAATACTTGTGTATAGATACTTTTCCAAGTCCGCGCCCGCTATGATTTACAACTTTGATAGAAATAGCACTTGAATCAGGTTAAAAAAAACTACTTAAAATAGGTACAGTCGGCAAAGGCGACCACTACTTCCGTTGCTGACTGTACTATTGCATATCGATTTATTATTGTCTTATTCAACATATCTTATCAAAGTTATCGTACCAAGTCAGAAGTTATAGTAATCGTCTGAATTTTAAAAATAAATAAATATCTGGGGACATCTCACACACGGCCATCTGATCCCAAACTACAGAGCTTGTACTATGTGTATCAAACAGCTGATACTTACATAGTAAATCCAAATAAACTAGTAACTGGTGCAATTTGTAGAAGGTACATGATTTTGTAATCCCTAGCAAAATTTAAATATGATGTTCAGACCATCATAAGCAACAACTTTTCCCAAGGAACATGATAGAGTGGGAGAAAAATATTTTTTGGATAATTGTCAGCTATGTATAACCCCATTCTTAGCAAATAAATTTATTTGATTTGATTTGATTTAGTAACTGACTACAGTTACATAAAAGCTAATAAAAAAAATCACATACTGGAAAACCTCTTGGGTGATATTGTAATCCATGAATATGGGTGGTATTGTAGTATTGATTTTTTCCGTAAAATTTAAAAAGTGTCAATTCCTTTTTATTAAAAAAATGTTACTCTGTCAGCTGATCAATATTTTATTTTTATTTTGTTTTACTTTATTTGGGAAACAAATAGCTTATACTAATACATAATGGTCTTGAAACATAATTATATAAAATTCATGAGCCAAAACAGTTTCCACTAATGACTAAATAAATACATGTCACTCAACGGTAAAGTCGAAAAATAATTTTGTTAAATCTTATTCCTATAAAGACATTTTTTATCTTAATATGTATGAAAGTGCATTTTTCTGAGATTTTGTAAAGCTCTTGAACGTTCTCGAAAACTTTTCATCAGCTAAGGTACCACAGGTTTTAAATTTTAATAAAACAATTGACAAATATAAGTAATATTGGATAGACAAGTATGACAAAACAGATTGTACCGGAATTATAAAAAAAATAATAATAATTGGTAAATAAAACTACTATTTATAAAGTAAAGCTCCTTCGAACGCATCCCTTAAACGTTTTATCAAAATGTCAGATCACTCAATGACCTACACGAACAGGAAATAAAAAAAGCTCATGCATTAAACATCTCCGAACCAGACTGCGTCAAATTTCGCAAGAACCGATCGGGGATCTTACTCAAACCTTAGGAAGAGTGCCTTAGTTCGCGGGCCTGGTGACCATGATAGAGCCACCGTTCTAAGCTGCGAGTATATATGCGAGGGTTCATCTCTGAAGCATCACAGTTCATCCGAACACCGCCGAAGCACCACGTCTTCTACATTAGTTTATTTTTAAATTATTCTAAAAATGAAATTGGTGAGTATTTGAAGTGTTTGATAGGAGTGCGAGACCAAGGAGTTTGAAGTTGAATGGATTTCTTCGAGTTGTTCAGGATCAGTGATTTTATCGGGATTCAGTTGTAAAAGTGTATCAAAACTATCGAATTTTAATTATTATCTTTCTTTTCTTATTTAAACTTTACATAAAAACGAAAAACATAAAATACCTACAAAAATTACAAAGGTTAATCCTTTAACATGAGTAGCATAGGTACTTAAAATCTACCCTTAAAGTAATTATTAGCAAAAATATTAGTTCATTAAAACCAACCTAATGTTGAAAAAAGTAACTGACACATTTATCATTAAAAGTTCATAATGACTCAATCATCATTAATCACTACTCCGTTCTTAATTACCACAATAAAACTAATGTTTACGTATTTACATGAGACTTAGAACAGTATTTAAAACACAAAGAAAAAAAAAACAATAGTAAAAAAAAACAATAAAACATAACCTACATATTTGAATACTAATTTTTATTTTTCATTCATGACAGTCTAAAATTAAGGATCTAATAATTAAACTTTTGATTTCAATACTAATTTCCCTAGCGAAGCAGCCTATAATTTTCAAGCTTTTCAAGACACTGCTTGTTATTTCAGTTCATAGTAGCAGCGGTCATCGGCATGTGCGCCTGCGGGCGCCTGGACAACAAGTACTTGCCTCCCCGAGGCAATGATGGCGCTGGCTACTCCGGAGGCGGCTTCGGCAGCGCCCCCAGCGGCTTCGGGGGTGCCGGGGGCCACGGTGGGGGCGCCGGAGGATTCGGGGGCGGTGCAGGACACGGTGGTGCCGCTGGAGGATTTGGCAGAGGCAACGCCGGAGCTGGCGGCTTCGGAGGCACCCAGCACGCTGGAAACATCTACAACGCTGCTCCCAACCAATACTCCGGCGGAGCCGCTGCTGGCTACTCAGCCCAGGGCGGTTTCGGAGGCCAACAGCAATTCAAATCCAACTCAGCTGACGCCAACGCCCAGATCCTCCGCTCCAACAGCGAAGTCACAGCTGAAGGGTTCACTTACGACTTCGAAACCTCCAATGGAATCCACGCTGACGCGTCAGGAGTTGCCACCAACGGCGTGCAGTCTCAGGGAAGCTTCGGATACACCGGTGATGATGGCCAGCAGTACAGCATCACGTACACGGCTGACGAGAACGGATACAGGCCGCAGGGTGCTCATCTGCCCACTCCCCCCCCGATCCCAGAGGAGATCCTGAAGTCTTTGGAACAGAACGCCCGTGACGAGGCTGCCGGCATCTCTGATGATGGTGAGTGTTCTTTTGTTTTTTAACGTCATCTTAGGAAGGTATGATCGGTGATCTTCAATGCGATATTTTCTCTCCTGCACTACGTAAATGCTTCGAAAGAAGAGTAAAAAAGAGGGAGATATACTGACGCAATCAAGGTCCGTGTGTCATGGCATTATAAGCTGGGGCAGGTTATTGTGCATGGTACAGGAAATATGTAAAGTTAGATATAGCCTCATTTTAGTTTTTCACTTCTCTACATTCATAGCAATCAAATACGTGAGCTTTAATAAGAGTACCTATCCTATAGCATTACAAACTTGAACATAGTAAAGTACAATATCGAAACTTTCAACGCATCAAAATAGAAAGATTCTCTTGCATACCTGATGAGTACATCCACACATCTTGCATCATGAAATTAAACAGAAAAACTAGTCCTGCTCATCACCTTATGAATATAAAACCTAGTATTCGCTGCCAGGTGTATAGGTAGTTAGGTAATTTTAATTAAGTAGAGTCACGTCCACTGAACTTTGCCTACAGAGTTAATATAGTACTGTTTTAGTTTGAAACTTAATGATTTTATTGATTGGCAGATAATTTACGATATTTACATTAAGGTGCTTATGTTTAACAATGATTTAGATGAATTTTAATTAGAAGTTTGAATTATAACGTTTTTGCAGACTATGTAAGAATATAGGTAGACAATAAATAATTGTAACTAGGTACTTAAATATTTTGACTCGTTGGAACCTAGCTTTTAAAAAGTCTAGTTCATTTTATTGACAGTTCGATACGATAAACCTAATAACTTTACATTAACAATAGGGAAAATGCTCATTTTCTTATTCATTAATCGAAATATTTCAAGTTAAAAATAAACACATAAATATTTTTTCAAATATCTTGCTCATATACAAAGTTATAAGGCTTCAAACGTGACAAAGACGTCCGATGTGTCATGTGACGTCATAATATATGACGATGTCACGCGGGCCATGCATCCGCTATAGAAAATTTTGTTATGTAAAAGGAACAGATATATATTTTTAATAATCTTGTAGGTATTTGTTTGTTTTTCGATTAATTTCGATTCTGTTTTGACTGCCAGTATTCAATTTTTATATAATTTCAGACGAATTATAAATAAAACAATATTTTTTTATGTATATTACGTATTTATGCCATCATTATGAATACAAAAACCGCGACCATGAAGTTCTAAAAAAGTTTTTATCCCTCCTTTAACGGCCGGTAGATCTTATTACTAGGTCCAACAAAAACTCGGCCTATTGATTGTGAACTTGCATCATTTTGTTCGGATTGGGTCCAGTAGATTTTTTACGTGATAAAGAATACAGCGTGTTCAACCATGGCATGATCGTTCGATTTCAGGGTAGGCTCGATGGGGACTTACATGAGATGGTAACAGCAACCAAAAATCCGAACTGAAATCTCAAAAGATTTTTACTTTAAAAAATGTGTGTGTCTATTTTGGCAATGTCACTACCAGATATACAAAGTTTTTTTCCCAAACTTGACACTGGCACAAAGTTAATCTAGTGCCATAACAAAAAAAAAAGTTTTTAATTATGGTCTCTGGTCGCTACCTATTATTTCTTGCTTCAAATCACTATCACCTTTTCTATTTATGATCATTAATAAAATAAATATTTCAGTAAGCACAGTTGCTAAATAATTAAGTATTTCAGTGGGTCAATTGTTTAATGTAATGTAGAGTCGCTCATTTAAGATAAAAATCTTAACACAATGAAATCGTTTAGATTGAAATTAGGAACGCTCAGTTAAATTGAGACATCTAATTCGAAGATCTATGAATAAGATCAATATTTCTGAAAACAATAGTTAGGTAAGTAACTAATTGTTTGCTATACTGTTCCTCTAAACTTAGATACGCGAAAGACATTCTTGTACAACCATCGTCTGACTATATTTTGAGATTATTTTCAACTTTCAGGTTGTATTTTTAAGAATGTAAGGATTATTTAGTATTCCAAAGGCTTCTGTAAAAATCATAGAATTAGAACATTTCCCATGACTTCTACAAAAAACGGAGTACAATAGTCTCTAGCAAGGGTTTGACAGGCTAATCAGCTGTATCTATACAAAGACGCAAAGTTACTTATTAATTTTGTAAATTGCTAGACTCTTCGTGTCCTCTAAAGTGAAATATCTTAAATTCAAGATGGCGTTGAAGGCTGAACCGAAGTTCTATCATAGTAATATGTAGCTGAACCACGAAGCAACCTTGCACATTATTGCTTGCGATCATTTCCCTCATCAGCGGTTTTGTTTCGGCTGAAATTATGTTTTCATCACATCAAAACCATCTAGTTAATTTAGGTAATAATATTGTATTACTGATGAGCATGCGCATATAGCGTGTCCCATATTAGATCCTGAGCAATGACTGTAGTCACAGATATGGTACTCGTTTGAAAAGGAAATTAGAATCATAAACCGGAATGTATCTTTTTAAAACATGTTTGTTAACAAGAGCGTCGGTGGTCTAGCGGCTAGGGCCGCTGCCTCCCGTCCGGGAGACGCGGGGTACCAATGTCTTTTCGAATTTCGAATTTATATGTATCCGACGCTCTTACGGTGAAGGAAAACATCGTGATGAAACCTGCACAAGGTTGTGTGTGAAGTCGACCAACCCGCACTGAGCCAGCGTGGTCAACAAAGGCCTAATCACCCTGATTCAGGGTAGGCTCGAGCCCCTTGGTGGGGACATATGTTCATACATGTTCAGCTCATGCTGTTGATGATGTTTGTTTAGAACCTGACATTTATAGTTACAAACTGACATTCTTTGGCTTTCACAAAAATTTGCGCAAGTCTGATAGAACCAAGCATGACTAACCCCACCTTAAATTGTAACGTTTTCTGTGTTTCAAAAGGCACATAAAGTTGTTAGTTCCACTATCACAGAGAGTGTAGTCAACTAGTTACTAAACCAAATCAGAGGCTACTTGACGATTACAATGGGGATAGTATAGAGATAATTGGTATAGTTGGAATGATAAAAAATATATTTTGCTAACAAAGACAAGTTTGTAAAATAAGGGTATGATTTAACTAACTAAAAGGGTATGATTTTTATTCTGGTGTTTGCAATCACTATGCAGAGGATGACAACACCGTATCATTACAGTGTGTAACTTGACACGCATCCTAGAACTTAAACTAAACGCGGTCCATATTGAGACCGTATCATGAATCTGAGGAGATAATGATACAGTTTTGAACCTAACATAAATTGCTCACGCTCATGCCTTAAAGGGATGAGCAGAACGTCAAATTGTATTTCGGTTCACTTTGGTATAAAGCAAAAGGTGCAAGAGTAGTTACGACTTGCTATAAATCAATGTGATTAGTTTTCTGTCGGTTTTCAAGTTACTTCGTTTAGTAATTTTGAAATTTATACGTGATTTTAAATGACAATTTTTTTGTTGTAATGCTTATGTTTAATAAAAAAAAAGCTTATAAAATACAATTAGTGTTATCAATGACAGTAAAAACCGAAAAAATAAAAAATATACCTATATAGTAACATAGTTAACCTTGTAACTATCTTGTCACATGGTAGATTTTCTGTTTCTCCCAGCTTACACTGGTTCATAGCCACCCTACGCGAAATGACAGGACAGGACCGCCGTTATATGATATGACTTACAAAATGAACCCAAAGGCTGCGCGTGCGTTGGTTTCGTGACGCGGTACGGCACACAGTCGTGCAATGTATAATTGTCAGCTCTTAACGTAGCTACTATTATTTAATCTGCGGTTCCTATTACATGTAAATGATGTAGGCTTCCCTATTATTTATGATCTATATCTAGATAACGGAATCTGCACATGGCTGCGAAGAAATTCAAAGATTGTGGTTGACCATTTGGTCAAGCTATGAAGTCCACATGGCCAACACAATTGATAATTTTAACTCTGGGCAGACTTTTTGGTCTCAAGGATATTCTCATAGAAAAGTTTCTTTCTATATATATGAAATTTTGTCTGTCTTTTCTGAACTAATTCATTCATTTTGTCTGTGAACATAACGTTTGTGTATCTGTCGAGTAGTGATAAAAGACAAACGTAAGCGAAAATCTGCTTTAAGGCGAGTTTAGTCGCTACAGTCCACTGATGTTACAGCCCGTTACAGTCCACTGCTGGAATATGAGCTTCCTCCACTTAAGTGGAGGGTTTAGCCATAATCTCCACGCTTGGCAGGCGGGTTGGAAATCGCAGATTAAAAGGTTACTGTATCAGAGAGCGCTGCTGCCCGTTCCCTGTTCAATGTGTAGTCCCTAAGTCGCCTCTTACGTCACCCACGGGAAGAGTAGGGGTTGGTGACAAATGTATTCTACTTTGCCGTCACCACACGGCTATTATAAGTCGGTTATTTTTTTTTTTCATAAGTCCTTATTCATGAAATGATGATGACCATGAAATTGCAATCATTAATCACCATACATAGCAGTTTTGATTGATATGACAGTCATCATTGAAATAATATCTCTCTTTCAATAATCTAAAGCTGTATCAACACCAACAAGTTGTACAATAATCAAGATGAGTTCAGAACTTCCTTGTGACCCAATATGGAGAACACAACTTCATCGGTGAGAACGTTACCTTATCATTAGTCCATAGACTTGAGGGGGACGTAGAGGGAATATTATTTAATATTTACACAATTATTATAAATGTCAGAAGCATAATGTCGTTTGCGGTAGTAAGCTTTGCAGGGGCTTTTGTCTAAGATAGGGCTTTAATAAATTACCAGGCATTATATCCAGTGCAGCTTTACTAGATTTAACGGCTTCTGTTTCAGCTTATTAAAAAATATAAGTTAGTGAGTTCGCTTATGTGTGTTTTATCAGAACATATTCTTTGAATGCGTTGACTTTTAACTACAAACTTTGTCATTTCGAGTAGCAGAATTAAAAGAGTTTCTACAATTGAAATCAGGACTTGCCCCAACAGCATACATTTCCAGAGTCCAGGTCATATCGTGACCGGTACAAAAACGGGTTAAGGCGTAGTGCACACCGATCGCGGTCCGATAAGGCCCACTTAGAAAGGGCATTTACAATCCCGTCAATTTGTGAAACAGATGTTCGTGAGTTTGATAGGGCATTAAGATTTAATGAAGTTTGCGTGAGCTGGACAAGCGCAGAGGCATGATTTGTAGCACTAAGACTGATTAGTAAATCATTAATTACGATGTAGGTAGATCAATCAGTTTATGTACCAACTAAAGAGATAAGTACTCGTTGGTTCGTGTTTAAGTAAAAACCCGTGAATACATGGCATTCTAGCATAAAACATTACAGTGAATAAGGTGATAACCACGTGATAACATGTAATTGTTTCAGAAAGTTTAAGCGTCTATCTAAAAAAATAAACTTAATCACGGGTTAATTTTGTTTGTAGAAGACCAAGTTCGTTTTAAATTAAGGTTAATTTGGTAAATTGAAATAACTTTTTTAAGTTCTTCAGCCATCTCAGCGTACTTACAATTTTAAAAACAACAAAAAAATCTACAAGTGTACACTACTCAAATATATTTGAACTAGATCTAGATCACACAATAACCTAACTAAGCTAAACCTTCATAATTGAGATGCTCTCGAATTCCTTGGTCCAATCACCGAAATGATGAGCACTGAACTTAGTCGGGTAATGTCCTATATTAACGACCGCTTCAATCCGCGTAATGACATCTTACGCCACAGATGTGCACCGAGACACAGTTTTGTAATTGTGGAACCCATTAATGTGTATGCAGCTTTACATTTTGGAGTTAAGGGTTTTGGTAGTTTAGCTGTTTCGCTGAAATAAATGTCTTGAATAATCGTTTCGGAAATAAAAGCGGGAATTTTAACAAGCAATTGATAGAAAAACAAAGTGGAAGGAAATTGAATTATCGCCATGTTTAAAAGAAATTGTAAATTTTTGGAATTCATCAATCTTCTCTCTTTTCTTTTTGTCGAATTAACTGAATATGCCCTACCTATGTGTTAATCCAAGGTACAACATATCTCCATTCCAAATTTCGTCCAAATTCGTTCGGTAGTTTAGTCGTGAAAGCGGAACAAAAATCTAAACATCCTATAATATTAGTGTGACGTCGTTAGTATATAAAAAAAAACAAGAATTAGTTAAACATAAACTTCCTCGTGGAAAGAACACGGTGATCTAGAGGTAGAACTCATAGCATCATAAATCATCAATGAGGATGGGTGACCCAAATTATCTGCTTCGGTCGGTGGTCTAGTGGCTAAGGCCGCTGCCTCCCGTTCGGGAGACACGGGTTCGATCCCCACCACGTACCAATGTATTTTGGAATTTCAAATATGTACGTTTATTCGACGCTCTTACGGTGAAGGAAAACATCGTTATGAAACCTGCACACTCCTGCGAAGAAATTCAAAGGTTGTGTGTGCAGTCGACCAACCCGCACTGGGCCAGCGTGGTCAACTAAGGCCTAATCGCCCTAATTCAGGGTAGGCTCAAGCCCCTCGGTGGGGACGTATATGAGCGATTGATGATGTCTGCCTGTAGAATCTTCTAATCTTCGTTGGGTTTATAACTATCCCATTGCTGGGATAAAATCTCCTTGCATTATTATCGATCTATGTTTTTACTCTCCTGCAGTTTGATACTTCTAAATAATCGCGAGATGTTCGTTTCCTAGGCCTACTCTTTTAAAGAAAGAAACAAACATAGAAAATAATTTATTCATAAAACGATGCGGTTGTGCGTGTGATCCGATAACAAACGAATATTATCATCGCTATGGTATTGCATTGGTTAATTTGTACCTAAATTTCTATTTAGCACCTCATAAGACCCTAGAATAATATAGGCATACTTCTGTATGGCTATATTATTGCCCGAATGCCCATTATAATCTTTATAAATGCCCTCAGCCATCTCGTTAAGCTCGTGTTAAGAAATCCCATAAATACTCCATGGAAATCAATTTCAAAACTAAAGTGTTACAATTGCCACACTGTAATTTGAAATAACGATGTTTCACACACACTTAGCGCATTATTTGCTTAGTATATTATACTTTAACTTAACTATATTATATTCGTCTAAAGCTTTTGACTATATTGCACATCATTGCATGCAAATTATCTCGGTGTATGTGGAATAAAGGGTCCTATGAGGTGCTAACTTATTTCATGTGTTAGCTAATTATGATGGCTGGTTAACTACTGGGATATTCAATATAAAACCTCTTCATAATTATTTATTAGTCAATCAATCAGCATAATACAGTCTAATGCTGCGAAAAAAAAAACATTGCTAAATTTTCTTTTTAATGAGTTAGGTATGTACTAAAAGCATAAACATTTTGAGATGGATTTACTTATTGCGTTTTGAACATGTTATCGTGAAGTCTAACCGTCAGACCAACTTGAAAATTTGGATGCCAAATAGCGTAAAAGAATTAGTACCTGCATTCTCATAATTGGTAATATCATATAGTTTCGTATTTAATCTCTTTCAACTAAATATTTTTGAAAAAAAGCTACCCTTTAATGATGTAGATAGACACAAAAACGGTAAACTAAATTACACCATTTAAATACTTAAAAGAATTGCTAGTGTTGAGAGTGTAAGACAAGAAATAGTTTAATAAATACATTTTATATCGTGTCATACAATTTATCATTGGTGTAATAATACACCCTTTATCATTCTAATCTGACGGACAACTTGTGCGGTATTTTTTGCACTTGTTATTAAGCTATCAATCAAGGCACTGACAAGCCGCAATCAAAATAATCAGTACGGTTCGTTCGTTCGTTGGCTTAACATTGTTTTGAACAATTTCTAATGTTAAGTAATATTGCTGACAGATAACAACTGGCACAAGTGTAGGTTGAAAGTGGGATGAGGAGGTCAAGATAGCGATTGATATAATATTTTTTGTTGCAAATTTGTAATTGAAATTTTACATAATCATGCGAATAATTTAAAAATAAAGAGAAAAAAAAAACGGGTAATGCGAGTCCTGTGGAGTTTCTTCTAGCTGTTTTTCTTCATAGTGAGCGCAAACTTTGTAGAGAACGTGCCGACTATTGGACAATGGTCAAACTGTCGTATAAGCCCTTCAGGTAGAAACGGCACACACCGCTGGCGCCGGCGCGGGTACGCGGATCTAATCGTACAATCAATATGCAGCAAGTCCTGTTAGGGGTAATTTTTCTCCGACGCGTTTTTCGCCCTGGCAACGTTCTGGGCCGAGGTTCGAGCCCGTCTGAGGGCGCCCCCAGATACATTGTCATACATTTCTAAGGGGTACGAGCCTTCCGCTCCCCCGCAAGCCCGCGCCCGCTATATTATCACTCTGGTAGGGATGGGGGATAGTCCGTTCATAACAAAAAATGTCGTATTTGGTAAGTGGTGACGTTAAAAAGCCGTGTGGTGACGGCAGAGTAGAATACATTTGTCACCCACCAACCCCTACTCTTCCCGTGGGTGTCGTAAGAGGGGACTACACATTGAACAGGGAACGGGCAGCAGCGCTCTCTGATACAGTAACCTTTTAATCTGCGATCTCCAACCCGCCTGCCAAGCGTGGAGATTATGGCAAAACCAACTATATACAACCGAATAGTTAAATCATGCGACATTAAACTTTCTACGCTATCAGAAGCAAAAGGTATAATCCATAAATGACTTCAATCATTAGACTACGACTCTACAGAGAATTTTTTACTTCAACACACATGAACTTATTGATCACACAATACACGTCATCTTCAGCACATTCACCTCACCCCCAACCTAATATTATTACAACACCTTATCAGATTATTACTTCCTTTCATAGTCTTATCAACGCTTTTCTTTTATTTCGGAACAATTCTGAGACCTAATTTGTTTATTGGTTCCCCAAGATACAGGCAACGCCTAGCTTGGGGACCCCTGTCCTGCTTATTTAAATATCTTAGACGTATAATTTAGACTTATAAACGATCTCCTTGTACCTAGTCTAAGTTTTCGGACACAATAAATTATTTTATTATTATTATTATTATTACAAACACTTAAGTGGAGGAGGCTCATAGTCCAGCAGTGGACTGTAACGGGCCGTTGATGTTGATGATGATGACGTTAAATTGATTCTTCTTACAGAGCCCTAGTCTTTCAGACAGTCATATTTTTGGTTTAATCGAATATGTTGTTTCTATTACTGTAATATTGACTTTTTTTTTTAATTCAAGCATTAAATGAATATGAAATGAACAAATAAGGTTGCTCGTTCATGAATCAAATCATAATAAAGGCTAAGTCCGTGTGAAAATGACCTATTCTATTTATTGGCCAGACAGACTGTAATCACTAAATATATTGGTTTTGTATTGCCCAATAGGTCTATAGGGTTTATATTATAGTACAGTTTATAAAACGGTTTATATTTATAGAACTCAATCACGATTGGACTAGTAAACGTTCTGTTCTTTTTCAATGGTATGAGAAAGAAACGAGACAGAAGATCCAATCAATTCATTGTGAGCATAGCATTATTTGATTGCAAGGATACGGTGTAATTAATTTGTTTTAGGGCACGTGCAAGTTCGGAATTTTATTTTTTGTCAGCATCAAGAACCCTTTTCTTTCAAGAAGACCAAATTACGATTGAACATTTTTTTGGCCAGAAATATTTTAAATTTGTTATAGTTATCCGAACGTCTAATAACGTCTAAAACACGGATATCGCTCGGAGTAAAGCTTTCGCAGTTTAAACTGCGTCCTTAGCTTGCTGTTGACGGTACTGTGAGGAGCGGTCTCCTTTGAGGTGACTGGCTGTTCGTTTAGTTCGATTGGATTTGAATATTTTGAAATACGAATGGTTCTTTTTTGTTGTTATGACTCGGGACGTCAACGGACTACCGAGTAGAAGATATTTTCATATTGGAGAGTTGATCTATTAAAAATAAACAAATATGACTGATATTATTCGCTTTATCTTCAATTTAGCTTAGCGCCCATCTGGCTACCGCCCCCCTCTTTATTGTACCTACTGATTAAACCTTCTCCAAATCAGGATCACTAAACTTAATTTCTCAATATTTGCATGCTTTACTCAGTACTAAAACACGACCTCCGCTGAAATTGCGAACTGGAGATAAAAAGCACCTGATGCAACGCTAAACTCACGTATTATTGCATGAGGGCGAGTGGCTAGAAAATTAAAAAGCGAAGGTAGGTAACCTAGTTTAATAATATAGGTCCAAGACTTTAGAAATTACAGGGGGGGGGACACCGTGTTAACAACTTTGGCGTGCTATATCTCACATATGGTAAAGCTGATAAAAAAATGTTGTACGGAAACCCAACTCCATTTTTAAAAACAATTTCAACGATACGCCACACAAGGGGGTGTGCTCAAAAAAAATAATTTACCCCCACTTTACATGTATGGGGAGGTACCCTTAAAAAGGGGTAATTTTAATTTTTTGTATTTTTAAAATTGAGATCTATATCCAAAGTATCGTCGAACCTAGTTACATGTAAATCGGTTCATAAACGTAGAAGATATTGTGCTGTGACAGACTGGGACGGACAGACAGACGGACTGAACGATCTTATAAGGGTTCCTTGTCGGACTACGGAACCCTAAAAATTATAATTTATGTTCGTAAAAGACTACAGAAATTACAAATGGAACAGTTTAGAGAAGCCCAGACGTTTTGAACCACCAAGATAACTTGGTTGCCTGGAAGAAATTGCTATTAAGCTTTATTTGTTAAGGCCTTATGGCCGCCTAACTGTACACGTCTTCTTGTTCTTATTAACACTTTGTACATGTAATTGATGTGTGTGCAATGAAGTATATTCTTTCATTAATTTATTCATTGATATGAATAGGTTAGATTCCTGAAATGGTATAAAAAAAGTAAAAATCTATTTAATACCCAATTAATGGTAGAAAACAATTTTTCTGTATGAAAATTGCAACAGTTCAAAAATTATTTTCTGTTCATCAATAATAGGAAAAAAATTTCTGAAACAGTACTATTTGCACATTCGAATTACGAATTACATTTGAAAATAATGTTAACAATCGCACAACTATCAACTGTACCTTATTTTACAATTCCAACACAGTAACATTATCATATTTTATTTACAATTATTTACTGCAACAATTTACGATAACATTGTTTTTAAATTAACAGCCTCCATAAAAAACGACCTATCGAAATCTTAGGTGAATTTTAGTGCATTCTCAGAATTTTCCCACGGTAAAAATATGTGGAAATATGCCATGGGAATGGGAACGCCGTGGACCATAGATCTGATACATCTGTGGTGCATTAAATTTTCACCGAGGCGTTTTCACACCATATCGTGTGCCTAGGGTTCCTAGATCCTATCTGTACGGCAATCGTAAGTAATGGTTGCATAGATTATAAATATTTATGTGCTATAGGCTCTTAAAAGTTTAAGTGCTTTGGGATGTTTTAAACTGGTGCAAACAAGTTTACATTAAATTCATACAAAGCTACCTATATGAATTCTTAATTATATATATTTAATAAAAAACATCATAATATTTAATTTATCTTAAATTATATTAATAAATAAAAACAACATTAAGCATTTGGCTGTAGAAATATGCCACAAAAAAAAGTTCCTTAATTACTATAAGTCTTCGAACTCATATATACGAGTAAGTCTAATACTACAATAGCTAAAATATGACGCCATTATTACAATTACTACGACCCATTAACAAAATTAACGTGACCTTTGCATCTTCGCGTCACCGCGCAAGATCGCATGGCGGTTCGCGAACCATTTCAATTACAATTATTACAGAATTACAACACAATAATATTACAGTTATGTTTCGTAATACCAACTTGAGCAGGCACGTGGATCTTTGTTAGGTTTTTTATTATAGTTAGGCCATGAGGAAAGCGATATATATTGAGACAGAATACTTGATCCACGTAAATTTTCCATTTTGTTGATCACACAACACACGACGCTTTATCTTCTTTGTGCTATTAGCCAGAGAGACTTTTTTTCTATGACAAGTAAGTTGTAGTCACCACCATGGGGCTCGAACCTTGTTTAGTGCCTTGCTAAATTATATAGGAGATAGACTGCTGACTGAATATTTTATTTTACATCAAGTTTCCGGTGCTGATCTTAGTTAATTCACAAAAAAATTGACAGTTGTAAAATCGCTAATATTACAGCAGCCATATAAATTGCACCACAATAGACTTCCAATCTCGATCTAAAAATGGGTTCATACATAAGCCATCTTCGAGTGCAGCAGCGTTCATTACAGTCGAAGTGGCCGCCATTGCCGAAAACGGTCGGAAATATCATCATTAAATATTTAACAGCATTTTTGACGTTAAGCTGTACAACAGTGCACATTTTATGTCTACAGCAACGAATTAAATATTTCGTTGGTCTGCAGTCTTTTCTAAGCTTTTCTTAAAGAAATAAGCCTTCTTTTGTTTTTCTAAAGTTTTTCTCTACATTGAATAATCTTTGCAAAAGCGCGTTCTAAAACGCACATTTTGCGGCCCCACATAGCAGATCTCATCAGAAACTTTCAAGGCCACGACCGCACACTACAAATCTATTTGCGAATGCTTTTTATTTCATTTATTGTTAACCTTTCATTGCTACTCATGAGGCAGAAAATGGCGTAAGTAAACACACGTAATGGACGTTTTTATGCATATTTCTTTATCGAGTTATTTCGTTAGGCGATAATGAGTGTCGACTCTAGAAATGCAAACATTAATGTGCTTATTTGTAGTGGTTTAGAACTCTTGCGCATAGAGTTAGATAGACAGTGTTTTTTTTTTAATTTGTTTAATATTTACGAATAAGATTTACTTTTTTAACTAAACGGACCATTAGCTATTATTCATATTATAGTAACGACTCCTGGAAATCCCGACTTTCTTACCAAGTTATATAGTTACTATACCTACATAAAAATGAGAAATCGATTTGTTTATATACTTCATTCACATACAGGGCTCAACAGCTTAACCAATTTTGATCTTCTTCTTCGTATCAATGATAAAATTCATATTTTGATGAAATTTGGAGATAGCTGAGAAACAACATTTACTACACGGCCTAGCCAGCGGCAAATGCCGAATCGGGAGCTTTCTTTTTTAAAAAAAAACCTCTTCTGTCTGCAGGGAAAATCAAAAACAAAGCGAGCATAGTGATTAGAACCAATAAAGTTTTTAGTTATCAACTAAGTAACACGTACTCACGTACCATTAACATAGCTTTATAATGGTCGGCGTACGCGCATCGTGAGGATGAATCTAGATCAAGATTCCCATGACGATCTGTTGCATGCAGATAGCCGAACTTGCCATTCACTCGCGCCTTGAGCAAATAATGTACCTACAACCTACACACTCTTGAGAAACAAATTAATTCTCCCAAGTTGCAGCTCGTGATCGTATTTATAATCTGTGCTCAATTTTATAATATTATAAATATATCAATAAATATTATAAAGTTAACTGGCCGTGTGAATACATTTGTCACCAACCCCTACTCTTCCCATGGGTATCGTAAGAGGTGACTTAGGGACTACACATTGAACAGGGAACGGGCAGCAGCGCTCTGATACAGTAACCTTTTAATCTGCGATCTCCAACCCGCCTGCCAAGCGTGGAGATTATGGCAAAACCCTCCACTAAGTGGAGGAGGCTCATAGTCCAGCAGTGGACTGTAACGGGCCGTTGATGTTGATGATTTGACTGTTCCTGAATATACCATATTATATAAATTCATATAAAAATATAGATCAGTAGCAGACGATTCGTGAAAAAATGAAGAGAATCAATTAAAAAACTAATTTACAGTGACTTTCAAAGTTTTAAAATGTCTCTCTCTATATTGTATGGCGCTACTTGCATGTGACGTCACTAGATAGTATTTGTCTCTCTGTCTTATTTAAAATTCCAAACCTTTATACCTACTCAGTCAATTTTAAAGATAACCCAAAAAATATTTTACTATTTGATAACAGGAACTAACGTTAAAAAATTGGATTGGATTTATAAAATTTAACAAAGTAGTCAAAACCCTATCGTGAAACCGGTAGGTATTTAAATAATCTCTGACAAACTCATTAGTAATATGAGGCTGGATCAAAACAGAGTGAAGAAAAGGAGCAAGGAACAGAAATTCGCTCCATGACCTAACAGCAGTAGGCCCAATTTAATTAAGTTACTGAAAGATTATGTCTTAAAAGATTTATATCTTTATTTGGTGAAGTTTCCAAGTTCTAATATCGTAAAGTTGTAGGTACAATGTAGTTTGAACTTCTGTGTAATATTCTTCTATATCTTCTCTTGGATTTTGATCAAGCATTTCAAGGGGTCAAGCTGAAATATGAGAATGATTTCTCAATCATTCTCATATTTCAGCTTATAATTAGATTGAGATTTTCAAACTATAAATACAACACTTTCAATAAAACACGTAATTATATCATGAACAGTTTATTATATTATATTAATGCATTATATACCTCCACACCTAAGAGAGCGAGCCTAATCTGAATGAAGTCAACCGATCTTTAAATTTCATTGCATAGGACTGTACTACAGGCTTTCACGATGTTTTTTACTCTAAAGTATATTTTGTGCCACCAGTTACATTTTATATTTTCATTTCCAGGTTCCTACCACGGGGAAGGTGCTGGCTCTGGTGCTGGTGGCTACTCCGGTGGCGCTCCTTCCTCAAACTACGGAGCCCCGGCCCGCGGCAGCGGATTCGGCGGACAGTCGGGCGGCTTCGGTGGCCACTCCGGAAACTCCGGCTTCGGCGGCCAATCGGCTGGTTTCGGCGGACAATCGGGCGGCTTCGGTGGCCAATCAGGCGGCTTCGGAGCACGAGGTGCCAGCGCCGGCGGCGCAGCTTCCCGCCAATACCTCGCCCCCAAACAAGGCCCAGCTGGACGCCCCTCCGGCAGCGGAAACTTCAACTCCCAATCCGGCTACCAGTACTAAATGACGATCGACCACCTCCATGATTGGAGATTGATGATTGATCTCGACAACCAATCATCAAACTTCAGTCGTCGTTTTTAACGATTATTTTATAGCGATACACTGCTGTGAACCTTTGATGTGATGTTTTTTTAAGTCGTTGACTCGTCTTGAGTTTCGGAAAGTCATTACTCAAGATAGAGTTAGTTATAATTGTTTACACTTACTTATCCATTTTCTTTTTCTTATTTTGAACTTATTGTGATCTCAAATAACTTTTCTTCTTTTTTTTTCATTATTGCCATTGTCTTCCACAACCTATGTAATTAATTATAGTTATGTAATTATTATATTGCTAATCTAGTACATTTGCTATGAAAATGGACAGTAGTAGTTATAACTATGTATATTTTGTACGAGTTAGTTTGTAAGGACTGTAAATACGAAACAATGAAACGAATATACGCTGTGAAGCAAAACTATTTACTTTGTTTAATTATTGTACCTACTTTTAAAGAACTACAGTGGTAACGATAATAGCACAGAGAGATAGTTAAAATCGAATAAATTTGTTCATAACTAGCTGTCTGCCCACAGCTACGCTCGCGTTATCTAAGATTTTCCTGTGGGAATAAGTTTTTTTCCCGTGAAATGTATCCTATGTGTTAATCCAGGGTATAAACTATCTCCATTCCAAATTTCATCAAACCGTTCAGTTGTTAAGGCATGAAAGCGGCACAAACATCAAAAAATACCTATATTATCACACTTATATTATTAGCACAATATTAGTGTGAAGTGTGATGACCCAAAATAAAAAATTGCCTAATTAATTTGGGAATTTTTCAAAACCATTCATTTTATAAATATATTTTTTTAAAAGCTTCAAGTTTTAAAGCATATATATATTTATACTTCATTTAAAGGACGATTGATAAAAATAAAATTTTACAATGCAATTAAAATTACTCCCGCAAATCTGTATCATGTGAATACCAAAACATTTAGTAGCCCATACAAGATTCGTGTGAAATAGCCGAGAGCCCATCCAATTTTTTATTGCTATAAAATAAAAACTCGACACTGGCACATAGATTACTAGTGCCATAAAGAAAAAAAAAACACGTCATAATTTATACAGGAGGTACTAGAATTTTGATTCCTCCAAATCTACACACATTAGGACAGACAGAAATATAGGAAGCCTTCCTTTGTAGGACAGATCAGTGGGACTATGAGAAAGCGAGTGTTCAAAATAGAATCTTAGTTTTTTCTTGATAGATCTTTTCTAGAAGCACGTCTATCTACAAATCCTGCCCTTCACACGAAAACGCAGCTGTGGTATGCGCCGACGCACATCTATTAGCCGCCTGTCAGTACAATTCCGCCATTTGATTCCGATGCTAATTTCACTCCATTTATCTCCATGTATGTCCATTTATGGAGAAGACGACACTAGGGGTCGACCTTTATGCAGGCAAGTTCATTAAGTATAACTTAGGTATGAGATGAAGGAAAAAATACGTGAGTAATCTCAAAGACATAAGTATCTTTACGCCCTTTAATATAACCCTGAGTTTTCGTACGAAAATTGTCGAGTTGTACTAAAGCAATGAAAGTAATCACATCACACTAATATTATAAGACTTTTCCCCATAAAAAGTATTCTATGTGTTAATCCAGGGTACAAGCTATCTCCATTCCAAATTTCATCCAAATCCGTTCATTTGTTTAAGCGTGAACGCGGAACAAACATCCTAACATCTAAACATCCAAATATAGGTATATTCACGGCTAAACTAATAAACGGATTTGGATGAAATTTGGAATGGAGATAGTTTGTACCCTGGATTAATTTATACATAGGATACTTTTTATGGGAAACAGTCTAATTTATGTTTTATAAGAAGGTAACAATATTAGTATTTTTACAAAGATTTGAACCTACATAGCCCTTTCAGAAGAATACATTTTACCAACTGTACTACAGTCAGAACATTTTACTTTTAGGTACCTTTTATGTCACCCTATTAGACTCATCATTGCCAATTATGGAACCTTTAAATAAAAATTCACCTTATTTGACTAGACTGGTCTAGCGTGCTTAGTTTTTGTTCGCGTCGTCCTAGATTCGACAGATGACATTAAAACTGATTGCGTTATATTGGTTATCGGTACGGTATCGGTTCTTTTTTTCTGAATATACAAGTACACGAAATATGTGTTTTTACACCCCATTATGTATTTTTTTAAGATTGTGGAAAAAATATAAAAATAAATAAAAAGAGATATAATAGGCTCGCGAGATCTACAGCTCACAGAGCCACTAGTTTAGTATAGGCTCGCGAGGTCTACAGCTCACAGAGCCACTAGTTTAGTATTGACTCGCGAGGTCTACAGCTCACAGAGCCACTAGTTTAGTATTGACTCGCGAGGTCTACAGCTCACAGAGCCACTAGTTTAGTATAGGCTCGCGAGGTCTACAGCTCACAGAGCCACTAGTTTAGTATAGGCTCGCGAGGTCTACAGCTCACAGAGCCACTAGTTTAGTATAGGCTCGCGAGGTCTACAGCTCACAGAGCCACTAGTTTAGTATAGGCTCGCGAGGTCTACAGCTCACAGAGCCACTAGTTTAGTATAGGCTCGCGAGGTCTACAGCTCACAGAGCCACTAGTTTAGTATAGGCTCGCGAGGTCTACAGCTCACAGAGCCACTAGTTTAGTATAGGCTCGCGAGGTCTACAGCTCACAGAGCCACTAGTTTAGTATTGACTCGCGAGGTCTACAGCTCACAGAGCCACTAGTTTAGTATTGACTCGCGAGGTCTACAGCTCACAGAGCCACTAGTTTAGTATAGGCTCGCGAGGTCTACAGCTCACAGAGCCACTAGTTTAGTATAGGCTCGCGTGGTCTACAGCTCACAGAGCCACTAGTTTAGTATAGGCTCGCGAGGTCTACAGCTCACAGAGCCACTAGTTTAGTATAGGCTCGCGTGGTCTACAGCTCACAGAGCCACTAGTTTAGTATAGGCTCGCGAGGTCTACAGCTCACAGAGCCACTAGTTTAGTATAGGCTCGCGAGGTCTACAGCTCACAGAGCCACTAGTTTAGTATAGGCTCGCGAGGTCTACAGCTCACAGAGCCACTAGTTTAGTATAGGCTCGCGAGGTCTACAGCTCACAGAGCCACTAGTTTAGTATAGGCTCGCGAGATCTACAGCTCACAGAGCCACTAGTTTAGTATATGCTCGCGAGATCTACAGCTCACAGAGCCACTAGTTTAGTATAGGCTCGCGAGGTCTACAGCTCACAGAGCCACTAGTTTAGTATAGGCTCGCGAGGTCTACAGCTCACAGAGCCACTAGTTTAGTATAGGCTCGCGAGGTCTACAGCTCACAGAGCCACTAGTTTAGTATAGGCTCGCGAGGTCTACAGCTCACAGAGCCACTAGTTTAGTATAGGCTCGCGAGATCTACAGCTCACAGAGCCACTAGTTTAGTATATGCTCGCGAGATCTACAGCTCACAGAGCCACTAGTTTAGTATAGGCTCGCGAGGTCTACAGCTCACAGAGCCACTAGTTTAGTATAGGCTCGCGAGGTCTACAGCTCACAGAGCCACTAGTTTAGTATAGGCTCGCGAGGTCTACAGCTCACAGAGCCACTAGTTTAGTATAGGCTCGCGAGGTCTACAGCTCACAGAGCCACTAGTTTAGTATAGGCTCGCGAGGTCTACAGCTCACAGAGCCACTAGTTTAGTATAGGCTCGCGAGGTCTACAGCTCACAGAGCCACTAGTTTAGTATAGGCTCGCGAGGTCTACAGCTCACAGAGCCACTAGTTTAGTATAGGCTCGCGAGGTCTACAGCTCACAAAGCCACTAGTTTAGTATAGGCTCGCGAGGTCTACAGCTCACAGAGCCACTAGTTTAGTATAGGCTCGCGAGGTCTACAGCTCACAGAGCCACTAGTTTAGTATAGGCTCACGAGGTCTACAGCTCACAGAGCCACTAGTTTAGTATAGGCTCGCGAGGTCTACAGCTCACAGAGCCACTAGTTTAGTATAGGCTCGCGAGGTCTACAGCTCACAGAGCCACTAGTTTAGTATAGGCTCACGAGGTCTACAGCTCACAGAGCCACTAGTTTAGTATAGGCTCACGAGGTCTACAGCTCACAGAGCCACTAGTTTAGTATAGGCTCGCGAGGTCTACAGCTCACAGAGCCACTAGTTTAGTATAGGCTCACGAGGTCTACAGCTCACAGAGCCACTAGTTTAGTATAGGCTCACGAGGTCTACAGCTCACAGAGCCACTAGTTTAGTAAAGGCTCGCGAGGTCTACAGCTCACAGAGCCACTAGTTTAGTATAGGCTCGCGAGGTCTACAGCTCACAGAGCCACTAGTTTAGTATAGGCTCGCGAGGTCTACAGCTCACAGAGCCACTAGTTTAGTATAGGCTCGCGAGGTCTACAGCTCACAGAGCCACTAGTTTAGTATAGGCTCGCGAGGTCTACAGCTCACAGAGCCACTAGTTTAGTATAGGCTCGCGAGGTCTACAGCTCACAGAGCCACTAGTTTAGTATAGGCTCGCGAGGTCTACAGCTCACAGAGCCACTAGTTTAGTATAGGCTCGCGAGGTCTACAGCTCACAGAGCCACTAGTTTAGTATAGGCTCGCGAGGTCTACAGCTCACAGAGCCACTAGTTTAGTATAGGCTCGCGAGGTCTACAGCTCACAGAGCCACTAGTTTAGTATAGGCTCGCGAGGTCTACAGCTCACAGAGCCACTAGTTTAGTATAGGCTCGCGAGGTCTACAGCTCACAGAGCCACTAGTTTAGTATAGGCTCGCGAGGTCTACAGCTCACAGAGCCACTAGTTTAGTATAGGCTCGCGAGGTCTACAGCTCACAGAGCCACTAGTTTAGTATAGGCTCGCGAGGTCTACAGCTCACAGAGCCACTAGTTTAGTATAGGCTCGCGAGGTCTACAGCTCACAGAGCCACTAGTTTAGTATAGGCTCGCGAGGTCTACAGCTCACAGAGCCACTAGTTTAGTATAGGCTCGCGAGGTCTACAGCTCACAGAGCCACTAGTTTAGTATAGGCTCGCGAGGTCTACAGCTCACAGAGCCACTAGTTTAGTATAGGCTCGCAGGTCTACAGCTCACAGAGCCACTAGTTTAGTATAGGCTCGCGAGGTCTACAGCTCACAGAGCCACTAGTTTAGTATAGGCTCGCGAGGTCTACAGCTCACAGAGCCACTAGTTTAGTATAGGCTCGCGAGGTCTACAGCTCACAGAGCCACTAGTTTAGTATAGGCTCGCGAGGTCTACAGCTCACAGAGCCACTAGTTTAGTATAGGCTCGCGAGGTCTACAGCTCACAGAGCCACTAGTTTAGTATAGGCTCGCGAGGTCTACAGCTCACAGAGCCACTAGTTTAGTATAGGCTCGCGAGGTCTACAGCTCACAGAGCCACTAGTTTAGTATAGGCTCACGAGGTCTACAGCTCACAGAGCCACTAGTTTAGTATAGGCTCGCGAGGTCTACAGCTCACAGAGCCACTAGTTTAGTATAGGCTCGCGAGGTCTACAGCTCACAGAGCCACTAGTTTAGTATAGGCTCGCGAGGTCTACAGCTCACAGAGCCACTAGTTTAGTATAGGCTCGCGAGGTCTACAGCTCACAGAGCCACTAGTTTAGTATAGGCTCGCGAGGTCTACAGCTCACAGAGCCACTAGTTTAGTATAGGCTCGCGAGGTCTACAGCTCACAGAGCCACTAGTTTAGTATAGGCTCGCGAGGTCTACAGCTCACAGAGCCACTAGTTTAGTATAGGCTCGCGAGGTCTACAGCTCACAGAGCCACTAGTTTAGTATAGGCTCGCGAGGTCTACAGCTCACAGAGCCACTAGTTTAGTATAGGCTCGCAGGTCTACAGCTCACAGAGCCACTAGTTTAGTATAGGCTCGCGAGGTCTACAGCTCACAGAGCCACTAGTTTAGTATAGGCTCGCGAGGTCTACAGCTCACAGAGCCACTAGTTTAGTATAGGCTCGCGAGGTCTACAGCTCACAGAGCCACTAGTTTAGTATAGGCTCGCGAGGTCTACAGCTCACAGAGCCACTAGTTTAGTATAGGCTCGCGAGGTCTACAGCTCACAGAGCCACTAGTTTAGTATAGGCTCGCGAGGTCTACAGCTCACAGAGCCACTAGTTTAGTATAGGCTCGCGAGGTCTACAGCTCACAGAGCCACTAGTTTAGTATAGGCTCACGAGGTCTACAGCTCACAGAGCCACTAGTTTAGTATAGGCTCGCGAGGTCTACAGCTCACAGAGCCACTAGTTTAGTATAGGCTCGCGAGGTCTACAGCTCACAGAGCCACTAGTTTAGTATAGGCTCGCGAGGTCTACAGCTCACAGAGCCACTAGTTTAGTATAGGCTCGCGAGGTCTACAGCTCACAGAGCCACTAGTTTAGTATAGGCTCGCGAGGTCTACAGCTCACAGAGCCACTAGTTTAGTATAGGCTCGCGAGGTCTACAGCTCACAGAGCCACTAGTTTAGTATAGGCTCGCGAGGTCTACAGCTCACAGAGCCACTAGTTTAGTATAGGCTCGCGAGGTCTACAGCTCACAGAGCCACTAGTTTAGTATAGGCTCGCGAGGTCTACAGCTCACAGAGCCACTAGTTTAGTATAGGCTCGCGAGGTCTACAGCTCACAGAGCCACTAGTTTAGTATAGGCTCACGAGGTCTACAGCTCACAGAGCCACTAGTTTAGTATAGGCTCGCGAGGTCTACAGCTCACAGAGCCACTAGTTTAGTATAGGCTCGCGAGGTCTACAGCTCACAGAGCCACTAGTTTAGTATAGGCTCGCGAGGTCTACAGCTCACAGAGCCACTAGTTTAGTATAGGCTCGCGAGGTCTACAGCTCACAGAGCCACTAGTTTAGTATAGGCTCGCGAGGTCTACAGCTCACAGAGCCACTAGTTTAGTATAGGCTCGCGAGGTCTACAGCTCACAGAGCCACTAGTTTAGTATAGGCTCGCGAGGTCTACAGCTCACAGAGCCACTAGTTTAGTATAGGCTCGCGAGGTCTACAGCTCACAGAGCCACTAGTTTAGTATAGGCTCGCGAGGTCTACAGCTCACAGAGCCACTAGTTTAGTATAGGCTCGCGAGGTCTACAGCTCACAGAGCCACTAGTTTAGTATAGGCTCGCGAGATCTACAGCTCACAGAGCCACTAGTTTAGTATAGGCTCGCGAGGTCTACAGCTCACAGAGCCACTAGTTTAGTATAGGCTCGCGAGGTCTACAGCTCACAGAGCCACTAGTTTAGTATAGGCTCGCGAGGTCTACAGCTCACAGAGCCACTAGTTTAGTATAGGCTCGCGAGATCTACAGCTCACAGAGCCACTAGTTTAGTATAGGCTCGCGAGGTCTACAGCTCACAGAGCCACTAGTTTAGTAACTACTACTACTACTAGTTTTGATAAAGTTAAAAAATGTTAGCGAAGTTAGTGAGAAATATTTTATGTTGACGTCATCAGTCAATCCAAAGGTTGCCTGGAAGAAATTGCTATGGAACAATAGGCCACCTAAGAGTACACGTCTTCCTGATCTTACTTCCACTCTGTTGTTAATTATGTATGTGCAATAGATTATCATCAAGAGCTCATATGTGTCCCCACCGAGCTTGAGCCTACCCTGAACTAGGTTGATTAGGCCTTAGTCGACCATGCTGGCCCAGTGCAGTTTGGTAATTTATTATAATAATATTATCATTAATTCATTCATTCCCTTTTATTTGACGCCTAAGAATAGAGTATTATGAAGATTTTCGCGGTTCCCGTAAATTGTGATAATTTTAGAAAATAATATTTAAATTCGTAGGTTTAGAAAGAAAACTTATTTATTTATTTTATTTATTATTATTTTTTTATCCTGTGGGTTGTAATGTCAAACTTTCTATTAATAATATTTTTTAATAATGATATATTGAAAATTGTTATTATAGGCAACTAAATTATGTATTTATTACAGATTAATTTTATGAGACATGCCGGTTGTTTCAAGATCATTAATAAAATATCGGATTCAACTTGTGATTTTTACAATTTTAATCAAATAATCGAAGTTTGCAATAAATGTTCACAAAGTCGCAATAGCCTTGAAGCTTGAGAAGCTTTAGCTTGATGAATAAGCTCCTGTGTTAAGTCACTTAGCAAAATATTAAAACTATTATAAACGCCTGCATAAAGATTAGGAGCAAAGATATGAAATAGCTCTAAAGTTGTTTAAATCTTTAACGAGCTGCCGGCGTTACTCCGTCTTGTGCCTTGTAGAGGTAAACTAACTGTGATTCGCCCGCGGCTACGCTCGCGTTGTGTAAGATTTTCCTGTGGGTATAAGACTTTTTCCCATAAAAAGTATTCTATGTGTTAATCTAGAGAACAAACGATCTCTGTTCCAAATTTCATCCCAATCCGTTCCGTAGTTTTTGCGTGAGAGAGTAACAAACATCCACACATACAAACTTTCGCGTTTATAATACCCACCACTCCATTTTAAATCGATTGAATAACATCACTTAATAGAAAAGAAAATTATATTCAAAATGTTTTGTTTGTGTGAATCAACTGTTTTGTAATTTCTTACCAAGGTTCTATTTTATCTAAAAACGGAATTTTAACTAAATAGTTATACCCTGATAACGGTACGATCTTTCTATATATGAAGATTCAACATGAATCTATTTCAGTATTTTTTTTGCATCTATACTCAGTTAATATTTTGTAATAACCCACCTACATTTAATGCTGCGACTGTAAAAAAATTAATAAATAAACTTATTTAAATTCTTAAAAAAAAAGACGAAAATGCTATAAGTATTATTTAATTTACACTTTAATAATGTACTTTCTATTCAGTGTGAAATCGTCCCAATTTTTATATTGTAACACAAATATTATTTTAAAAACTCTTAAAATTGAATTCAAAATTTCGTGAAACGAACGGTAATAATGATATCAGTATTTTTTTTGTATAATTTTGTTTCTTTTATTCGCCTTATCATACTCAATTCTGAATCCAATCCAAAAACATAGTGATAATTGAAAACGGTTTTACGCTTTAAAAGAAGACGTGAAAATATAACAGACTTTTCTAGCAAGTCAATCTATATGGTATTTAATAAATCACTCACTATAAATCACTCAAAATAGTATTATGATTATCCATTAATCATCAATTTATTATCATAGGTGTGCGAGGGGGTGGCGCGGGAGCGCGGGACAGCGCGCGGGTGGGCGCGCGGGGAGACATGTCACGTCACGACAAGTTCATTGCTTCTCTTGCTTCCGGAGTCGCGTGCGCGTTTTAATTAATTACCCTAGGCAACTTCCAAAATTTTTGGAAAAAACTCAATATAAACCTGAATTTTTGTTTACGATCTTTGGGCGTAATTTTAAGATACTATATTTTTTGATCCACCTCATTTTAGGTCCGAAAGGTACCGAAAAAAAATTGTAGTCATAAAAGGGTGCAAATTTTCAGCAAATATGATATCAGCATTTTTGTATTAAAAATGTATTTATGTAGACTAAATTTAAGGATAGTAATCAAAGTCCAAAAATAAATGTATCTGAAAAGAGGTTGTTTTACATTGTAATGGTTGTAATGATTTTACGCAAATATGGTTCTAATGAACACGTGCGTGCGAGGACTCCAATCCGCTTGGTGTGCTGCGACTCGGCAGAGTGTGCGACAGTTCATTTAAAATACATACGAGCGATTAGAGCGGATTTTTGCGCTGCGACCCGGCATGCTGCGCTGCGGCCCGGCAGAATGGGCGCGTACCTTAATTCCTACTTATTTTAAAACTAGCGGTCCACCCGCGGCTACGCTCGCGTTATGTAAGGTTATCCTTGGGAATAAGACTTTTTTCTTTAATAAGTACCTATCCTATGTGTTAATCCAGGTTACAAACTATCTACAATTTCATCCAAATCCGTTGAGTAGGTACCCTATAAGTGTGAAGGCGGGACAAACATCCAAGCATCTATTTAACATCCAAATATATTTTCACATTTATAATATTAGTTTGAAGTGATCTCTTAGATACGTTTCACTGGACAAGTCTTGTCGTTTTAATGATCACACCCTTTCTTTTCGAATACTTATCTATATTCTTTATTGTATTACATATTATATTTTTCTTCGTATTGTGCACGCTACTATATTATTACTTATATCAACTACGTCTATGTATGTCATCTATGTCTTGCTATCTTCACTTTAGGGTAACCAACCATACGTCCGGATTTAGGCTACTGTCCGATCTTTGTCCGGCTTTTCAATCTGTCCAGATTTTTTAGCTTTATTGAAATACAAGTAATTCGTAGTCCAGCTTTCTGTCAGGTTAGGTCTCTTCAGATATTATTTAAATGCAGTAATGGTTCATTTCTGTAGAAATAAGAAGGCTTGTTGTTCCGTTTTTCAGTATAATAAAATATTGATACTGATCTAATTACCTATAAAGTTAGTTCTCCTGTAGACATGTAATCTGTTGTCTTTTTGTTAAAATAGTAAAATAAATGTTTTACATGAGTATACAATACAACGTAACAGCAAAGATGAAAACAATTATAAGAAAAGATAAGGAAGGTGAAGTATGACGAGAAAGTATGTACGAGTAGTACCTGTCTGTTACAAATTGCATTTCAAACTTTTCACGACTTGAGATCAGTGGGGGTGCGGTGTGTAAGCGTGCAGGATTTCTTTTCAAGTTTTCTTTGGGCAAATATTTTAATTATTGAGTATGTGCGATAAAAAGTTATCTAATTAGCTAATTGTAATTAAGCATATTTTAGTTAAAAGACTAGTATCATGTATTTCATAAGTTACATTAAGAAAGTACGGAAAGTGTAGGATAATGTCTTGTTTGCTGTGCTGTTACAGGGCATCATTTTACAACATATTACTTGCAAAATGTAAATATGTAAAAAATATTAGTTTTTTTTAAATATGTATGTATTTATTTTTTGCATTATTTATGTATGTTTTTTGTTTTTGTCTGATGTGGAAATAATAATAAAAAAATAGTTTTTTATATAAATTGTATTTAATTAGAAACTCTCCGTTCTATTTTGAAACATAAATTAATCTAAAGAAGAACAATACAATAATCTCAAAACAATCATAATCTCTTTTTTTATTTGTTTCTGAGTAGGTAATCCGTGCTCTTGGATAACAAATTTGTGAAATAATCCTAGTTCTAGTTTTCTCCAAAATGCAGGTAGCACCCGCTGATGCCATCATCGCCCGCCTGATGATGACGTTGACAGAATGGTGACGGGATAGCCTGCCTGCAGAACGCGCGCAGCTGAGGCCGTAATGGCCTTGTCTAATTAGGGATATATACTTAAGACAAACTCAATGAGAACAAACACAACGGGGCGGGGTTAAACTGTGGAGTTGAGGAGTTTCTATGGCTGGCTACCTTCCGGCTCCATCATCAAACCAACTCTTGTACCTTATTGTCAACCTTACAATCCACACGATGATTATGGTGATCTACCATATTATTACATTATCATTAAAATAACACAAGTATTCGAAATTTCAGCTCAATAAGATAATAGGAATGGCTTGATGCATAATTATAACTGAACCTATGACCCGAACGAACATACAATTGACATCAACGCGAGAGATTTTACAATATAATATAATATATTATTTTTTATAATAGAAACAAAACATAGTTCTTGAACTTGTGGTTTAATTAATGTTATATTTATTGTGGTGGATAGGTATATTTTTGTTCCAAAATTATTGAAGTAAATAACCTAAGATCTAAGCCGGTACGCTTTAAATAGAGAATTGCGTAATATTAAAATATTTGCTATAGTAATAATCCGTAATGAGCAGCAAAATCTCAAACACACGGCCACGGAGGCTGTTATCGACCGATCTAACTGAATCTCGGTATAGTATGTATAAAGAACTCTAAGTAAAGGGGATGTTTTGCTTAAAATGAACACAGCCTTGCACCAAAGCACCTTAGACGATGTGAGGTTTCTGTTTCCTATTTATATTTATTTTTTCTAGCTTGAGCTGTCCCACTGGTGGGCAAAGGTCCCTCTTTTCTTCCACCGTTCTCGATCTTGTGCCAGTGACTACCAATCATCTTCGAAAGCGTCGAGATCGTCTCGCCATCGTTTTCGAGGTCTGCCTCTCCCACGTCGGCTATCATTTGGCACCCACTCGGTAGCGATCCTAGCCCACCGGTCCGGGTGCATCCTGCAGACACGACCCGCTCAATCCCATTTCGACTTGGCAGTCTTTTTATAATACATCATGAAGTTACAGGGAATATTTAGTCCATTAAATTGAACAAATTCTCCTTGGAACATGGACTGTAAAACCTCAAAAAAAATTACCCGTTCATGCAAAACAAAATCGATTTACTGTAGGAAATAATTTCTTATGTCATTTGTCAGCCCATGTTCCCTGGGGAAAATTGTTCAGTTGAATGAACTGAAAGAACACTCCCTTTAACGAAAAACAACCAGTTAACAAGTAATCTAAGATAAAATACTTTCCTATGCTATTATCTAAAACAACTGTACGCAACACATCCCCTCCACTTTTCAAACGTTGCTTTTACGTGACGGTAACCTAGGTTAGGTCCAGTGACGTGTGCGCACCTCATCACTTTGTACATTATTGATTGCTTCAAGATCTATAGATCATATTTATACTAGACGCAGTTCCGCTTCACATCCGTTGAAACCTTCAAAGTTCACGTCGAGATCATAAAACTATCGATAAACGAATCGATTTAAAAAACGATCGATATAAAAACTCTATGGCTAATTGACTGATGTGTTTAATTGATCGTCCGGAATCGAACCTGTGTACCCGGAATCTACATGAGGTCATCTGGGGTCACTGGCTCGTAGGGCGTGAATGGATAAATACTTTTAGAGTTTTTGGTCTTAGATAAAAGTTTGTCGTAATTACATAATAATTACAAGAGCGCTGGAGGCCGTTTCACGAAGCTACAAGTTACAAATTACAAGTACAATTTGATGTACATTGCGTAGACAATGAGGTAAAACGATAAGGGCTTCCAGTTTTGGCGAATTGGCTACGCAATGAATATCAAATTGTAACTTGTTACTAGTGAATTGTTGCTTCGTGAAACGGAGCCCTGGTGGTCTAGTAGCTAGGGCCGCCCCCGTCCGGGAGGCGCGGGTTCGATCCCCACCAAGTACCAATGTGTTTTCGAATTTCGAATTCGACGCTCTTAAGGTGAAGGAAAACATTGTGATGGAACAGGAAAGTGCAGGTTCCATACCTACTTCCCTGAATTTCTAAGATTTTATAAATATTGTTCTTACAATAGTAAGAATACAATAGGACACTGAAAAGGTTACAGCGTCAGCTATGCTGATTTCAGCCATCACCTCGTTCTCTACTTCTTAGAATATCTATTCCATACATCCCACGTTTTTCGTTTTAAGCACTACAATTATTTTATTTTATACTTTTTAGTGCGTTAAAACATGTTTTAAAAAAATATTTTTTACAACAATTTTATAAATGAAATTTCAACTTCTTTCTTACAATAGTTAGAATACAATAGTAATTAGTAAATTATTCTAAAAACGACCGCACGCACTTCAAGCACTTTGCTTTATTAAACATTTTATATTTCAAATAGCTTTTATATCAACAAATACGAGTAATTATAGTAATTTTCTAATTAGGAAGACGAAAACCGATTGACATTGAAACAGATTGATATTTGCCAATTTTCGCATAAAATCTAAATATGAAAAGTTTTTAGGGAAACCATTAAGTTGATATAAGTCGCAACAAACTGTTTCCTGTCAAAAAACTGTGTTGAACCCAAGGTGTGTAAACGCATAGCAATCAAAACGCCATTGATGACTTAATATGCATCGATGGGGTACTACTGGTATCAGAATCGTGAAGATAAAGTTCCGTATTAAACTGTTTTACCTCCGTTAAGTCGCCGTTTTTTTTTTCATCATCATCATCGTCATCACTATATAGAGGTGAACCGTTGACACTAAGAAGAAGAGGATCAAACTGAATAGTAGTGACGTTAGTGAATTTCGACGCCCATCACAGAGTTTCTAGGTTCGTTTCCCGGTGGGGACACTGTCAAGCAAAAATCAAATGTAAATTGTATGTAAATGTAAATTGTTTTGTTTTGTGCAAATTATACCTAACTTATTATTTTGTATCTTAGTAGCATTCATTGTGATCTGAATAAATGTATTTTCTTTCTTTCTTTCTAAATCTCTTTGTGAGACTTTGCCCAGTTTGGTTAGGTACTGCAGGCCGAATCACTTGATTATCAGAAAAGATAGATGATTCCGTGCTTCGGAAGGCACGTTAAGCCGTTGGTCCCGGACACTATCTAGTCCTTATATGAGCCAATAATAAATCTATAACACTGACACCAGGGTTTGTGAGGTCGCGGTCGGTTGTCGACCTTAAAACCCACTTGCTGATGATGATGAATGGTTAAGTATCTTATTTGGACACATTAGCTTAAAAAAGGTTCCTCTTTTCTTTACGAAGGTCAAATCAAATCAACAGCCCGTTACAGTCCACGGCTGTACTATGAGCCTCCTCCACTTAGAAGGAGGGTTTTGCCATAATCTCCACGCTTGGCAGGCGGGTTGGAGATCGCAGATTAAAAGGTTACTGTATCAGAGAGCGCTGCATATTATACATACCTACTTATAAATAAGTTATTGTCCGAAAGTTCAAATGGTTTCGAACTTCGGGATCCACATTATGCCGTTTGTCCTATACGAATGAAGGTAAATTTTAGAGATGATAAAACATATTTAAAGCGGTAAAGTATCTATAGAACAGAGTATGTTCTGAACCTTTCCTGATTTGAAGAAACCTCCGGAGACGGAACCCTAAAAAGTCCAATTAGCAGTTTATTGGCAGTACTAATAGGCTTCGTTTTTGCGAATAAACATTTTTTACGATTCTTTGTTAAATCGATTTTAATTACCGCCCACGTGACACGCCGTGGCTTGAATTAGTTGATCCCTTCCTTGCTTTTGTGCGCACGTGAACAATAAAAAAAGTTAAGCACTTTTAGTTTTTTTCGCATGTTGTTTTCGTCATCGGAGCAAAGGTCTCTACTTTTCTTATGTCTTTTTTTTTGTTATATTATACAGTATTTTTAATAAAAAGTACATAATTTATTACTTTGTAGTTGTTGTAAAAATGTGCATTTAGTTCTTTCTAATTCGAGTCAAGGTCAATGACCGACTCCCTCACCCACCCCTGTATTACTTCTTATATCTTTTTTTCGCCTTTTCTTGAATTAAAATCTAGAAGCCTTTTTGAAAATGAAAAATGAAAATGGAAATAGATTTATTTAACCATTTGCACAGACAAAATCACATTAACAACGATCCCCGCACTAGGATAAACCTGTATCGCGGGAAATCTTATTTTGGTTAAACAGAAATATTGACAATTATGTGCTATATCAAGAAAGATTAAACAATACAGTTTGGAAACTACAAAAAAAGAAGAAATTAAATCTAATCATCGTAATTGCCGACAAGCCCAAATTACATGCATAGACAAATAAAACATTATATAAATATACATGCATAATAAAATACATAATATGAAAAATAAATATATATATACCAAAGAGTTTTGTTTGAAATGAGCTGATGTTATATATTTGCACAATCTATTTGATAATCTCAAGAAGAGATTCAGTGGAATTATAGTCGAGAGATGATAACCACTTTACTATTTTAGTCCTGGCTTCTATCACGGTATCATTTCGAACGTCACAGTGCTTTTGAGCAACTTTATAGATAAAAGGGAAAGAGAAAGACTTGAAACGGCGAGCGAAGGAGGTTTTGACTCTAGTGGTTGGTATGACCATACGGCGACCCAAGGTATGTTGTACAGGTGCAGCAGAGTTCATTAATATCCTATGTTGAAAGAGCGATACGCGTAGGATATACAACTGTCGTACAGTTAAGATTTTAGTTTCGCAGTGCAACTCGCGTGTTGGGTATCTAAAAGGTTTTCTCAGCATCACTTTGAGTACCGATCTTTGGGCTCTTTCTAGGGATATAATTACGGTCTTTGAAGCACTCCCCCATGCAGAGATGCAATAGATAAGAAGGGATTGGCATAGAGCTTTATAGACCAAGATTAGAGTCTTAATATCAGCGCCCTGCCGAAGTTGTTTCATGATGTGAATAAGCTTACGCAATCTCTTAGAAAGAGCAAATATATGTTGTGCAAACGTGAGTCTTTCATCAAGAATTACTCCCAAGTACCTGATCGTATCAACTCTCTCCACACATCGACAGGCACACTTATCGTCTAAATCAGAGATATCTAGACCGCACGTGTGAATTTTAATAGGCTTAGAAGATACTGGCGGTCTAGAAGCAGCAGTTTTGTGAAAACACAAGTGCTTTGTTTTTGATGCGTTCAGTGTTAACAAATTCTTATTTAGCCATGAAGCCACCTCAGCCATTCCCCTCTCAGCTTCTACCAGGACCGCATTCCAAGATTTGCCACGAAAAATAAAAGCGGTATCGTCAGCGTAGCAAATTGTCTCAACATCCCTACGGTGTTTAAATAAACCAGTAATCTCGTTAATGTACGTGATGAATAACGTAGGACCCAGGATACTCCCCTGCGGGACGCCAAACCTAATTTCTACGGGTGCGCTGATATCATTTCCCACTTTTACCCTCTGATATCTGCCTGCAAGGTAGCTGGTAAACCAATCCAGTGCAACACCACGCACTCCAATGCACTCCAGCTTCTTGAGCAATATTTGTGGAGACACGGTGTCGAACGCCTTGGATAAATCCAAAAACATTCCCACGCATGCATCGCCGTCATCGAGTGCCTTTACTACATTATCCAGCAAAAGAGTCACTGCGTCTTCCGTTGATTTCTTTTGACGAAAACCAAACTGATTAGGCGACAATATATTGTTCGTTTCCAAGTACTTATCAAGCCGTTCATTCACAAGTTTCTCTAGAATCTTAGAAAAAGTACTCAAAAGCGAGATTGGTCTATAGTTTGACGGGTCTTTGGGGCAACCTCCTTTGTGGATTGGGACAACCGCAGCAGTTTTCCAACAGTTCGGAAATGCGCCTGACGAGAGGCTCAGGTTTAAAATATGAGTTAGAGGAGAAATTATTACATAATTTAAGCGCTTGAGAAGACGATTGTTCAGTCCGTCGATACCTGGTGCACTTTCAGCATTCAAGGCACAAATGATATCGCTAACCTCAAACTCATCTGTTGGATTCATGTAAAACGAATGGGGGAAATTGCCATCTGACTTAATTTCTTTCGCTAGGTTTGATTCAGAAGTATCTAAGTCTGTTAGAATATTGTGTGCTAGTTTTTCTCCGACTGTAGCGAAGAAAGTATTACATTCCGTTAGCGATTCGGTTGGGGTATTTTTGAGAGTTAGAAGTTCAGAGTTTTGTTTGTTTTTTGTTTTTATATCGCATATGTCTTTTATGACTTCCCAAAATTCTCTTGGTTTATTTTTATTAACATTTAGTCGTGATTGATTATGTTGTGATCTAAGTTTTGATATCAGTTCGGTATAAAAGTTTCGGTACCGTTTATAAGTCACTTTAAGGATATATTTTTAATAGCCAGGTCTAAAAAATAAATTGAGAGGCAGGTCTAACCGTAATACCGGTATAAATATTATTGAATACATCATCATCATCAACAGCTCATATACGTCCCCAGCAAGAGGCTCGAGCCTACCCTAAATTAGGGTGATTAGGCCAGTCGACCACGCTGGCCCAGTGCAGGTTGGTCAACTTCACACACAACCTTTGAATTCTTCGCAGGAGTGCGCAGGTTTCATCACGATGTTTTCCTTCGCCGTAAGAGCGTCGAATAAACGTACATATATATTCAAAATTCGAAAGCACGTTGGTACGTTGTGGGAATCGAACCCGCGTTTCCCGGACGGAAGGCAGCGGCCCTAGCCACTAGACCACCGACGCTCTGAATATAATTGACTACAGTTAGCTGAAATTTTTATTGATGTTTGCTACAAATTGGGCGCCGCCGTCTAGCAACAAGGGCGGCTTCATCGTAGCTTTAATTAATTGGATATGTAATGATATAAAATATCTGGCCAAGCACGTGTCGGACCACGCAAAGTGTAGGGTTCCGTAGTTGCCTAATAAAGAAGGCTAGTAGTACGTATACGACTTTAAATTACTAAATAAAATAACATCTAACAAATAGAATAGCTAAAGAGAAACTTAAAAAAAACGTACCTATAACCTTTTATATAGGTAGTACCTATATTTAATTTTATCTACAATATTATGTTAGTACTACGAATGAAAATTGCTCCGCTGAGAACTAAGTTATTGGAAATAAAAGTAGGCTAGACTAAATTGCTAAATAAAATTATAACAGTTTATGGAATATCTAACTGGAATTGAAAGAGAAATAGTCAGTATTGTAATTTCAAGTCTTTCATATTATGTTAGTATACTTAATTCTAACAAAAATAATCAAAAATTTGAATATTCAAAGTGCTATTAATTGCAATCTAATAGGTAGGACTTCGAGGCACATCCGAACAGCATCTAGTCGCTCGCGCTAATGACAGCGCGCGGCTGCCGCTCTATTCGTTACATCGACTACCCGCGGCGCGGCGCGCTTTATTCGAAATTCAAAATAGTTTTATTTGAATGTTTCGAATGTTCCATTGGCAACTCGCGATTGTTACACATTTAAAACTGACTGGTAAATAAGGTAAATAGGTTATGAAATTATTTTAGTAAATGATGTTATGATTTTATTTTTTCGCAATCTTTTTACTGTTCTAATACCTACTTAAATTTACTACCTACATAGACGGACTCCATCAAGTCATTTTCTATGATACTTGTACTGAATTTCTTATTTAGCATAAGTACATTTTAAAGTTAATATTTTATTCGTTAACCTGTCAAGCCTACCTACTTATTTCACATTTTTTTTACTTTTCTCGTACTTAAATTTACTAAATAGACAGTTTAAACTTTATCAAAGTATTTTTTTATGATATTTGTACCGAATTTCTTACTAGTACAAGTACATTTCATAAGTTGATATATTATTCGTTAACCTGTAAAGCCTACATGATGTTGATAGTTTTCCTTTTAAATTCATCATATACATTACTACCGTGAATTTTTTCACATTTCCAAATACAACGGTTTCGCTGGTAGGGGGGGGGGGGAACTTGACTCTAACAAAAATAAGCACTTAAAATATTTCTGAAACGTAAACTAGCATCGAAAAATGGTTTTAGCAAACCCCCATTGTTTTTTAAACCCTATCCAACGATACCTCACACTATAAGGTAATCGTGAATTTAAAAAATAACCCCCACTTCACGTGTACCAGAGCAACCCTAAAAATATATTTTTTTAAGATTTTATTCTTTAGCTTTGACGGCATATCCATGCCAAATTACAGCCTTCTGGTACTAAGCTAAGCCGCGGACAGACAGACAGACAGACGGACAGACCGAAACTATAAGGGTTCCTTTTTTACTACGGAACCCTAAAAACGATGGTTTAGTATATAAAAAAAAATTTGAGTCTTTACAACTAAATAACGCTCTCGGGTGGTGGCAGTTCAACTCTGACGGAACAACATTCTTTTTTCTTACAACTTCAACTTCAACTTTTCTTCATCTTCTTCTTTCTTTCTTTTTCTTCTTCTTCCTTCAACTTTTTGTGAGGTTGGTTGCGATGATGATGATGATCCCACAACTTTACAAGACTAATGAAAAACAATTTGAATTTTAATTAAAATTGACTCGGTCTGCTCATTAGTTTGAGCGGCGAGTTTATTTAATGAGCTTTTGAAAAAAATCCAGAAAAAATACTTGTTCGATTTCAAGGACAAAAAAAAAACACTTTAGTTAACACACAATAACTATCCAACCATAACCATGTGAAATGAAATTAAATGAATACTAACTTTTGGATGTTACATTTAGTTTTATTATTACATTTTTTGGGTGAGTTCACTACACGATGTGCGGACTCTGTGGAGAAGAACTCACCAAAGAAACTCAACATGCGTCGCATCTTTTGTGTTTCTTTTTATGTCAAATAATAATATGGCGTGCCGTGTGGTGACGACAGAATTTGTCACTTGGCGACAGAATAGAATACATTTGTCACCAACCCCTACTCTTCCCGTGGGTGTCGTAAGAGGCGACTTAGGGACTACACATTGAACAGGGAATGGGCAGCAGCGCTCTCTGATTCAGTAACCAACGATCTGCGATCTCCAACCCGCCTTCCAAGCGTGGAGATTATGGCAAAACCCTCCACTTAAGTGGAGGAGGCTCATAGTCCAGCAGTGGACTGTAACGGGCCGTTGATTGGAATAATATGGTCATTTACAAAATTCATGCATGTTGAAATAGCCTGTCATTCAAGAAATCTATTCCCATGGATATCTGTCTTTTAAGTTATCAGATATTCTATCATAAGCTTTTTTATAAAATTTTTGCTTAACAATGGCTTTGAACTAATCTAAAGGTAATAAAATGTAAAGAGACAGCGATCTAATGATTATATTATATTGAACATGTTTTTTTAAATTAGGTGGTTAAGGTAAGAATACGGTAGGTTAAATAATGTAGGTACTAAAAAAGAGCGTGTATTTGTAGCTTATTAAAAAAAAAAAAACACACACACACACCTCTCTAATTTGAGATCTAATTGGAGGTAGTAAATTCTGGAATTTATTGCATTCATGACATTTATTGCGGTACATCGGGGGTACGTCGCACTCGACTGTCCAGCTACCAGCAGCTCTTAAAATCACAAACACTGGCCCCGATTCGGAAAGTCAAGCTCTAATTCTACTTGTAATTTTAAAATCCAGCTATCGTATCCGTTTTTATGACCAATGAAAAGGAAGTGATGGATTCAGATGAACGAATGATATTATTTTGATTGAATGATAACCTAAAATAAGGGCCGAGACGTGATGACGGTGAAGCTGGCCCATCGGCTACATGTCGCTCAGCGAGCCATGGAAAGATCTATGCTTGGTATTTCGCTACGGGATAAAATCTGAAACGAAATCATCCGGCAGAGGACCAAGGTAGTTGATATCGTCCAGAAGTGTAGCAAGCTGAAGGGTTCTCGAATGGAGACCACGTCTCGGGAAACGTAGTGTGGGACGCCCCCCCCCCGCGCCAGGTGGACTGATGACCTGAGGAATGTCTCTGGTGGTACCTGGATGAGGAAAGCGGGTGATCGTGCGCTTTGGCGTGCCCTTGGGGATCCCTACGTCCAGCAGTGGACTGCAATAGGCTGATTGATTGATTGATTGAAAATAAGGGCATAGCTGTCAGGTTAAGAGACTTTTAAGTAGCATGTTTTAAGTGCTCTCTAAAATTTGTGCAACTGACGCGTCCATAAGGTTCAAATTTTAGTCTGATGAATAGGACTGACGAACTTAAATTAAGGATTAGAGCGTGGCTGCGTGAATCGCTATCATATTGTTCGCCTCGGATTCGATGCGTACCTATATATCTGCAGATTCAACTATAAAACAAACAGCCTCCGACTCGGAGATTCCGGGTTTGAATCCCGGTGGGAGTACAGCCGAACAAAAAATGTTTTGTGATATTTACCCCAGGTTGATTAAGACATTACAGGCTGAATCAACAGATTGTCCGGAATGGAAGATGATTCCGTGCTTCGGCAGGTACGTTAAGACATAGGTCTTGGCTGTCTAATCAGTCTCTGAAAGTCTTGCCGAATCCAGGATAATAGCTAAACCTACAAAGAAAAAAGCGAGATCGCTGAAGGCATTATCTCGGCGATTTTGACGAAACTAATAGCAGCAGTGGCAGTGGAATAGTAGCAGTGGAAAAGAAAATCACGAAGACAACCTGCACTCGACAGTAAAGAATCCGGGTCGTGTAAAGAACACAGCTGAAAATCTCTGAAACTAAGAAATATAAATCGTGTTTAGTACACAAATAAATACACTCCTTAATCATTTATTCTTCAATAATTATTTTCTACAGCTTATTTTTGTCAATTGTTTATTTTTTGTGTTACGTGCTAGCTGTTGTTACCGGTTCCTGTCATGCGGCAGATGCGCTTAGAAAAGTCCCATTTTTATTTTGCCATTTTTGATGGCATAAGTAAACAATAACCAAGAAGTTTTATTGCTATCATTTAAAGTGTGTTTAATTTTCTATTAAACACAATTTATTTTACTAAGATAGCATGCATACTTTTCGAGATTTTCAGGTAACTGCCTGTCTTCATATGACCCGGACTCATTGCGAGTGTATTCGTCTCCGTGGAAAAATTGACGCCGCGCATTGTCAGAAACCTTCCAACATCATCAACATCAACGGCCCGTTACAGTCCACTGCTGGACTATGAGCCTCCTCCACTTGATTGGAGGGTTTTGCCATAATCTCCACGCTTGGCAGGCGGGTTGGAGATCGCAGATTAAAAGGTTACTGTATCAGAGAGCGTTGCTGCCCGTTCCTTGTTCAATGTGTGGTCCCTAAGTCGCCTCTTACGACACCCACGGGAAGAGTAGGGGTTGGTGACAAATGTATTCTACTCTGCCGTCACCACACGGCGTACCACACCTTCCAACATGTTGTCAGCTTAATATATTACGTACAAGAGGCTTGAGCCTACCCGAGCTAAGGTGATCACTGGTCAGGCCATAGACGACCACGCTGACCCAGTGCGGGTTGTTCGACTTCACACACAACCCTTGAATTTCTTCGCAGGAGTGTGAAGGTTTCCTCATGATGTTTTTCTTCACCGTAAGAATGACAAATATGTTTTGAAAGTAGTGTGTGGTAGGGTTCGAAACGAGCAGGAGAGAGGAGGAGGTCCTAGCTACTCATCATCATCATAATCATCGTGTGGGTTGTAAGGTCGACAACCGACCTCACAAACCCTGGTGTCAGTGTTATAGAACCGCCAAAGGCCACTGACTTGGCTCATGTAAGTGCTAGATAGTAGCTGGGACCAACGGCTTAACGTGCCTTCCGAAGCACGGAATCATCTTTCTTTTTCGGACAATCAGGTGATTCAGCCTGCAACGTCCTAACCAAACTGGGGAAAGTCTTACAAAGAGGTTTTTGTTTGACAGTGTCCCCACCGGGAATCGAACCCGGAACCTCCGTATGAGCGTCGAAATCTCGACCACTCGACCGCGGAGGCTGTTTCCTAGGTGTAGTAACATCAACGACACATAGCGGAAAAAATCCAGATAAGGGTGATGTATATGAGCTGCTGTTGATGATGATGAGCTTTTAATAGATTTTGAAGGTGCAAAAAGAATTAGTCTTCTTTGGTGATAAGATTTAATACCTAATTGAAAAAAATATCAAATTTTATTAATTTATAAATTTATCAAATAATTACCTATAAGCTCCTTTTTAGAAGTGTTGAATTACAGCGTTGGTAAAATTTGAATTAAAAATTTTTTTGCTTAACGTGCTTTGAACTTGAAAGTTGAACTCAATTAAAAAAATATTTAGGAAATTCTCATAATCCTAATACTTTTTTATAAATTGAATGAATGAATGAAATATACTTTATTGCACACAGACAGAAACATACAGTAATTACAGAAGTAAAAATAGTACAATTGGCGGCCTTATTGCTAAGGTAGCAATTTCTTCAAGGCAACCGGTTAACATGGAGACATTTAAGTAGGATAAAAACGGTGTTTAATAACTCAAATTGTAATTTGTACTTTGAACCTATAAACAGGATTATTTACGAGCAAGCCAGATATTGATGTACCAAAATTAAAGCTTTAAATTCGAACTTATAATTAAAGTTTAACAATGTACCTATTCTTATCTTAACTATATCGCAAAAGAGGTGTGTTTAGACACGACTTTAATATGATCGAATTGTAATAATTACAAGTCTGAAATTAATTTTAAATTCAATAAGAAGATGTTTTGTTACATTTTACGCATAATAATCATATCGCAGAAATGTTATGTTAAAAAAAATATATTTACGTTACAGTCCGCGTCTCGGCAAGTGAAAAAAAGCTAGATTTACTGTGAAACTTCATAGTTTTAAAATTTAATGCAACAACGTCTCTACCTATGTCTAACTATCTAAGCAGCATTTGAACACAAATCCTACCAATATGTTACTTTTAATGTTAATAATACAAGTAGGTATGCTGGTATTTCCCATATAGTTACTTGACAAAAAGTGCTGAAAATGATTATTAGAAACCACTGAAAAAATATTGTACATACATGCTGTATGTAAAAGTTCTCCCATGTCAATAATCATTATGAAAAACACAAACAGACCCGAAAAAGAAAAAAAAAAGTTTAATCACTATGTGTCGGGACTAAATCCAGAACTTTTCTATGGAGAAAGCAAAGATGATACTAACTACACACTGCTCAAATCAGCATCTCTATTCTGTTCTAGTTCCATCTACTCAATCCACCTAATTACTACACTAATAACTTTCATTCCAATCACAATTTTCAGCAATAAGTAATTAATTAAACCAATCCTTGAAACTGCTCCCGAATCGACACGTGAGGTCGATCACGTTTAATGATAAAAAAAATGAATCTTTTAATTATTTGGCCGTGCATTTAATATGGAAATGCTCGCGTAGTAGTAACAAAGAATTACGTCAGTACGTGGTCGCCAGGATTATGATCAAGCCAGTATATATAACCAAGCCGATGGACGGAGCAGCACATCACTGTGGTTTGAGCTTCACATCACAACACATTTGGTTGACTGACATCTCAACATGAAACTGGTAATTTTTTGATATTTTATATTTCATGGGGTCTCTTGTGATTTTTAATGGGTTTTGACGACGGAAAAGAAAATTTGTGATGACACTATTTTCTTTATGGTCTAAAAGTTTTTGAATTTCTAACGACAGTGCTTTTATGGAGTGCGATATCTATTGATCGCTTTTTCGTGAGCTTTTAGTTAATTTTGATACTAATACATGATTAATAATTTAAACTTTCCATTCCTTTGGCTGGATGTTAATTTGTGTTTTGGTAACATAAATATGATTAACATTTTAAATAACACATTTTTGCCCTTTTAGTTCATAATTGAGATAGGTTTTTTTATCTGTTTTGTAATTATAATGATTTATTCCAACTCTATTACACAGAGTTTGGTAAATTTGTTCTAATTTGGAGTAGACTTCCCCCTATTTGAGTTTTGAATAGCCAGTTCATAATCTATTTTTCTTTTTCTATTTCCAACCCGCTTGCCAAGCGTGGAGATTATGGCAAAACCCTCCACTTAAGTGGACGAGACTCATAGTCCAGCAGTGGACTGTAACGGGCCGTTGATTTTGATTTGATTTGAATCTATTTTGCATGTTCAAATAATTTTAATGAGTAATAATTGTCTATTAGTAACAACGTTATATAAGTACTAACTGAAACTGTGTTGTCTGTCCTTGGAGGCAATGCAGCAGTCGCTAGCTACTTGCTTGCTGGAAGATACGTGCGGGATGTCCAGGGTAAGGGCACATAGGATAGTTCACAATTCATCCATTTTCTATAGCAAATTTGAACCAAATTCATAGATACCGGCAAGTACCGATAAACCAATAAAATCCTACAAGTTATCCGGGGTAGGATTATTGATTATAGGCACAGATTTACTCGCATCAAACTATAAAGAAATATTTTAGAATATTATTTATTTAAGAGTTCATGAGGTTGATTGGTTTTGTTTAAACAGTAAATATTGAAAAGAAATTTCTTAATTCTTGATAGATCCTATTTTGTAAAATGATGTTGAGAATATTAAGCTCAAACATATTAAGTTGAGTAACAATGAAAGGCGGAATGATAAAAAGTTCAGTATCTTTTTTCAGTTTTGTCTTGAGAAAAATTAAGAACTTGTAATGTATGATGCTTAACCTGCTAACAAACCATAACTAACCTAATGTACTAACTTGAAGTTAAGTCACTAGGTTAAGGTTATTACGATTGTCAAGTTACGCTTACGCTAGTTCGCCAATTATTCTAATCTCGTCAATGCGATCCATACAATGTCATACGAAGTAATGCCCGGCTTGTTAAGATCTCATCTTTTTCTATTGTGTCTCGAGTTTTGAGTTAATAAATACTTCATAATATGTCATTAGTTACATTTACTTAGAACTTAATTAAATAAGGATACAGTGTAGTTGCATTTAAGTATGACATAACAGCTTACTTAGATTTTTACACGTGTAACTCCGAAGGTTTGAAAATTAGTCTTCATGTAGTCTATAAGGAGGAGAACACTAGATCTACTATTATATCCAACGTGACTATTTACCATCATTGTTTCCAGTTCATCATCTCAGCCCTCATCGCCCTGAGCGGAGCAGCTCGGCTTGAGCACCTGGAAGCAGCAGCTCGAGGCAACAGCTTCGGCGCAGCCACCTCCAACCAATACCTGCCTCCCTTCGGCGGTCCTAGCAGCTCTGGCAACTTTGGTGGTCAAAATGGTGCCAGCAATGGCTTTGGAGGTCAAAACGGTGTAGCTAGCAGTGGATTTGGTGGTCAAAAAGGCGCCAATGGATTCGGAAGCAGTGGCGCTTCTAGCCGCTACAGCAGTGACGCTACGTCCAACAAGTACCTTCCTCCCTTCGGTGGTGAGAGCAATAACCTGAATGGAAACGGATTCGACTCCATCTCCAACAAGGCTGGAGCCAACACTGGAGCCAACATTGGGGCCACCTCTGGGGTCAACTCTGGGGCCTTCGACGCTGCTACTTCAAACAAGTACCTGCCTCCCAACCAGAGACCTAGCTTTGGAGCTGGTGAGAAATATTTTTTATTATCTTTCCGCCCGTATATGTTCCTGAAAATCAAGGGATTGAAAAAACATCTGCCTTTAAAAGTTGCCAATTAGCACTCTTTGATCATTATTATTAGAAAACTGCAACACACATTTTATAACCTTTCATTAAGCATTAATAATTTCTACAAAATTCATCCTATGTTTTCCCGTGGTTTTCGAGACTACAGGCGATAGGTTTGCAACCCTAAAGAAAAAGCCATCATCATAGTATTTATTAAAATCTGCAATCGATGAAATATTTCCGCAAACATTGATATCGATATAGTGACTACTACCAACTGTAATTAGCGATTCGATCCACCTATTGATCGATTCCTAAAATCCGGCATGACTTGCAATAACTTCTGCCTTATTTATGACGGACAATAAATATGGAAGTTTTTGGATATATTAAAAAATCGCTCCTTGTTTAGTACGAGTAGATTCATTATAACGGACCATACATCAGTGAAAGTAAAGTGTTAACGGCTAGAGTCGGTGCGAGTTGCTACCGACTACAACCAATTTGCAGCGTTGTATGAGTGATACAACTTTCATACAACCTGCATCTTTCATTCAAATCAAATCAAATCAACGGCCCGTTACAGTCCACTGCTGGACTATGAGCCTCCTCCACTTAAGTGGAGGGTTTTGCCATAATCTTCACGCTTGGCAGGCGGGTTGGAGATCGCAGATTAAAAGGTTATTGTATCAGAGAGGGCTGCTGCCCGTTCCCTGTTCAATGTGTAGTCCCTAAGTCGCCTCTTACGACACCCACGGGAAAAGTAGGGGTTGGTGACAAATGTATTCTACTCTGCCGTCACCACATGACGGATCATTATTGGCATCTTTCATTATTGTGTAAAAATACAAATTTCTGAAACTAAGGGTTAAAAATTTTGTAATTCTTTTCACAGCCGGTACCCGTTCTTCTCAATACCAGCAGCCTGGCTTCGGTGGTCAATTCGGTCAAGGTCAAAACCAGTTCGGCAGCCAGGGACAGTTCGGAAACGTGGGACAACCCGGTCAGTTCGGTGCCCAGGGACAGAACGGTCCGTTCGGTAGCCAAGGACAGAACCAATTCGGTCAATATGGGCAAGCCGGTCAGTTTGGACAGTCTGGCCAATTCGGACAGCTTGGTCAATTCGGACAGTCCAGCTTCGGAGGCCAGAAAGGTCCCCAGGGAAGCCAGTACAGACCTGGTTCCCAGCAGATCCCCCAACAGGACTTCGACGAGGAAACCGGTTACCATTACTAGTTTAAACCATCATAGAATGTAGTTTAGCTTCTCTCTGCCATTTGTGATTGTGTTATATGACCACTTAACACAGACCCCTGCCTCTATAAAAAATAGAGAGCCAAGAGTCTTTGTTAACTGGTAACCATAAAACATGTAATAGTATAATTGTAATAAAGAATATAAATAAATATATATTTCGTAAGATGACGTGTTTTATTATTTGCAAATGGCTCACGCACCCATAATGATGATGAGATGAACTTGACCTGAGACAATTAAGATTTGAGATCAAATACTTAAGATACATGCTTTATGGTATCTGCCCCTTATTAATAATTCGCTTGACGTGGAAGGTCACGAATTTTGTTCCTACCTCTTTGCCTCTTTGGCTGTTGCTGGCCGTAAACATTTCGATTTATTTGAATTTGGAATATAAGTTTTGACTTGGAAAAAGAGAGCAGATTCTAGGTTAGACTGCGCGTGTGTAAAGATCTTTGAGAAAGAAAATAAAAAAAACATCTCTCGAAACATCAATCTTTAAGTTAAATAGACCACCTCCACATGTTAGGTATGTGTACATACCTATACCTCTTTGCCTCTTTGGCTGTTGCTCGCCGTAAACATTTGAATTTATTTGAATTTGGAATATAAGTTTTGACGTAGAAAAAAGAGAGCAGATTCTAGGTTAGACTGCGCGTGTGTAAAGATCTTTGAAAAGGAAAATAAAAAAAAGACCACCTCCACCTTCGTTCCAAATTTATAGATGAGAAGGTGTGTACTGTCTAGAAGAACAATACAAATGTACCTATAGAACACAATATAATCTTGAGTGTTGAGTGACAATAGATCGCTGTCGATTCGATCTTTTCAGACTTCGACAATTTGAGGTTCATTGTAGGTTTAAATTGATTGCCTGTCTCAGAAAAAGCAGTATTTTTTATTCATATAACGATTTTAATGAAGGCAACCATTTTATGAATATTGTTCAATTACATTCTAAGTTCATTTGCAGAAGTTTTAACTCTACGAAAAGGCAAACTACCTTGACTTCTTTAAAAGAAAATATAATTTTAATATTTTAATCTTAGAAGATCAGTGAGAGAGATTTTTTTTTTCGGCGTACTTTATTGTTGGAGCCCAAGATCCACTTCGGATCGCTGAGCCAGCGAAGTAAGTAATCTTAGAAGACAGGAAGTAAGCAAATTATATGAGCTGTTGATGAAGCAAACTAAACTATTAACTTTACTGAACCTACTCTCTCTTGAATCAAACCAGCTAATAGTCCATTTAAAACAAAATAGTTCCCCCATAAAGAACTAAGGTCAAAGTGCCAGACGAACTTCCATCTTGTTTTTTGCGTCAACTAGTAGGTAGTAGTTGATATTGATAGGTTCCATCAAAATCAGCACATCATTAGTTGGCCCGAGATCCTACTGCCAATTCTTAATTAATATCGTGCCTTAGCAACAATATTCAAATCCATCAAGGACTTTTTTTAAAAACGTCATAACCGAAATTAAAAGGTTTGTCTACACAACACCACTATTATTATAAGTTTTGCTACTGATAAGGTTGTGTGAACTTGTGTGTGAAATCGACCAACCCGCTTTTGGCCAGCGTGGTGGACTAAGCCTTAATCGCCCTAATTCAGGGCAGGCTTGAGCTCCTCGTTAACACAGTCGTTAGGGTTTTAAGTATTTACAGAATTATAATTAAAATAAATACATGTTTATCACATTCCTTTGGGTTACCCTGTTGGATTCGCCAACGTTATACTTATAGCATAATAAGAGTACGAGATATGATACAGTAACCTTTTAATCTGCGATCACCAACCCGCCTGCCAAGCGTGGAGATTATGGCAAAACCCCCCACTTAAGTGGAGGAGGCTCATAGTCCAGCAGTGGACTGTAACGGGCCATTGATGAAGAGTACGAGATATCGCTGATCAAAATCGTAAGGGTTCCGGTCCCTGGTGGGGACGTACCAATATAGAGATGTGAATGATGAAGACAGATAGGTTTGTATGGAGGAAGAACACATACTACGCTGGCCCTGCCAGTACTCTCCATGGAACATTTACTTTTCAGTTTTAGCCAGTTCTTAACTACATACTATATAATAGGTATATTAGTTTCTAGGTAGACAATAAACTTTAGTTTGCCTTGGCACTATCTATATATCCATCCCCCTGAAAACATTTTGCATCTGAAATATTTTTATATTAGGGCCGCAATTTTCAAACTTTCTGATGAAGGTGCTTTCTCCCATAATAATATCTAAATCATCATCATCGTAATTTCAGCTGAAAGACGTCCACTGCTGGACAACTGGTCCTGGACTACCCACATCCAGCGGTTAACATACCTAAATAAATATTATCATTTATATTTGATTGAATCCTTTAAATGGTTTTATCATACAGATGATTTCTTGTGTAATATTCTAACCGCTACTATCTATCATCAATTTCTTGTAAGAATCTATCTTCAAATCTATATTCATTTCATGTGTCTGGAAATGTATCCAATGAAAGATTTTTCCAATGTTATCTGAAACAGGGTTATATATTTATGTGTTTTATATAGCTTGGTGTGTGTAAACTAGCCTTTACGTCTCTACCAAAATCTAAGATTAATCGACCCGTCCAATTGTGCTTTAGTTACGCACATTGTCCAAAAACTAATGTGCTTGTATTTTTTTTGTTTTTTCTTGTACAGACCTGGTGATGGTGTTATGGGTGAATTCCTTAAAAGTTTAGGGATCTGTATTGTACAATTTTATCACCTTATTACCACCATGGAGAAGGTAGTAGGAAGCCAACGTTTGTGTGCATTGTAGAATGTAGAGTAAGGATTGGTCGTTGTGGAGAGGAGATCCTTGGGGAGATCTTTTGCTAACAATAGGGGATCAGTCTGTTCACCATATTTTATGAATTTACCATATTTTATGAATTATTTATAAAATATTGATTAGTAGCAGACGATTCGCGAAGAATCGGTTGAAAAACGAATTTACAGTGATTTTTTAAAGTTTCAATATGTCTGTCTCTTTCAAAAACGATTTTTTTTATGGAGATTATATGGCGTTACTAACAAATGACGTCACAAGTGGGTATGTGCCTCTCTGTCTAAACTTGAATTTCAAACCTTTATAACTCGGTGAATTTTAAAGATAGAGCAAAAATTCTTTTAGTTTTCGATAGCAGAAACTAAGAAGTTTGGATTTATAGAATAAAAAAAAGTAGTCCGATCCCCTATTGTGATAATAATGATGATGAATTACTAATGTATCGTTTTTGAAATCGTTATAAATTTACTTGGTATTATTACTTATTTGTAACAAACCCTCAAATTGCTTGAATTTCGGTCTAAACGAAAAGACAAAACCGGCCAAGCACGTGTCAGGCCACGCAAAGTGTAGGGTTTCGTAGTTGTCCAATACAACTTAGGTTCCTAAGACAAATAACATTCATCAAAATATTTTCCTATGATATTTGTAGTACTAAATATCTTACTTAAAAGTGATTTGTAAATACCACAATTAGATAAAATTTTAAATTGATTTTAATTTCTTGTTGTTTGAATTTTTTGATAACTTAAGTCACTTTAATGATTGGCATTGCTATTGGAAATAAAACTATAACATTATAAATAAACAGAACCTTTGTCAGAAAAAATATTGTAACATCATCAGGTGTATACTCTTAAACATATTCTTTGCAATTTTTTCTGTCTTAATGTTCTCGTTCGCACATTATTGGCTTTATAACTTTTGTAAATTTTGCGGAAAAAATCAGGCAAAAACTACTTAATTAACGCTAGGTTTGATTATTAAGATATCATCAAATGATGATTAGAATCGGACTTGATCGTCATCGTAGTGTATTAGATTCGAGACGGGTCATCGTACAAAATAAATGTGAGCTGACTCTGTCTAAGAACTTTGATTGCGAGGTAAAAAAGGCGTGTGGTTTTCGGGTCAAAAATAGGCCCATCCCAATTCTTCCCTTCAACATCAACATCAACGGCCCGTTACAGTCCACTGCTGGACTATGAGCCTCCTCCCCTTAAGTGTTTGGTTTTGCCATAATCTCCACGCTTGGCAGGCGGGTTGGAGATCGCAGATAAAAAGGTTACTGCATCAGAGAGCGCTGCTGCCCGTTCCCTGTTCAATGTGTAGTCCCTAAGTCGCCTCTTCCGACACCCATGGGAAAAGTAGGGGTTGGTGACAAATGTATTCTACTCTATATTGTATTCTTCCCTTGGGTGTAGATAAATATATTCCGTAAGAGAGAAATGCTGTGTGGTTCCCAACGAATAAGGTCACTCTAGATAATATTCCAGTGGGTGTTGCTAGAACTAGATAAATCATGGGATCAGATATAGGCCACATAAGCAATTAGAGCTGTACTATCACTAGGAAGAAATACAATCCTAACCCTATAGTTTAGTTTGCCTATCTAAGCTATATTTTTTCGATGTTCACAATTACACAATTACACAGGTTATAAACATGTTAAATATAAAAACAATGTTAGTATATAATAAGTTAATAGCTAGTGAAAGTATAAAGCTCCGCACGTTAGAGAATCTTCAATTTCATCACGTAAAATTGCCCTTCACCTGGCCTTGAACGAGTAACGATAACGAGCCTTCACGTATGCGGAAAGCTTCGTACAGACCTAGTGAACGAGACTTTCAGTCTATAAAACTATTTGTGCTAAAGAGCGAGCATTCGGTTCGTTAAAGCTGTCGAAGACTTTTATTGGTTTTTATTTCAATGTCAATTTAAATCTCGTAAGCTACACTTAGTTATAATTAGGAAGGTACTTAACAATCTCTTCTCTGTAATATCATGACTTCGATGGTGATTATTGCACTTACTATTGACATCTTCTTTTAGCTTACAGACGTTGATTAAATTAACGATAGATTTTTATTTTTTGTCTGTTGTTATAATGGTCCTTTATCTTTTCAGTCCACAGTTGAACTGATGACCTGAGGAAGGTCACTGGTGGTGGCTGGATGAGGAAAGTGGGTGATCGTACGCTTTGGCGTGCTCATAGAGAGGCCTACGTCCAGCAGTGGACTGCAGTAGGTTGATTGATATCTTTTGCTGTGTCATTGTGGTACCGCCAAACTTGCTACAGGTATATAAAGTACTACACTCTGCCGATCTACAATACAACACTCACTACACTACAAATTTAATATTCTTCATTGACACCAAAAAAAGTACAAGTAAAAAAATCCTATTCTATGCTTAGTTGCTTACAAGATTAGCTTGTTAAGGGTTCAACCAATTGCAAATCAAAAAGCTTGACCATCGCATTAGCAATATTTTGTGTGACAAAGCGTTATTCGCTTATCTTCGCATGGTCTGTACAGTTCTCAAAACATGAACCAAACGTGATCCGTTTGAGGTCCAAGTTCATACTTTAATGCACTCTTGTATTAATTGTTCTTTTAATCTGTGATATATGGGGTATGTATGGCTTCCTACTCAATGATCACTATGGTTTTAATTGCTATTTTTTTGATCACACCTCGATTAACCTTAGGCAGTTTATAAAATGCTAACCTTTTGGAGAGTATCAAAGCAAATCAAGATATGTGTCTTTTACGGTGGAATTGAAATCTCCGTCTTAAATTGTATGAACCATAATATTGGTTAACTTGCGGTTTCCATTGTGCGCTTGAGTTGTGTGGTACACGTTCGGTACTACACATAATTTTACGTTTTGTGATGCATTTGAAATTGAATTAGGTAAACATAAACATTTACTTACATAATACGTTTCTTGGATTTTGTTTCCATGTTTTATTTTTGGTTTGTAAGTATCCAAAACTTGTAGGATATCCAAAAGGATACTGTCATCTAGAATGTCATGAGTTCGTCCTCTTTCCCATGATAATCCGGATTCCAGATTGGACTATTTTCATTACCTAGTTTATTTTTGGGGGATGGAGAGATATAACTTGTCTAAAACGCAAAGAGATGACCAGAATATTTCTACTGACAAAAATAGTTGAGTACATAAAGTTATTGCGTGTAAAGATTTAAGTCGAGTAGAAAGGATTGTTTTAAAATACTTAAAAAGCCACATAAAGTAGGATTTTTAATTGAACGGAGTAATCTGACATATGGTGGGTTGCCGCTTTTTTGAGAAAAAAATATAGTGTTGTGCTAAAAAGATATGATTCAATCACTCATCTGGGCCACGTTTCACGAAGCAACAATTTACTAGTAACAAGTTACAATTTGATATTCATTGCGTAGCCAATTCGCCAAAACTGGAAGCCCTTATCGTTTTACCTCATTGTCTACGCAATGTACATCAAATTGTACTTGTAATTTGTAACTTGTAGCTTCATGAAACGGCTCCCTGGTGATATGGTCACTAAGTAATGTGGACTCCTGGGGGAAGGACTAATGTCCTATAACACAGGTTTAAACTTAGTTTAGGCAACAGCCCTCCACAAAAATTGTATCTCCTGTGCTGAAATGTACATACTTAGTTTTGTGGTGTGGAGATAAAACATTTTTTTATTACAACAACGAAGGCCTGGGCCAGGATCCATAACAGTTTTATAAACAACAACGAAATAACAAAAACAAAACAAAACTTCACCAAAAACTTAACAAAAAACTTAACGAAAAACTTAACGAAAAGTTCAACGATGAAATGCAAAGGCAAGAGAAACATTCGAACACTCAGACCGGAGGTAAGAAGCCGAATGACGAACAATAGGAAAGTAATAATAAAAAAAAAATAGACGCTTCTCCCGTCATCCAATAGGAAATTAGTTGTATGGATGAGTCATTCGTTTGTGTCGCAGCTGCAAGTTATCTCTTAGAAATATAAAAAAAACACTAATTACTTTTATTACCTACCTACATAAAAAGCCTGACTGTTGTTACCAGTAATACTAAAACCAACTCACCAATTCTGATGGATTCCAACTATTGCGAACTGCATGATATGTAGACGAAGTCTATGTTTATAGGCTGGGGTAACAAGCATTTTTTTATATTTAATAGTGTGAATGATTCAACTCACTTGAGTTAGAATTGAACTGAAAACATCACTAAGATTATGGAGCTGGCAACATTATTTTTCTGTCTAATGTCAAATTACTCCGTTCAATTAAAAATCCTACTTTAGAAGCCGTTTAATTGGTTAAAAAGCAAAAATGAAGGCGTCAAAACGTTTGTTGGTGTTGTGTTCTTTGAGTAAACAGCAACAAAACATTTAGCAATGACTTTTCATGATGATATGATCCACTCCAGCTCGGTTTCTGCGAATTCGAATCACAACATCGCTTCAACTAAAGACTACAACTGCCTTGCAAAGTTTCATCTTGCTCTAAGGTGTTTGTCTCATGATGCTGATGATCTTTCCGACCGATTTCGGCCCCCGACGTTTCATATTTTAGATTCGGAAACCCTATGGCAGAATTGTCCTCCGTTAAATGTCCATTGATAGTTTGTTCTTCATATTCAATGGTTAACAAACAAAGTTGTGTTAAGACTTCAAACTCTCTAATAAGTTCTTGTGCTCGTAGATATTCGAAGTTTTGTTCTCTGATGTCCGGAACACTTTGAAAAATTCCACGCTGGATGTTTAAACATATAAAAGAGGAATAAATAAAGTTTTTGAAAGTCTCCCTACTAAAGTCAAATAGGAAAAGAAAGATAAAATAAAAAAAATCTCTAAAAAGTGATTTGTCACGAATTCTGCCATACAAACAATTAATTATGGTCTTGCTTAGTCCTTACGTTTACGTACAATAGAGGTATATAGATACCTACCTCTTAGTTTCTCGTAGAGACGGACACAGCAATAATATTCATTAACATAGATAGATAGTACTATCATTAATGATCATCTACCTAATTATCCAATAAAACACGTCGGGGGCTGATACTGACAAGGCTGATAATAATTTTGTCATCAACAGCTTATATGCATCCCCACCATGGGGCTCGAGCCTCTCCAGAATTAGAGCAAACAGGCTTTAACTGGCTACACTGGCCCAGTGCGGGTTGGTCGACTTCACACACAACTTTTGAATTTCGTAGGTTTGGGACGTATGTGAGCTGTTGATGATGATGAATATTGCAGAAGCAGTAAATCATACAGTTTTTTTAAGTGAATTCTCAAGTTAATTAGCGATGATAAATAAACACCTAAAATTAATACTTAACCATTTGTAATGTTCAAGAATATAACACTGCCTGATAGAAAGTAGTTTTAAAACCACCTAATTATTTGAAGGTCCGTAATAAGATCAGTGGCATCGAAGTATACCGGATTATATCGTACTTATAGAAGATTTCAATGTTTTTTGAAACGTATATAAGTGGAATCTTGCAATCGAATGTCACAGTTCAACATTTGATCTCAATTTTGTTTGTCCAGCGGAAAAAAAATTGGATCATGAAATTGGTGAGTCGAAAAAAGTAACCAAAATAAAAAGTTTAACTTTGTAATAAATAAAAAAAAATGTTCTGTAAAAAAATGCGGTGTCATATTAAAATATCACTGTTAAGGTAAAATTCAAAGAAAGTACAATGAATAACTTAGGCAGATTAGTCTGTTCTACAGTAGAAAGGTGCAACAAAGTGTCTAAGTTAAATAGTCCTGCACAATACTTACAAAATATGTGATGCCTGTGGAGTTTCTTTTGAGTTTTTTAGTGTCCATTTTCACTTTTTAAATCCAGTAAGTAATCAAGTACTTACTTCTTTCAGATAATCTTCTTCACGGTAGTAGCTGTGGCTTCAGCAGCTCAGTTACCTTCTAGAAACTACCTTCCTCCTCAAGGAGGATCGCAGGGTAGCTTCCAACAAAGCCAGTCTTTCCAAAGCTCCCAATCTTCCAGCTTTGCAAGTTCTGGTGGGTTTACAGATACTGGTAACAGGAGACCTCAGCAAGAAGTTGAGAAAAATGCTATTGCACTAAAGCAAGAACAAGAAGTCCAAGAGAATGGTAAAAAAAACAACCAATATGGATCTTTCTCTTATAGGTTTTCAAAGAACTTAATTTGAGTGTAATATTTAGTTTAGTATGTATGTAGATGATGGTGCTTGCTTAATATTATTGGACCCTTATTATTCTTTGTTTTTCTAGGAAACTTTCATTACAGTTTTGAAACCTCAAACGGCATCAAAGCAGAAGAGAACGGAAATACTGCCCAAGGCGGATCCCAAGGGAGCTTCTCTTACAAGGGTGATGATGGCAACACCTATTCCGTGACCTTCACAGCCGGAGAAGAAGGCTTCAGACCTCAAGGTGCTCATCTACCGGTTCCACCACCTACTCCTCAAGAAATCTTGGTGGCTTTGGAGCAAAATGCAAAGGATGAAGCAGCTGGAATATTTGATGACGGTGAGATGACCAATCCTTAAAATTTGTTTAAAATTTTAAACCTTTTTCATATTTATTTTTAATTTAACCATTTATTGGACATAATAGATAACAAAAAATACAATTTATATTTGAGAAAAAACTACACAACATTATATTGCTAATCTTACAAAATTTTCTACTTGCAAATATTCTACAACCTTGCCGATGTTACATATTATATTTTTAAATCGAATAAAAAAAACAAAAAGCTTTAGATTTTTTGTTACGGTTAATCATCGTCATTAAATTTGTTTAATTTTCCTATTTCTTTTAGGTCAATACCACCCCGATGCTCATGGAGGTGCTTCTGCGCAAGGTCATAAGGGTTCAGGATCTATCTCTACATCACCTGGATCGTTCAGTGCATCATCAGGAACATTTGGCTCAGCCAACCACCAAGGCAGCTTCAATTCTAACTCGGGATACAGTTACTAACCAGAATAACTATTGCAATGATCAGGATCTCATTGTGGAACAACTAAGACTTAAAATGATGATGGTATATTACTAGAAAAAGTATATTATGTAAATTATGTAACCAAGTGATAGAACTCAATATAGTCAATGAGAATGTAACTTGAATAAATAAAGTGTTCTCAAAGTATATACGTTTTTGTTTTAATTTACTTATACTCAAGGTTATTGAACGAGTCATCATCACCCTTTGATAAAAACTTCGATTAATGATGATGTTGTGTAATACGAATTACTATACTAAGTTTTGTATATTAAAATTGTTTTTTGTGTATATAATTACTTTCATAAATAGTACAATGAAATATAAAGTACCAATAAAATATATTATGCCTAGAATAGAGATGCGACAGACTTTTGATGCTGAGACCAAAGCAATTTTAGAAAAAAGTAATTTTGGCAACTCTTATAATAACTAATTCTGGGTATATAGAGAGTTTACTTCACAACTATCAAATACTCGTATGTGCATGAAATGCGATAAAAATATTTATAAATTTGGTGATCACAAGATATAATTCCAGATAATTTAAAAGCATTCTTATAATAGGAGGAGGTGTTAGCTTAAATGTCGTAGCTTATTGTAAATGGAGGTCTGATTTTTGTAATGCGCTCTATGGATTCAAATTAGAACTACTACTACAAACCATCTACAAGATTCTACAATTTGGCAATGAAGTATATTCTTAGATTCTGCTCTCCAAATCTCAAGATCAAACGAGGTGCGCCATCTACTCGTTAAATGTTGAACTTGTTCATTATAGTATTGAACTTTTACGTAAATGTTTTGTTTTGTTTTATCTTCAGCTTATTTTATGTTTTCTTGGTATGTTATTCAAAGAAGCCCAAGAAAAGTATGCAGATTTTTTGCACTATCATCTAAATTGGGCCAAGGTTGCCCTTAATCTGTTTTTATTTCACTTACACAACCTACTTACATTAGGATGATGAGCCGATGTTTATCTGCGAGAGAGTAATTTCGCTAACGAGATGTTTTGTTGCAAGGTCTCTGTGTGGTTTGCATTGATTTTAAAGTTTTGCCTATCTAAGTGCTTAGTTTTATTATTTACTTATGTAGTATATTTGTAATGTTTTCCTTCAGATCATTATTTTTGTTTCCTATTGCTACTGTAGTTTTTACTTTATGTAGTCTGAGTTTCGAGAAGATACCTTGACAGGATTGCATTGAATGTAGACAGCATAGGATCTAAGGACTGATATTATGACAGAGTAGCTAAGTCACTGTTTGTAGGCATAGTAATAGTGGTAGTAGTATTAGTTGTAGCCAGTGTTACAATAGTTGATTCTGTTGGGATTTTGATGATGTTGATGAAGATACCGGGTCTATAATTCCTGAATATGGGGACTAATAAAATTGTGGAACGAAAGCGCCTGAAACTAATCCCTACTAATATTATAAATGCGAAAGTAACTGTCACGCTTTCACGCCTAAACCACTGAACCGATTTTGATGAAATTTAGAACAGAGATAGACTTTAATTAGGAAAAAGACATAGGCTACCTTTTATTGCGAAAAAATGGCATGAAAGGGTTGTGAAATTATCGAAGATGACACCATGAAACTTTTGATAAGAAATAAATATTTGTTATAGCGTTTTTGAAATTTTGACCTGTGAGGGGATGAAATAGAATAGGGGATGTAAATTATAAATGTGAAAATATATTTGGATGTTTAGATATTTGGATGCTCGTTTCGCTTTTACGCCTTAACTACTGAACGGATTGAGAAGACATTGGGAATGGAGATAGTTTGTAGCCTGGATCAACACACAGGATAGGTACTTTTTACGGGAAAAAGTCTTACTCCCGCGGTAAAATCTTACAATACGCGAGCGTAGCCGCGGGCGGATCGCTAGTTTAAAATAAAATAGTTATCAACACTTAACATCTGTCATCTTCCTTTCATGATTGCCGACTCAATTTTGTTAATTTCTTATAATAAGTGTGATCTACAAAAATAATAAAACATTGTTAATTTTCTCATTATTGTGTTTATTCATAGAATAAATAAAATTACACTCTGCAACATTATCACTGTTACTTATTGACTAACATTAAGTAAAGTATTATTTGATACTACCAACATTTAATATAAGCCTTGGACTTGGTACTGAGTATTCACTTTTTCAAAATCAGTAGATTGAGATAAATCTTGCATTGCTTAAAGAGGTCTAGTTTCTAACTGTTAATGCACATGTTGATATTGAAGTCGAATTTTATTGCTTAATGTACCCTTTGCATGTTGAAAACTAATGCAAGTTTTATTTCATTCAACTGTCAGTTTAGCCTCATGGTTTAAAATTATAACCTACCTATGTTTTTACTGCATTATTATATTAACAGCGTTACCATTTGTTTCATGCAAATTGAACGAGTGATCGACTTTCATACATTTATGGCAATTGGATTCCGTTTATACCGAATCTTTAACCTAGTCTTGTTCTTCACTGAAACCACTTACATTCTTATTACTATCTTTCAGAATATCTACGTCTATAAACTTACTGTTAAATGGCGTTGCTAGCAAAGACCTATCATCCTTTTCATTATCTTTATCAACATCGATCACTCTTACATTCAGCCTGATAAATAGCTGGTAATATGAAATAGTACTAAGCGCTAAAGGTTATTTAGTATTTGTAGTTTTGTCTGAAGTTTCCGGCAGGCTGGGCTCTGAACTGCTGGCGCTGACCTCCAACAGATCCTCCATGTTGCTCAGGGTGGTATTGACCTGGAAATTATAAATATAACACTATTAGAAAACGAGAACAAAGGCGATTCAGTATTTGAGAAATTATATGAGAGTAGCTGAATAAAGTAATCATATAAAATGTTTCTGTTTCATACAAAGTACAGAATCTCAGGTAGAGCATTTGTTTTATGCAAAATTACCAAATTGGTAACTAAGTGATTTTATCTTTCCACTGACAATTAAGCCTTAGCAATACACCAACGATACAACGTCTTGCTGTAGGCTGCGTTTAATTTAACAAAAAAATCTAAACACTCATCAAATTATACTTAAAGCAATTTCAAAACACTAACAACGTAATGACCACTTGTACAAAGAAGAACTTTACAATTTATAAAGTTCAAATCTATAACGTTCCTATTCCAATAATTCAGCATATCGTAGTTTTGCAATGTAACAAAATATTTTTATAATGCCTTTTAATGTTTCTTTTGCAGATACAACAAATGGGTGAATAATTAAATAAAGAGCTATTATTGTTTTTTTAGTGAAAGGTATGTTACAAAACAATGCAAAAATATAGTTTATCCGTAAAGAAGGTGTTAGTAATTTAAAAAAATATATTGTAATATTGACAAGACTTTACTTAAAATTACGATACAAGACCAAGAGTTGATGAATATGGGGTTGTTGCAAAAACAATAAAGTATTAACCGTATTAATACATTATAAAAATCAAAAATGTAAAGATTATAAATACTCTTATAACAATAACCATGAAATCACCATAAAAACACAAAGACTACAACGGAATCAGCAGAATCCCTTATAGACCACACGGTTCCAACCTTAACCTTAAGCGATGGAATGTTCACATCGAGATACGAGCCAAATTGCAGCTTGCTCTAACATTACACTGGCCTTTTCGGTGTTGCAATGACCCCTCACTTCAAACTTAATGTTGGGAATGAGACCTCGTCATGTTTCTCGATTGTTTCCTTTATAAGATCCGGTTAAAGTTCAGTTTTAGTCAAACAGGTGTTTCGTGATCCTTTGTTATGCTTAGCTCATACTGCACGGTGTAGTCGATCCAAATGATGAAAATTACTCATGTGGTCAATAGGGTGAGGTTTTGTAAGCACGCGCGCGAATAGATGATGTTACAAAAAAGTAGTTTTACATTCAGGCAAAAAACATCATTACAATAAAAAATCAGATTTAGCGAAATTTAAATGCCCCAGGTTTATTGATACAGTTACATTCCTGTGATTGTTAATTGGGATACTTAGCATAGAGACGGCAATGCTTCAACACCTGATTAAAATCTATCTTAAGACAATTGCCATCAATCTTCCCAGGACAAATCTCATGATATTACCAGTTGCCACTGTGTACATTTCAAGCCCTTCACTGACCTACTGTTAGAGTACAATACTTTGTCTTTTCAACTTTTTAATCATGCAAGTATTTTATGTAGATTTGCAATTGATATATTCAACTCATAAGAGTTTGGTTGGTCCTTTCACGGAGTAGCAGGTATCATCATAAGAATCTTTGTCATATACATAAGTTGCTAACGTACCTAGGTGTTTAAATAACTGACTCATCATTTTAGTACTCATCTAAGGTAGGTTTGGTATTTATTCTTTCAATGTCTCTATCTGTTTATCCTAAACATTTAGTTACATCATACCACACCTAGGCTAGGCTTTGTTTTGACCTATGGGTTAATTTGTTGGGGCGTGGTGTTGAAGTGTGGGATTATTTATAGCGCTGTAAAAGTTTTATGACATTATCGTAGGAAACTTTATGAATGTGGGAATATTTTAGATTCAATTGTTACAAATATGCTCTACTTTACTATAATATAGTGTTAATTTAATGTTTTTTTTTTATTTTAACGCACAAAAGGACCCAAAACATCATTTAGTTTTATAAATAGTTTACTCTCATGAAAAACTTTTACTATGACTTATTAATGGAAAAAGTGGTTACCTTTTTTTACTAGGACTAGAGTCTGAAGACATGTCTAATTGAGTTTAAAACATGTTAGTCTTCAATTCCTGAATAAATCACCCAATGGTCCAATTACATACCTACTGAAGGAATTTAATCAACTTACCATCATCAACGATACCAGCAGCTTCGTCAGCAGCGTTCTGTTCCAGAGCCTTAAGGATGGCTTCAGGAGTGGGGGGAGCGGTGGGGAGGTGGGCACCCTGGGGCTGGAAACCGTTCTGACCAGCGGCGTAGCTCACGGAGTAGACCTGACCATCATCACCGGTGTACTGGAACCCACCCTGGGCTTCAATTCCGTCGGCCTGGAAGGATCAGAAATTGGTTTTAAATTTATAATTTTTTATTCTATCGTGGATGCCGGCCGTGGATGGAGACCAGGCAAAGTGGAGAAGATTGAGTAAGAAAGCGGACCCCAGCTGCACTAGGCCGGGAAAACGCTAGGACGAAGAAGAAGATTTTCTATCGTCACATCTCAAACCCAGTATGATTTAAAGGCACCTTCAATACAGAAATCCTTTAGAGAGTAGTGAATATAGAACAGGGATTTATTTTAAAACTTGAGTCTATATATTGCGGTCTGTGATTACAAAAATACATAGCTACATAGAGTTACACCTTTTTCCAGAAGTGGTACACAGGATTATTTCCATATACACACGTATAATATACTATATTTCTTTAAGAATATTATACTTCTTTTGCTTCAGTTGCCATCAGCTATAATATAAGCTAAAATACATTACATTTACATAACATTTAAGCACTAAACAGGTGTCTGCCTACGTACAAGTAGTTCGTTTAACAATAAATGTATCTAATAGCTTCAATGCATTTCAAATTGACCTAGTAGAGTCTGTGTAAGGTTACAAAGTTACTTGTTGGTCATCATGACATTTCAAATTGCATAAATGATGAGTAGGTCATGTTTTTGTTATGCACGATTTATTCGTATCTAAATATCATCCGTGTTTATAATAAATTAATAATTCTTAAGAAAAAAACGTATACATTACTGACTAGCCCGACAAACCCAAAAAGTATCTTGTGAACTTTTCATAACTATTAAAGAATAAAGGAAATGAAGGCTCTAGAGAGAAAAATGTACATTTTTGCCGAAATAAGTAATGGTAAATACGAAGGAATTAATGTATTCCCAGGTTTTAATCGAAATTACAAAGAATAACATGATATGCTCTGATTATTAGGTACTTACGCTGTAGCATCTAATATAGGATCAAGTGGTTTAAGTGTTGCATCTGCATATAAATTACTAAACTTAAGTGTGTATCTCTATGAAATTCAATTACTTGTGCTTAAGTAATAAGTCAAGTCAAAATTTCCTAACCTGAAGTTGCACTTATCAAGACATCTCTTGCGTCAACTAATCTTCTAATAATCAACTGTCTGGATGTATAATTTTGAGACGTAGGATCGTCGACATTGCTCAACAATGATATAAATTTTGTTAAGCTATAGCAGCAAATGCCTATGTAATTAAAAATAACTTGATGGCTTTGTTTTAGGCGTTTAGGTAGGTATTGCATTGATATTACAATTTAGGGAGTGTAAACAATGGATAGACTTCATTGTGAAAGTTCGAGCCGAGAGGACATAATGTGAGTTATGTAGGAATTATCATTAGATGATTTAACTTTATTGATAGCTATAGTTGCTCCATTGTGGTTTAGTTCCGATGCAGTTGGTTGAACTGCATTTCAATATTGCAGTTAAATCGCAGTTTTCGTATTATATTGGAAAAAAATGAATGATAAGTAAATGCGGTTAATGTGCTGAAACTTTTCAAAATATAAAAAATATTTAAACAAACGCTTGATATTTATTAGAAAAACAAACAATATAATGATTTGAAATATATAGTTTTAAACTTTCGTCATTATCATAACATTTTTGAGACATTTTACAAGCTTACCGCGGTCGGGTCTCCTACATAAATATTATCGCGGTAAGCCCGTAAAATGTCTCATAAATGTTATTATAATGATATGAATATAACAGTTAATAATGGCTTATTCAAAGACAACCGTAACATAATGTCTTGTTCAGAAGACATTACTATATGATTCAATATTATCTTATATCAAATGTCGAATAGAATTACCATAAACGCTTCACTCATTGTCTTAATCGTTAATATAATCATGTTAAACACATGTCGTTGGGATGAAGCGATAACATTTACCACACTAGATAGAGTGGAGCAAGCTAGAGTTTTCTAAGGTTTATTTTTCATGTCTGTTGACGTTTCTTAAACTCAAGTGATTGTAAATAATTTTGAATAGCTCAAAAAGGAACAGAAAGATTAATCTTAATCTTGGATGTTATATTAATGTCCTTTTAAATAATGTAAAGATAAAATACAAATAAAACAAAAATAATAAATAATAAAATTTTCAAAACTTTATGACTAAATATGTTATACCTGAGAATCATCGTGAAGCATATACTATTTCTAAACTTAAATGGAAAGGTTACTACTGCGCAAGGAAAATTTTGAGCCTTCATAAGTGTAGAAATACTTACACGTTATCAGAAATGAAAAACGAATTACAGAGTCTATTAAACATGATAAGGAAATAAGGAAGAAATTGAGGTTACAACGGTCTTAGTATTGCAAAACCAAGACATGAACCTTTGTGTTTGATAGAATGATCGAATGTTCTTGCAACCTGTCTTGTCTGTGAGATGAGACATTAAAAGAACGCAAATTGATGGTTGACTTGTGACGTGACAATAAAGTCGTAAATCAGAAAAGAAGCTTTTACGGAATCAAAGAAAATATTACGTAAAAAATTACTGTAGAGGCGTGGGTATGAATTTGACAAGTTAAGTAATGTTATTTATTTTCCATCAAAACCTGTGCAGATTTAAAACTACGATTTTCGCTTTTTAAAAACTCTAATCTTGTGACGAAATCTAGATAAAATCACTCGTATTAATCATAGCGGATACTACAACCTCATCAATTAGAAGTGACGTCCCCATACATTTTGCGCCAGTTTGCACAACGCCACTCTGCACAGTCTGACCTTTCGGTGGCCGGTACCCTTTACAGGTGATGGTATCAGGTCTAAGGCTAGGCTAGGTTAGAAATGTGGTACAGTGTTATAAATAGTAATAATCTAAACCTTAAGATTGTAATAAATTAATAAGCTTTTGCGTTGAGTAGGCATAATAGTCATCCAGGTAAAGAAGAAAGTAATATTTGTGTACTCTTTACAAAACAGAACATAAAAACTGAACATTACACAATAGCAATGAAAATGTCGAACTGATAAAGCTTACCTATCAAAATGCCTTCATTATTTGAAACGAAATCTCAAGAGCAGCAATTTATTGTTACAGATAAGAATCTACGCTAGGCCATGTAGAGCATACACGGGCTAGTCTAGTAGGTCAATGAGCGCAAAATATTATCTAAATATTTCATCTAAATCTTTTCCAAAATTACCGGCATTAATTTGATTAAACACAGCATTGTTCTCACAAATGAGAATGCATCGAGGTGTCCGTCTTCCTCGTTGTTTCTTGTTTCGTCAACTGTGTTACTTTTGTTTTATCCATTTTATGATCATTTGCGAATCTTAGAACCGTGTATTTTAATTTCTGAGAGATAGGGAATAATTTTGTTATTTCATGTCGTGATACTGTTATGGAATCTTACTTGGTGTATTTTCTTCAGTAATTTTACTGTCTAATATGGTTTGTAGAGAATGCTTTGAGATTTGAATTTATTGTTTTTTGGTTGTGTTCAATTTATAGATTAGCTCATACATGGATGAATTTTTAAAGTTTTAATAAATTCGTTTCTGTATTTCAGTAGTCCGGTGTCAGCTGATATAGCAGATGGATATTTGATAATCAAGAAGTCTTAGCAGCTTGAAAATTTTTTGTTTGTTGGTCAGGTTGGCCAAATTATTTTGATCCTCAATGTCACTTACCTCACGACCCTGCTCTTCAGCTTTGATGCCGTTCTCGGTTTCGTAGTTGTATCTGAACTGGTCTTCCTTAACGTCAGAGTCCAGGGCGAGGATGCGGGCGGTCCTCTCGAAGGCGGCTTGGGGTCGGTTGGACTGTTCAGGGTATGCTGGTCCTCCGAAACCGGCGGCGGCTGCCACGCCCAGGAGAGCAGAGATCACGAGCTGGAAGGTCCAAAGATCATCAATGAAAAGGAACAACTTTATTTCATACTAAGACATTTCATAAAGGTTGTGTAGGCGCGTGCGGTTGTTGTATGTTACCATTATTTATTACTCTTGTTTAATTTCTTAATTTTCGTAGTTTGTCACGGGATTGAGTTTAACAAAACAGTACCTATTTCTTTTTTTCGATTTTGGACTACCTACTCTCCTTTTCTCTTATTTGTAAAATTATAAGATAGCCAAATGTTATCATAATTACCTATAACAATATTATCTATTGATGACATAAAGTTAAGTATGACCTTGTCCAAGTTTCATAACGTTATCAATCTTTCATCATCATCATCACCGCTTGCTTAATAATCATAAAATTTAATCTGTGCTTCTGTATACGTAGGTAGTAAAATTAGTCACGCCTAAACTTTAGACATGCATAAACAAAGTTACATCATTGCACATGATCGATGATCAATAAATGCATAGTAGTTAATATAAAACGCCTATCATTAACTTATTTTTTGCGTGTGACTACTGTTTAAGTAACTGCATGTTTTATGGTTCATTCGTACGAAAGATTTGATAGGTAAGGTGCCCATTTCACAGATTTATCAAATTTTTGAATCGTCTTAGCTCGTTAAGTAGCATAATGCACTGTGTAATGTTTTACCTCGAAGTTGTTGCTAGAAATACGGCTGAATATTTTTATATGTCTCTTTTTCCTATCTTCCTGTACTTCCTTGTTGGCATTATATTTTTATGCAATTTTTGGCACAAAGAAATGAGATTTTTTTAGATGATTAGTCAAGAGATTTATTTTGTTAATCTTTTAATGATCATATAAAATAATAATCACAATGACAGAGCAATTCTAATGAAAAAAGACCCACAAAAAATGTTCACACAAAACAAATGAGTGTTCTTATCTAATTTCGAAATAAGATGTCACAGCGATATAGTTTTAAAATTAGAACACGGTGATGGTAACGGTCAAAACCGTGATAATAGCGTCTGAAGGACGGTCACCACCACAGACTAGAGACAATGCAGGGGATTGGCAACATCCGTGGGAAGGGAGGGTGCGGCGTGTGAATGAATAGACACCTTTAGATTTACTTGCTTGGAAATCATGACGGATCTAGAAAATATACAAAATTATTTTGCAAGCAATAATGGTAGTTTATCGTTTTTTTTTAAACCTAGACAGGATGGTAATATTTATAAAGCAAATAATGAAATTTTTTGTCGATAATGGGTTAAAGGGGATTTGGAACAGAACACAATAAACTATGGGAAGATAATAGTTACTGTAGAAATGTAAAATCTTGAAAGAATTGCTATAAAAAATGTCTATTAAAAAAGACATTTTTTATAGCAATTCAAGGGTAATTTTTTGACATTTATAGGATGAAATATAAAGTAAAGCAATGATATAGGCCGTATTCTGTGATCTTTGTTTAATATAAATTTTCTTGCTACCCCTTTGTTTTATTTTTTTAATTTATCTTTTAGTAAGTTACTTAGTTCCATCATCATCAGTTCCATCATCATCATCATTTTAATTCATCATTATTAGTAAGTTACATTCTCATTTACCAATCATTAAAACTACGCAATACCAGCAATTAAACATCAATAGTACAGTCGCCCACTGTTTCATTGTTCAAAATTATTATCGTCCAAATTATGTAAATAGCGACTCACTGTGCTATTATCGTGTTTTGTCAGGGTTCCAGCTTGCATTTAACACTGTGCGTGTGGGAATATAATATTAAAAACTATTCGTAAGCAAAAAAAAAGAAATTAGGTACTAATACTTTTGTTTATTTATGTCAAGTTTGTTATAGGTTGTAGGTATTTGGAACAGTTTTATTGTTTTCATTAAAGCTTATGTTATATATTATTATATATAACATATTATGTGTGTATCTTACGAGTATCAATAGATATATTGGCATATTTGTGCGAAATTGTGTTTTGATAATTTTTAACTTCCATTTTTTTATCATTAGATTGATTTTAAATAATAATCAAGCAGATATTTTTAAATTACTATGTTTCATTTAAAACTATTTATAATATATATTTTTATTATAGTCCAGTCCATACACTGTAATTATTTTTCTTATTTTTTTTGCACGCACTCCAACAAAACACAATCACAAAGAGATCTACCGCCGTAATCCGCAAACAAAATTTTATCGATATATCGATGATGTATCGATGAACACTCACCAGTTTCATGGTCACTAATGTCTTCGGAGGTCTGTTCACGAATGTGGTTTACAGCGGGTACCCCCCTTTATATATATGCGCAAGCGCAGGTTGCAACACACTTAGATAATGAAGCTGCTTCTCCTATACTTGTGAAGTTCAGATTTTTTGCGTAAGGCCTATGTGTCGATCTGACGGTTCAGTATCTAAAATTGAGTCAATATTGGCGAGATTTAGACAAAAATCTGGGTCATAAGACGACGGTCAAAAGGTGAATAAGTAGTTGTAGGTTAGTTCTGCCGCAAAAGAGCCAGTAACTTACAGAAACAAAAATGTTGGTTATTTATCTTTGTGATTTTATTATGAATGACATGTTTTTGATATATTCTAATCTTAAGAAAAATTTGAAATTCATTAAAAAAATCTCAAGTGGTTTTTCAGTCAGTGACTTTTCACACAAAATAATCAACTGAAACTAAATAAACCCTTTGTTTAGAACAAAAAATGAGCGTTTATTCCCTAAGGCCTAAGCCATAAATATTATAAAGTCTGCTCTTTACTACTAAATAATCCATACTTCACATCAACAGCTCATGTACGTCCCCACCGAGGGGCTCGAGCCTACCCTGAATTAGGGCGATTAGGCCTTAGTCGACCACGCTGGTCCAGTGCGGGTTGGTCGACTTCACACACAACCTTTGAATTTCTTCGCAGGAGTGTACAGATTTCATCACGATGTTTTCCTTCACCGTAAGAGCGTCGAACAAACGTACATATAAATTCGAAATTCGAAAACACATTGGCACGTGGTGGGGATCGCACCCGCGTCTCCCGGACAGGAGGCAGCGGCCCTAGCCACAAGACCACAGACTTTCTATACCTACATACCTATAATCTATACATAATATACTACAATAACACATAGAAGACATCAGAAAAAAAATGTATATCAGAGCAACTAGAAGCCAAAATAATTATGTCTGTTTGTATGTTTGTTCGCGCATCACGCAAAAACTATTACGCGAAATTGAATGCAGTTTTCACAGTTAAATTTCTGAAAATCTAACTGAAAAACTGGTGTATGTTTCATTTTGATGCACCGCCTGGAAGCAGAGTTATCTGCATTTTAGTGCTAAAAAAGTTAATCTTGGAGTTATAACTTTGATCATACGCGAGATAATCGTTGGTAAAATAAGCTGCCAAAATATCGAATGGTAAGTGCGTCGAACAAACGTACAAATGAATTCGAAATTCGAAAACACATTGATCGAACCCGCGTTTCCCGGACGGGAGGCAGCGGCCCTAGCCACTTAACCACCGACGCTCTCTATCCATACTTACTTATATTATAAATACCAAAGCTTGTCTGTCTTTCTGTTTACAAGTCCGCGCCCGCTATAATAGGGGATCGGATTACTTTTATTATAAATTCTATATCTTTTATAAATTCAAACTTCTTAGTTTCTGCTATCGAACACAAGAGTTTTTGCTCTAAATTATTTTGAAATTCAAGATTAGACAGAGAGGCACATACCCACTTGTGACGTCATAAATATGTTAGTAACGCCATATAATCTCCATACGAAAAATCGTTTTTGAAAGAGACTGACATATTGAAACTTTAAAAAATTACTGTAAATTTACTTTTTCAACCGATTCTGTTTTTTTCTTCACGAATCGTCTGCTACTAATCTATATTTTAAAAATAATTCATAAGATATGATAAATTCAGGAACAGTCCGATCCCCTATTACCATTTAGGTCTACCTAATGCGATTTGCGATTAGGTCCGTTTAAAAAAAACTTTTTCCGTTCGTTATCACTGCTAAATCTACTGGATATTTTTTTGTGAGGTACAGTACATTGATAATTTGATGCCCAACGACGGTCATTTTGCGACGGAAAAAGTTGCGAAAACACGGACGGAGCCGAAGGCGAGCAGCTAGTTAAAAATAATGATAAATTATATTTAGATCGATAAACTAAAGTAATTTATCAATTTGTATGTAGATGGTTTTAAAACTTGTACATCTAAGATTTTCCTTCCTGGTGTACATATTTACAAAGTCAAGGACTATGCAACGATGGGCGCGTGACCTTTCCAAACCTACATTTGAAATCACCTTACTGGCAAATTCCATTCCAAATAAAGTAGGCTAATAAATAATATAATATACTATTTATTAGCCGTGTGGTGACGGCAGAGTAGAATACATTTGTCACCAACCCCTATTCTCCCCGTGGGTGTCGTAAGAGGCGACTTTGGGACTACACATTGAACAGGGAACGAGCAGCAGCGCTCTCTGATACAGTAACCTTTTAATCTGCGATCTCCAACCCGCCTGCCAAGCGCGGAGATTATGGCAAAACCCTCCACTTAAGTGGAGGAGGCTCACAGTCCAGCGTAACGGGCCGTTGATGTTGATGTTGATTTATTAGCCACTGACTTGGCTCATGTAACGAAGTGCCTAACGGAATCATCTTTCTTTTCGGATAATCAGGTGTTTCAGCCTGCAATGTCCTAACCAAACATTGATTAGGGCCTATCGCGAGCCCTCGATGGAGACTTATATGAGCTGTTTATTTATTTATTTATTAGGCACATCGACAGTTCAAACACATAATATTCTAGTACCTCGAACCTATTACAGATATGCACAGCATTCAAATAAACATGCAGTATACAATTGCAGTATATAATTTGTAAGATAATTTATATAAAATAAATTTGATGCTAGAATCTGTTTTAAAATATAAATATTAGTTGCAGTCCACTGCTGGACGTAGACCTCCCCAAGGGCACACGCCAAATCGCACGATCACCCGCTTTCCTCATCCAGCCACCACCAGCAGCGACCTGCCTCAGTAAATTATATATTATAGACACTAAACATTCTAAGAAGAAGGTGACATCGGCCAGCGTCTGCAGGTGCATCTGAAGGTGGCATCTTAGTCTTTTGGAAAGGCACTCTGAAGGTATCGGTGTGAGCACGCCTTCCGCAAGAGTGGCAGGGCACTACAACTTGTTGAAATTAAATCTTTATTGTGAATAAAATAACCACAACAAGCTAGGTAACAATTTTGCAGATGAATTTGTAATATGTCGCCGCCGTGTGGTGACGGCAGAGAAGAATACATTTGTCACCAACCCCTACTCTTCCCGTGGGTGTCGTAAGAGGCGACTTAGGGACTACACATTGAACAGGGAACGGGCAGCAGCGCTCTCTGATACAGTAACCTTTTAATCTGCGATCTTCAACCCGCCTTCCAAGCGTGGAGATTATGGCAAAACCCTCCACTTAAGTGGAGGAAGCTCATAGTCCAGCAGTGGACTGTAACGGGCCGTTGATTTGATTTTTTGATTTGATTTGATTGTAATATGTTGGGGTCTTAATATGTTTGCTTAATAATAGTTGATGATAACGATGCTATAATTTTGATTCTCACGTCTGCCTTTGGTCTTTGCCATCTTAATTTGAAAGTTGGATCGCCCTTGTATCATTAATTTTGAACATGACCTAATAATTTCTTCGAAACTGTCTACCATTTTTGTATAGGCAAATGTTTGAATCAGCATGCAGCCGTGACTAACGAACAATGGTGTAGGAATGTAGGAGAGTATCCGATTGAAGATTGCGTCCTCGCTGGGGCGTATCGATTTTGATCGTTACTTTGGTTCTACTTAGAGCTTTATAATTTGGTCCTCAGAGGGATCCTCTTATAGTTTGGTAGGTAACTTGAAACATCTTGCTACATTGAAAAATCTAGAGGAAAAATGGATAGTGGATAAGTACTGTTGTAAAATTGCTTATTTTAGATAAAACTTAAATAAAAATTGCTATTACAAAAAATATGAATACTATATTAACAACTATAAGAAGGTGCTAAATTTTTCTTAATTACGACAATAGAGGTATAAATACCACAGCAGTAGCGCGACTAGCGAGGACTTACGAAAGAACAAAATAATTATAGTTATAAAAGTTTTTCTTTTCCTGACCTAATGGCTATGGTAATAATAGATGGAGCGAAATAGTAGAAGATATTAAAGACATTGAAAATATTATGGTTAGATATAAAGCTTAATCTTAAAACATGGACAAAGGCAAAATCAACAAAAAAAATAACTTTAAAATTAATTAAGAGCTTGTCTACTTAGGTGTCTTAAGTTAAACATTCTAGATATAGGAGTTTTTCACAGCATTTTAGCTTCACCATCATCTTCGGAGGCTAAGATGGTTTTTAATTTTAGATAGTATTAAGAAATAGTAATTATTTTTCTTGTATTTATTTTAATAAGATTAGGGTAAGATGGGGCTGACATGATCATTGTAGGTGATTAAAAGCCCCCAATAAATTACAGAATAAAAAAAAAACTTTAAACCAACAAGATCAAAAGTAAACTAAACTTAAAATGATTAATAAACGTAATAATAGTAATCCAAATATATAGGTAGATATGTATCATAATAGCCCCTGAGGCTAAGAATTAGAAGGCGAATGTCACTAGGTCAAAGTGTAATAAATTGAATGCAACACTTGTCTAGCAACGCTTTATAATATCACTAATAGATATGAAATAGTGCATTAACGTTCTTTTAATAATGAAGATTTTTGTTGCAATTAGCATGTTGCAAATTGATGGGACTAGGTACAGAAATTAACGTTCTAGCTGCTGGCTTTAAAAAGTATTAAGTACTTTATAAATACTTTTCTTATACTTAGTCAAATAGGGGGTCGGACTACTTTTATTTTATTTTATAAATCCAAACTTCTTAATTTCTGCTATCGAACACTAAAATAATTTTTGCTCTATCTTTAAAATTGACCGAGTTATAAAGGTTTGAAATTCAAGATTAGACAGAGAGGCACATACCCACTTGTGACATCATTTGTTAGTAACGCTATATAATCTCCATACAAAAAATCGTTTTTGAAAGGGACAGACATATTGAAACTTAAACGTAAGTTCGTTTTTCAACCGATTCTGTTTTTTTTCGCGAATCGTCTGCTACTAATCCATATTTTAAAAATAATTAATAAAATATGGTAAATTCATAAAATATGGTGAACAGTCCGATCCCCTATTAAAAGTATGTCTTTGTGGAGAAAACTAATATTTAGTTGTGCATCAGGCGCAGGTCAGTGTTACGTAAGACGAAGGACACGTTACGGTACCTGGCATACTTTTTTGGAAAATGGCGCAAGGACATTGATTTGAAAGACGACAAAATGCATTTTTATAAAAGACTGATGTTCTTGGGAAAAGTTGTTGTCATGGTTGTCAGACTAAATACCTTCTATTTTAAGATAAACTGTTAAATTTGTTTAAAGCGCCACCTAGTAATCTAAAGAGTAACTAACTAATATGTGGCGCCATCTCTCACAAATAGGTAGAAAACCAATTGTTATTTAGCTTTCATTTTGATATCTCAGTTGGCGCCACCTGTATCCGTTTCCTATTGACATTTATATAAAAGCATTAGCAGCTAGGGTCTCGCTCTCTTTTTCCACAAGATTCCGACTCGATCCGTGCTCTGCTCATCCCAATAAAGAAGACACGTTGGAAGCCAATCGTTTAATTTTATATAAACACAATGATATAAATAATCCTTAACGAGTACATATAAGAAGCCGTTGGTTTTAGGATTTATCCTTTTGATTAATTCCCTTCTACCGACTTCTGGCGTCTGTGTTTCTCAAGATTACCATCTCACACAATGCATCTCGATGTGGGCTGGACGATTAACTATCCGCGTCAGATAATGGAAACTATTACATGCGCTAATAATAATCAACATCAACGGCCCGTTACAGGCCACTGCTGGACTGTGAGCCTCCTCCACTTAAGTGTTTGGTTTTGCCATAATCTCCACGCTTGGCAGGCGGGTTGGAGATCGCAGATTAAAAGGTTACTGTATCAGAGAGCTAAAAACAATACGATATTCGAATTTCTCTATAATTTAATATATAATTATATGTATATGTGGGGACATCTCACACACGGCCATTTGATCCCAAACTAAGCAAAGGATATTAGACAGCTGATTTCATCAACATCAAAGGCCCGGCCCGGCCCGATATACATTACTTAAATAGATAAATATATACAAACAATAATATAGATAAACAACATCCAGACACAAGGCAAACACAAGTGCTCATCACACGAATGTTTACCCTGGGCGGGATTCGAACCCGCGACCCTGTGCTTCGCCGGCAGGCATAGCCTACGGGGCCGTAAGGTTGATGTATTGACTCTTGTTCTATAAATTTAATTGACCTTGCTCTGGAATTAGTCGAACTTTTACAATTTACATTATTTTTTAGTACTCGTCTGTACTCGTGTGTTCAGCTCACGTTCCCACACCGAGAGATACGAGAGAGATACGAGTACCTATAAGTTCATGTACTAAATGCATAAATAACAGCCTCCGTGGCCGAGTGGTCGAGATGTCGGCGCCCATTACGTAGGTTCCGGGTTCAATTTTCGGTGAGGACACTGGCAAGCAAAAATCTCTTTCCCCAGTTTGGCTAGACATTGCAGGCTGAATCACCTGATTGGCCGAAAAGATTATGATTCCGTGCTTCGGAAGGCACCGGCTACTGTCTAGTCGTTTCTCGAACCATGTCTGTGGTCTTTGGCGGCTCTATAACACTGACACCAGGGTTTGTGAGGTCGGTTGTCGACCTTACAACCCACACGATGATGATGATGATGATAATGAATGAATGCAACAAGATTGGTAACAAAGTTATCAACGTTTATTAAAAATGGGTCTCGTTGGATGCAGGTGGCTATGGACCGGTTGCGCTGGAGTGCGATTGGAGAGGTCTATGTTCAGCAGTGGACTTTAACAGGCTGAAATGATGATGATGATTAAAAATGATACAAAACAAATAGACATCACATCACACTCTCACATAATTCGTGTAGGTAAGTACAACTTTCAAAAAGCTAATGCGGAGATTCAAATCATGTTATGTCGGTACTAAAATAAAAAGTACATAATAATGTAGGTATTTCGTTCGAAAAAAATATTGAAATAACACCTCAAAAAATGTCGATATAAAATAAATATTTGTCACACAGAGACGTAAAGGTATTAGTATTAAAATACGTGTTTAGTGTGATATCTTTGGATTGGTCGGAAGAAACAATAAATTATCAACAACTACGTTTAAGTCTAACAATAAATTATATTTTCCTATTCAACCAATACTTAACTATATTAAGTTAACAGACAGCGCCATATTACTATTGTTATAGAAGCAATCAAATCTCTTACGCCTACATCTGTAGGTATGTACATTCACCAGGTTGCTTTTTACTTGAATATACAAACACTACTATTATTCACAAAACATTATAAATAAAATTATTATAGTAAGTACTGCTGGCAGTTATCATCATTGACATCTATACCGATAGATGCTCCTAGTACTTATAAGTATTGGTCTTCTGTGACAGGCGCGGGAGCAGGACCGACGTAATCGTCAGTGACTTGTTTCCGGAAATTTCTGGTGAATGTTGGAATAACGTATTCAACGTGACGATGCTCCTCCACATGTGGAAGAACTTGCTGCTGAATCAGAGGACTTTGCTGTTGATGATGTACTAGAGGACTTTGCTGCTGCTGACGAATTAGATTACTTCGCTGTTTCTGAGGAACCGGCTTCTGATGTCGTTGAAACCGGTGAAACATGTTCGGTAGTGGCTGCTGTTGATAAACAGTTTTCTGTGGAATTTGTTGAACTTGCTGGACTAACACATGCTGAGGAGCTTGCTGAAGAAGATTCTGCTGCTTCAATTGTTGGAATACTGCAAATGAAGGTTGTTGTTTCGGTTGTGTTAAAATTTGTTCTTGTTTTTGTTGTTGGACCTGCTGAACTACAATGGAAGGTTGCTGTTGTTGCTGGTGATTAGGTTCATAATTCTGTCGTTGAAGTTGCTGAAATAGTCCATGAGAAGGCTGTTGCTTTTGATGATGTTGCTCTGATTGCTGTGTATACTGCTCCTGGTGATCATGTTCGTGACGATAGTGGCCTGATAAGAAAAAAATATCTTAATTATAATTTTAATTCGTTATTTATGAGCATTGAGCACATACTCTTCTATGTAATATAATGGTATTCATGATAAAGTTCTTACTATGAAAATTGGATTTTTAGTTATGAAAAACCTACCATCATCAACGATCCCATTGGCTTCATCTCTCAAATTATGTTCAATGCTTCTTGCAATCTCTTCTGGCACTGGTGGAGGAGTTGGAAGATGTGCTCCTGATGGATGGAAGCCATTCTCATCAGCAGTATACGTCACGGTGTAGACTTGACCATCATCGCCAGTGTAGGAGTATGCTCCTTGGGTTTTAGTGCCTTCACCGGTTGTAGAGCCTACTTCTTGAACCTTGATACCTGAAAATAAGTATTTGCCGTTAAAGTTTCATCATCATTATCATTTTTAGCCCACACCCACATTCACCTACGTTTAAAGTCTAACAAATAAGTATTTTTATTCTTTCTGTTTACTATTTACTTTTTCAAAAGCGTCTCGCTTTAGGGCGATTTCCTTTCTTACACCATCAGTATTCTAATAATAAAAAAAAAATTGAATTATTATCTTAGAATTTAATAAATGTCATCATCATCAACGGCCCGTTACAGTCCACTGCTGGACTATGAGCCTTCTCTCCACGCTTGGCAGGCGGGTTGGAGATCGCAGATTAAAAGGTTACTGTATCAGAGAGCGCTGCTGCCCGTTCCCTGTTCAATGTGTAGTCCCTAAGTCGCCTCTTACGACACCCATGGGAAGAGTAGGGGTTGGTGACAAATGTTTTCTACTCTGCCGTCACCACAATTAATAAATGTAAATTTGGATAATATAAAACTTTATTTTCTTATAATAAATTGTAATGTTCACTCACCATTCTCGGTCTCATAGGCGTATTGGTAGTTATGTTCATCAGAATCACGTTGGTAGTTCAAAATCTTGGCTTCTTTGTTCTGCTGATTCTCCACACTGTGTTGATAATCACTACTTTGTCCAGAACTGTGCTGGTTGCTATGACCAATGTGGCTGTTTAATTGACTAATTTGGCTGCTTGATTGACCAATGTGGCTGCTAGAGTGACCAATATGACTACCCTGGTCTGATTCACTTTGGAAATGCACGTGCTGTGGTTGACTCTGTTCATGGAAATGTTGAGGTTGACTTTGGAATTGGATATGCTGAGGTTGACTCTGAACGTGATGGGTTTGGATATTGTGATGCTGAACAGGTTGGTGTTGAAAATTTTGTGCAACCTGATGACCTGGAATAAAATGTTTCAGTTAATAATTATATTAGAGCACCTGTAGTCAAATTCAAAAAGATGGAGATCACGCAGCTGCATAGGTGATTTGAGATAGTTAAATCGAAATAAATTATGAATTGAAGAATTATGAAAATACAGATTAATGAAATGTATTAATTTCTTCTTCTGATTATAGTTTTATTACCGAAACGATACATTTATCTAGTTATATTAATTAATTTGTTATTAGAAGAATAAATAATGCACTTCATAAATAATCTGTAAACTATTAATAATTCTTCAATTCAAAATTTATTTCGATTCAATTATGTAAAGGTATGATGTCTTGCCGTGCTATGCAGATTTTGAGTGCAGTGTAAAAAACGAAACATTTTTTTTGTAGGTACGTATTGAATTCAAACAGCTGTTGATATATTCATATCTAAAACTCCTACCTTGATATCCTCCATCGAACCCTTGGCTGATTCCATTGCCCTGATGATCCTGAGAGTGGTGGAACTCCATGGCCTGGTAGATCTCAGAAGGCACCTGGCTGTCAAGGCCCGCTGATGTTACAGCCAAAAGTGCAGCAAATACAATAAACTAAAAATAAAAAAAGGAAGTGAGTATTTTTTTGAAATATTTTTGTCAGGATACTTTTTTATTGTAAAACACAAAATAATTTGAAAGATTTTGAAGATATCGTAACAGCATACCTGTTACCGCCTCAATTTAATACTTTCACGGAATGCAAATAGACGTACAAGAACAGTTTTTATGCGGTAATTTTGTATTTCATCATCAACAGCTCATTACGTCCCCACCGAGGGGCTCGAGCCTACTCTGAATTAGAGCGATTAGGACTTAGTCGACCACGCTGGCCCAGTGCGGGTTGGTCGACTTCACATACAACCTTTAAATTTCTTCGCAGGAGTGTGCAGGTTTCGTAAGAGCGTCGAATAAACGTGCATATGAATTCGAAGTTCGAAAACACATTGGTGCGTGGTGGGGATCAAACCCGCGTCTCCCGGACGGGAGGCAGTGGCCCTAACCACTAGACCACCGGGAAAAGTCTTATTCCTACGGGAAAATCTTACATAACACGAGCGTAAGGCGGGCGGACCGCTGGTATTCCATAAGAACAGCAAGTTTGTTAAACGATGAATCTATTGGGTTTGAAAACTCTGTATGGATTATCTAACATTCAATAGGGGAACGGACTATTTTTTTAAAATTTTATAAATCCAAACTTCTTAGTTTCTGCTATCGAACACTAAAAGAATTTTTGCTCTATCTTTAAAATTGACCGAGTTATAAAGGTTTGAAATTCAAGATTAGACAGAGAGGCACATACCCACTTGTGACGTCATTTGTTAGTAACGTCATATTATAATCTCCATACAAAAAATCGTTTTTGAAAGGGACAGACATATTGAAACTTTAAAAAATCACTGTAAATTCTTTTTTCAACCGATTCTGTTTTTTTCTTCGCGAATCGTCTGCTACTAATCTGTATTTCAAAAATAATTCATAAAATATGGTAAATTCATAAAATATGGTGAACAGTCCGATTCCCTATTGCAGTTCCTGTTAAGATTCCAAAATCTGTCACAATCCATTCAAATGGTCGACACAAAAACACTGCACATCTGCCATCACACACTTTGTCGGTTATTTAACTTTACATAACTAAAACCCAGACACATATCAATCACAACAACCACCCAAATATTAATTACAAAACTTTCACTCGTTCAAACCGTGCTTTCCGAAGCATGACGTACCGGCTTCATTTTTGGAGACGAGCGATACGTGAAATCCGCAGTGTATTTGTGAAGGAATGCGTGCAGAAAATACCCACTTCCGTTTTTTATAGAAGAGGCTTCGCGGGTTTTAAGTAGGCCTAGCAGAGGAACTAAGTGTATGAAGTCGCCAGTCATACGTGTGGTTAGACCACTTTAAGTTAGGAACTGGGAAAAATGTGTGTTACTAGACTTTAGTTGTGTTTAGCATCTCCTGTAAATATTTTGTATTTCAGAAATGAAACCATACAGAAAGTTTTGTTATTATGTCCGCTTTTCGTTCAACATGATGGGAGATGACATAAGTCTCTTAAAAAAAAACCTAAATTGAGCACATCAGAAAGTGATCAAAGAAATTAAAAAAGGTATTGTTTTATATACAATTTTTTTAACAATGGTATCAAATGTTATGGGATCGAACGGTTCTTAGTAGATATCCATTATTGTTTTTCAGTTCTAATATATTTTCTTTCTGTTTAGCTAGTGATTAGTTAACTAAGCCATCATACACTATACAGTTAATTGGTTGTATACAGGAGCTTAAAATGCTTGACAAACTCACCACTATTTAGAAACCACCATTATCACCACCCACCAGCCACCACCATTTAAAATATTGTGAAAATCGCGATGTTCATTGTTACATAATATTATTTGAAAAGAGTTAGGTCCGTAGTTTTTGTGTGAGTCGCACGCGCAGGTGCGGAGAGTAACATTAACATTAGGTAATGTCAGGTAATGAGATGCACCCGACCGCTAAACAACTGGAACACTTTTTGGACAGACCACTTCGGTTGCTAGAGATGGCATTACGTTGTCGGTGATATAGAAGTGTAGCAGTACTGCTATCCTACCATCTGCTATTTTGTTTCTGGCAATTCAGTATTTGTACTGGCAGTCTCATCATTCATTTTCAATTTATTTTCAAATTTCGAATCCATCCGTATTGGTTCTGTCATTTTCATCAAAATTTTCTCATTTCACCTCAAGACATCAGACCGTACCAACCTTTAATATCCGGATCTTATGTAATTTAACAAAAAAAAAAAGTGTTGTGTTCCGCCGTGTGGTGACGGCAGAGTAGAATACATTTGTCGCCAGCCCCTACTCTTCCCGTGGGTGTCGTAAGAGGCGACTTAGGGATTACACATTGAACAGGGAACAGGCAGCAGCGCTCTCTGATACAGTAACCTTTTAATCTGCGATCTCCAACCCGCCTGCCAAGCGTGGAGATTGTGGCAAAACCCTCCACTTAAATGGAGGAGGCTCATAGTCCAGCAGTGGACTGTAACGGGCCGTTGATGTGTGTTGTGTATTTTTAAAAGTGTTGTGAATCTTCTAATGACTATGTTCTATGTTTGATATTCCAATAAACCCGTTTCGTGTACGTCAAATCTGGACTGAATGAACCATGTTTCCTTGTCACGCTAACATACTACTCCTAACCCACATCCCACATCGTGCGGCCAGCAGCGTGCGGCAGCTGCTTGGCCACAGAAGTATATCAGATAGCTGGTATTCATGACACCCCCTAAGCCTTCGTTTTTTTTGTATTAGCTTACTACTTTCAGAGGTTTTTTGTTCTAATCTGAACTGTAAATAGAGAAACGATTTGCATATGCTCCTGACAACATCCTATTGGCTGTAGTTAGGCAGCATCAGACTTTTTCAGGCCCTTGTGTAATTTTCTAGGGATTGAAACACTGGTCCCCAATTACTAGTCCGTGTTACGCAAGTCTGGTCAAACTTTAACAAATAAACAATATGGAACTAAGCAAAATTACCGTTTGACCTACAACAAAATGTGCTAAGAGCTTTTAGTAAGGCGTTTGTATGCACCTAACTAAAGTTTATTTAGTTGATCTAATAGACGTTTGCCGACTTTCGTTTTTTGTTGAAAAAATGAATACTCTTTGTAATTGATTAAATTACATGCCAACATTATTGAAGGTCCCTATCGAAATTTACCGACTTTATAATATTCTCTCTATATGTTGTTCAGACCATGAAACTGAACAACTTTCCCCAAGAAACATGGGTCGGAAATGAAAGAAAATTTTGTACCTCCCATACTAATTGCTGAGATGGCTGCGGCAGTTTGTATGGGAGATCGATTTTTTTTTTTCAGTGCCGGACTTATTTTTTTTTTTAAAGTTGTTTAGTTTTATGGTCTGAACGACATATTATTAATGTTTGTGCACTGAATAAAAAATAACCCTGTATGTAAATCTCTCTAAAATTACTCTATGTAAACAGAAACACATCAATTACTCTTTGTAAATCACAACTTATGCAAATCACAACTTTCTTACAAGACATGATATTCGTAATGAAAATTTCATACATCAATGTTAAAGATTTATAAGCTTTTAGCATATTGATGATTTATTTTAGCTTTAGAACATGTAATCTTCTTAATATTATAAATGTGAAAATATATTTGGATGTTTAGATGTTTGGATGTTTGTTCCGCTTTCACGCCTTAAATACTGAACGGATTTGGATGAAATTTGGAATGGAGATAGTTTGTACCCTAAATTAACATAGGATTATAACAAAAAGTCTTATACCCACGGGAAAATCTTACATGATGCGGGCGTAGCCGCGGGCGGACTAGTTAGAAATAAGATCGAAAACAGCGTCGGTGTAGTAGGGCAGCCGCTTCTCGAGACGCGGATTCGAACCCCAACACGTACCAATGTGTGTGTGTGTGTATGGGGTGTGTGAGTAGAGCATGATTAAATTTATAGTATAATAATAATCATAGAAAGGCGTCGGTGGTCAGTGGCTAGGGCCGCTGTCTTCCGTCTGGGAGACGCGGGTTCGATCCCAACCACGTACGTACCAATGTTTTTTTTCGAATTTGGAATTCACGTTTATTGGACGCTCTTACGGTGAAGGGAAACATCGTGATGAAACCTGCACACTCCTGCTAAGAAATTCAAAGGTTACACAACCTTGTGAAGTCGACTAACCCACATTGAGCCAGCGTGAGTGAGATTACTCCCTAATTCAGGGTAGGCTGTGAGATTACTCCCTATTCAGGGTAGAGAGTGAGATTACTCCCTAATTCAGGGTAGGCTCGAGCCCCTCGGTGGGGACATAAATAATGTGGCAGTTGTTTTTTTTTAATATTGCAAAAGTAAAGATGCTTTAATTCTTTATTGAATCCAAGAAAAAAGTCAGTTTGTTATTTTTTTTTAATGTTTAATTGTTTTATTAGTCAAACTATTGGCTTCATCTTAATTCTGTAACATTGTTAAATAACTAAGTACGATAGAGTCAAAAATGAATGAAAGATTTTCTAATGATATTCGCACTGGGAGATAAAGAAATGTCCCGTACATTGACCTGCGCGCGATGTAAGCGGCGAGCTGTTATTAACGAATTATTGTTTTGATAATAAGCTCGTACACATAATGCGCGCTGAGCTCCGGACGAATCCATTTCAACTAAATTTCCAATAAATTCCACGTATGACTGTTTTTGCTATCTACCCTCATTAAGACGATTTATTGATATTTAAAAGTGCAAATACCCTTTTTGGACACCCGGTACTTTCTTGTGCTATCATTACAAATAGTTACGTACTCATAAGTGGGCAAATACGTTTGTATATCTACCTAAATATAGTATTTTTGTTACGTCGTCATTACAATTTTACAGAAATTACTTCATTTATTTTCTTTTTTATTACGTGCGCTATAATGTGATAATGTACCGACTTGCTCGTATATAATAGAGTTATAATGTATCTAGTGCAAAGGGAAGTCACTTCCGTTGTATAGTGTTAGTATGCATTACGAAACTGTTCTAATAGGTTTTGCTCTGTGGTTTACTCACATGTGCTATAATTAATTAAAATGTATGTGTAGTAGTAGGAGGCCGTGTGGTGACGGCAGAGTAGAATACATTAGTCACCAACCCCTACTCTTCCCGTGGGTGTCGTAAGAGGCGACTTAGGGACTACACATTGAACAGGGAACGGGCAGCAGCGCTCTCTGATACAGTAACCTTTTAATCTGCGATCTCCAACCCGCCCGCCAAGCGTGGAGATTATGGCAAAACCCTTCACTTAAGTGGAGGAGGCTCATAGTCCAGCAATGGACTACAGTCCACAACAACGGGTGGTTGATTTTGATTTTGAACCTATAGTTTAGTTTTAGGTTAAGTTAAGAGCGTTGGTGGTCTGGCTAGGGCCGCTGTCTTCTATCCGGGAGACGCGGGTTCGATCCCCACCACTACCAATGTGTTTTTGAATTTCAAATTCATATGTACGTTTAGTGGACGCTCTTACAGTGAAGGAAAACATCGTGATGAAACCTGCATACTCCTGCGAAGAAATTAATAGGCTGTGTGTGAAGTCGACCAACCCGCACTAGGCCAGCGTGGTTGACTAGGGCCTAATCGCCCTAATTCAGGGTAGGCTTGAGCCCCTCGGTGGGGACGTATATGAGCTGATGATGATTAGTTTTAAGTACGAGTAAGTACTCGAAAGTCATTAGTCAAAAGATTTGTTAAAATCTGCCTAAGTACGTTACAAGTATTCTTATTTGCAGCACTTGAAAACGGAAAAATACAATGTATTTTTAATTTGACCTTAAATATTTGCACGTGTTTCCGGAATAATTTTTACAGCCTCATAATATTATAATTTTACAGTGTTTCTTCGAGTCAAGATGTCGAATTAAATCGCAAATCAATAAATAAACTAAGTCAATATGTCACAGAGTTCCACTTTTTAACGCTCCACTCGCTACGCCGCCGCTACACTACCGCTACGCCACCCGCTACGCCGTAGCAGATGCAAACAGACTAAGATTTTCTTAATTACTTATTTTATGATTCCAATATTATTTACTTACAGGAATAACCAAAAATACGCAGACTCGAAACAATATTTCTATACGTAATATTTCTATGTAACGTGCCAGGTATGCCTATTATGGTGACGTCATAATTTCATAGAAAACAAGCAAGAACGAATTTTGGCGCTGCCACTATGCCCTCCGTGGTGTGGTTGGTAAACACGTTGGCTGCGTATATGCCGAAGGTCGTGGGTTCAAGTCCCGCCGGAAGGTTTACGTTTTTGGTTAGGAATATATGTCAAAATATGTCGTTTTATTAGTGAGTAATTAATGATCACGTAGGATTTGAAAACCTCATATTACTCACCATTAAACGACATTTGACATATATACACATTTTTCTGTTATTCCTTACAAAACATAAACTTGCAAAGTGTTTCGATTTTATTGATGAAAAGTGTTAACCAATAACCAATGTATTTATAACCAATATTAATAGCAAACTGATTCGTTATTTAAAATAAATTTTATATCTTTAAGCTCAAATGGAATCCATAATTTTAAATTATATCTATTAAGGTTTGTTATGATCTTACAAATTGGTATTAATTTGAACAACCTTAATTCTGATTCTTTATTTTTAAACATACTCATACAATAAAAATAAAAAGTAAAGTAAAAAATGTAAAGTTAATTAAAAGTCAAATCTTTATATATTCAAAGCAGCCCAACTGTCCACTCTTTTAAAATAATAATAATAATAATAATAATTTATTTGCTCTCACAAAATAGGTAACTTAAATTACTAAGAACTTAATCTAATACAGGAGTAGCCTATTGCGATGTGAGAGCCTGATGTCCGTACTAGGAAAACCTGTATGACAGATCATCAAGCTCCCGCCCCAGGCATATCAATTTTGAAGTCTCCAGGGTGCAAAATTATGAAATTAATTTAGCAAATTTAATGTTTGAAACAGTGAAAACAAACATGACAAAATATAAATAAGAAAAATCTGGAGAAATAAAAATAAAACATATTTGTATTGTGGGAGAGTGTAATTGTGAGCATATGATATGAGCGTGCTTGTGAGGGTGTGTGCGTGGTGAGTGTGTGAGTATATGTGATAGGGAAAAATGATAAGAGGGTGAATGAGAAAAGGGATGTGTGAGCGTGTATCCGGTTATTATGTCTGAGTGACGAGAAGATTTTCTGTAGCGGTATAATTTTTACATAGAAGCCAATTTGTTAGTTTTTTTTTGCATTCGGTTTTAACGGTATCATATATGAGCAATTCTTTGTTAATTTTATTGTCCAAGTAGGAGCCGAGGAAGCAGAAGAATTTGTGAGAGAATGAGGTACGGAAGGATGAGCTTGTGCAGACTTGATGTTTCCTGCGGGTGTTATTAATACTAGGATCGAAATGGAGGGATGAGTGTTTTCGAAGGACGGTAAAAAGGACGAAAATTTGCCTAACTGTCAACATCCCAGTAGTTTCATATAAATCTCTTGTTGGGAATCTATACGGAAGAAGCCAACCCACCTTTAAAATAGCTCTTTGGGCGCGCTCTAATTTTAAAAGGTGTGTCTTAGCAGCTCCCCCCCAGGATGTGATGCAATAGCTAACTAGAGACTGGCACAGAGCAAGATAGACCGTACGCAAGGTGTTTTGGTCAGCCACGTGTCGTAGATTTTTGATAACGTAGATGAGTTTCCTCAATCTACCTGTAAGTATATCAATATGTTGTTTAAAATTTAGGCGATAATCAATAGTAACCCCAAGATACTTGACAGATAGTGTGTTATTAAGCTTTGGACAGGAGCATTCCTGCTCAGAGGGGGCTTTACAAGAGTGAGCTTTTATATAAAAACTGCTTTCAGAGGGTTGGTCTTGTGACCTGATAGAAAAGGTGACGTAGGTAGTTTTTGCTACGTTCAGAGAAAGCATGTTATCTGATAACCAATTGAGTATATTATTAAAGCCCTTCTGAGCAAGTTTAAAAGTCTCTGTCCAACATTCGCCACTAAAGAGCAAGGCAGTATCATCGGCAAAAGTTATAATTTTTCCATTATTGAGTTTTATATTACAGAGGTCATTAATATAGGCTAAGAAAAGTGTTGGGCCAAGGACACTGCCCTGAGGCACTCCAAAGTTCACTGGCAATTCCTCGCTCATATAGTCACCTATTCTGACCCTCTGCGTCCTATTTGACAGGTAGTCTTCAAATAGCTTAAGCTGGAGATCCCTCACGCCCAGAGAATCCAGTTTGTTGACCAAGTTAGGGACAGAAATCGTGTCAAAGGCCTTCGCAAGATCTAGAAATATTGCTAGGGTCTTCCTTCCAGCATCCAGCTCTTTGACAACGAAATCAGTCAGGTTGTGGACTGCAGCGTCAGTAGATTTGCCACTTCGAAAGCCGAATTGGTTGTCAGAGAGAAGACCTTGTTTTTCGAGATAGGTGGTTAGGCGACGGTTTAAGAGATGCTCCAGAATTTTTGATAGTGCGGGGAGTAAAGATATTGGCCTATAGTTGTTAATGCAGCTTTTGTCACCATTTTTAAATATAGGAATAACTACTGACTTTTTGAAAGCGTTGGGGAATTTACCAGTAGAAATTGAAAGGTTGCAAATAAAAGTAACTGGAGTGATAAGTATGTCTTTATATGATTTGATGAAAGCATTAGATATGGTGTCGAGTCCAGCTGCGCAGTCAGTTTTAAGGCTGACTATAATGTTTTCTATTTCGCATTTAGTTGCAGGTAGGAGAGCGAAAGAGTGGAGGGTTTTTTTTTTAGGAGAAGATAATTCTTGTTGCCGTCGACCTCGTTTACGCATTACTTCCTCCGAAATAAGAGTAAAAGAGCACTTCATCTCTCAGTTATCATAAGTTATTTATGTTTATGTAAGTATATTGTAGTATTTGTACATATTGAGTAGGTATATGTTTATTATATTTGGGTAGGCATATATAAATGTATTTGTGTAGTCTATTGGTATGTATGTATGTATGTATGTATATATGTATTAATTAAGTATGTTAAATTCTAGTACACGTTCTTGTCATCCCACTTTAATTAAGTGTCTCACACAACACATTGGTTGGCTGGAAGAGATCTCTCTTTAGAGATAAGCTCGCCTTTGCTACAGCTATTAATAATATCATTTCTGTATAGTGTACTATTGCAATAAAGAATATATATATATATATATTATAATTTCAATACTTACCAAAGTGCACAACATTTTTACAATAAGACCGATGCTACACGCACGACTGAAGATTGTGCGATTTTATTAATGAGGCTTAGTTACGGGCGATTATCTTGTTTTATGCTTCGTTTGCAATTTTTATGCTTAAACTAGAACTTACGCGGTTTTTTTTAATTATCGTTAACTATATTAAATAACATATTATAGAAAAGTTTTATGATACTTAAAAAAGAACATTCTGCGTGATTGTTTATGGGCTAAAGAGGTTCTTTTGCCGTGGGAAAAAAATCTATCGGGAAAGTTGATATTTATGAGGTCACCGCAAGCGGAAAGCTTATATGATTATGATTATTTTGAAAAATCAAATACACTCACCGGCACATCTAATCGCCCACCCTTGTATTTCGGGTTAATTTTAAACTATGCTTATTGTTATATATTACAATTGATTTGCTGATAATTTTACGATAAATTAAACACACTTAAACAAACGTTAAAGTAACAACTTTTTATCTGACATCAGCTGTAACTAATAGAATTATAAAGAATCACGAGTAAGAGTGGGCGGTTAGATGTGCCGGTGAGTATATTATTTTCAGTATTTGAAACAATATCAATGTATCCTTTGCCAGCGCGAACGTTAGGTAAGACAAAAAAAAACAAAACGTCCTTGAAATATTTAGTAGGTACTTTACTGTTTGCATCAGAAATATACATACTTACAACTAAATTGTATCGTTATCAATGGCACAATCGACTTCCTGTTATTCGTCTCCAGTCACATCACAAAATGTTCAAAAGTATATTTTAACATTGCGAATAGTTTATTTCCAAGCAAACCAATACATAAGTAAAATATTCTTCTAACTACATAAGCCTAAAGGCTAATCTACGCTTCGATAAGTAGTAAGTAAGAACAATACAAAATACAAGATCAGTCTATTTTGACTGCTACTTGGTTGAGTTTAGTTGATGGATTAAGTTAACTTGCTTTTGTACTTGAGCTTTAGTGCACAGGTTAAGTAGGTTAAGTATAATCTCCATTGTACTTATGCAAGTATAGATATACTTAAATTACACTTTTAGACATTTTGCGAAAAGGTTCCTTCACGTTCCATTTTTAGAATTAAGACCTGTACTGTTGGTACTGGTTGGGTTGGTATTGGTTGGGTTGGTACTGGTTGGGTTGGTATTGGTTGGGTTGGTATTGGTTGGTTTGGTACTGGTTGGGTTGGTAGCGGGGTTGTGCCGGTGGTTGGTACTGGAAGTTGGACCGCGCTGCGAAAACTGAACCAGGGTTGTACTTGCCGTCGTTGTAGCTACCTGTAATATACATATTATATATATATATAACATTATTTATATTTTAATTATTTCACTAAGATAGCATTCTTAGTTACCAAGATTTTCACTTGTGTTATTTACCCGACCTGGATTATTTGCTCTTGAGAGTTTGGTATGTAATATTGTATCTGTGTTTTAATTATGTTGTGAACAACTTTCCATGAAAAATGTCCTTTTCATACAATACCGCGATGGGATATTTTTTTTTCATAAGTATATCAAGTTTTGTTCCTTGGGAAGAGTTGATCAGTTTCTTTGACTGAAAACTCTCTTTAAACGATTCAAACGAAAAAAGGAAAGAGGCGTGACTTTAATTGACTGTTCTTATGAAATACTAGTACTAGCGGTCCGCTCACGGCTACGTTCGCGTTATGTAAGATTTTCCCGTAGTAATAAGACATTTTCCCGTAAAAAGTATCCTATGTGATAATCCAGAATACAAAAAATACAAATACAAATACAAATACAAATACAAAATCTTTATTTTTCATCGCTTATTTACATAGTTAAACATTTCTGAAGTCTCCTTTTAGACATTAGTATGTCTGTGTTAGGAGACTCCGCTCCTCGTTTAGTATATCACAATGTAAATATTTTTAAATAAAACAGTTTTAAAGAGTGACATGTATTTCTAACTTATTACTAATAATTTAGTAAAAAATATCCAAATGTGTACTTTATATTTATCCATAGATCATTCCAAACAACAATGGAAAAAAAAAGACAAAAATATATGTAAAAGGCAAATCAATTAAGATTGACAGGTGTCTTGAAATGTATCCGATGAAAGATTTTTCCAATGCTATCTGAAACGGGTGTATGTAAGAACTTATTTATAATAATATGCAACCTTATGTTCAATTTGGGTGTTCATCTATGTGTTTGCATGAATTAAAATGTAATATAGTCAATATAATATCATGTTTGTTTGTGTATGTTAAGTGTGAATTAGCCCTGCGACATTGTCTTGGGATCGGAAGATACTGTAATACAGTATCTCCCACTAACTTATATTAACAAGACAAAATTGGCCTAGTATTAAGACTAAGAACCTTAGCCTTTTCACAGAATATAGTACAAGCCTATTAAGTATTTAACAGCTGTTCCGTTTGTTCATAGTTTAGTGTCATTAACCATTTTATTATTTCAGATTTAGACTCACAATAGGTTTTATTATATATATGTAACTCTTTATTTATTTTATTATATAAATAAGCCGCTCGTTTTTTATATTGAATTTTAGCAAAAACTGATTTTGTAACTGGAACATTTACTACCGTGTGATGTCTTCGTTTATTTAGTACCCCAGGGTTATAAGGAACGGTTTTATGTGTGTTTAGTACTATGTGTAATATATATAGTTTTCGGACAGACAGCAATTCACCTAAGTTGTAAAGATTCTCTGTAGGAAAACGTTGTTTTTTGAATACAAACTATCTCCATTCCAAATTTCATAAAAATCCGTTCAGTAGATAAGGGGTGAAAGCGGAACAAACATCTAAACATATGTATGAAGAGTTTCAGGGTGTATCAAGAGTAATTGAAGGTAGACTGACCATCGTCGAAGATGCCTCTGGCTTCATCAGCGGCGTTCTGCTGGAGCGCTCTGGCGATAGCCTCCGGGATAGGAGGAGGTGTCGGCAGGTGAGCTCCTTCCGCCTGTAAATAATAATAGCATTAAAAATCAAGCAAACATTTTTTTTTTAATTACAGTCAATATTAAGATGCATAGTAAACCGTCTATATCATCATCATCAGCAGCTCATATACGTTTCCACCGAGGGGCTCGAGCCTACCCTGAATTAGGGCGATTAGGCTTTACCACGCTGGCCCAGTGCGGGTTGGTCGACTTCACACAGAACCTTTGAATTTCTTCGCAGGAGTGTGCAGGTTTCGTGACGATGTTTTCCTTCACGGTAAGAGCGTTGAATAAACGTAAATATGAATTCGAAATTCGAAAACACATTGGTACGTGTGGTGGGGATCGAACCCGCGTCTCTCGGACGGGAGGCAGCGGCCGGCCGCTAGATCACCAACGCTCTATATAGTACTATATTGTTCCGTTCAAAAGCTCAAGAATGCAAAACAAATGTTTTTGAGGTGTGTCAAAGTTTCCCTGGTTGAGGATTTGCTTTATAAGAAGGCCAGATCCTGAACACCTTGTTTTTATTATTATCCAGCTAGTGATTGTCAAGTCAGAGGAAATAAGTAAACTTTGGACCTGGGCCCCGTTTCACGAAGCAACAAGTTACTAGTAACAAGTTACATTTTGATATTCGTTTTAACTTTTTGTCTACGCAATGTACATCGAATTGTACTTGTAATTTGTAACTTGTAGCTTCGTGAAACGGCCCCCTGCTATGACTTACACAAACAATATCTAAATTGTCCAAATCTAAAGAAATCACATAAAATAAGAAGGAAATCGCCCAGATACTCTGAGTAAAGTACACTGACCTGGAACCCGTTGACTCCAGCGGAATATCTGACGCTGTAGAGCTGGCCATCATCGCCAGTGTAAGAGTACTGGCCCTGGGCTTGGATGCCGTTGGATTCCACTCCTGATTCCTCAGCGGAGATACCTGGTTAGAGTGACCATTGTCAGTGTCTTGGTGACAAATGAGCAACGCCTATTATGCGCATATTTAACTTCTTTGACGCTATTTTGTAAACAATTTAAAATTTTGTAAAAATTTATAAATAATAATTAAAATTAAAGAAAATTCGTTCTTCATCATCATCATCTCGGCCAAAAGACGTCCACTGCTGGACAAAAAATTCATAAAAAGGGATAGCGCATCTAATCAGTTGTCTGCGCAGACGAATACGAGCAAAACTGCATTTTAAGTCAGAGGTTGTAATGTTGTTATGACGTCGTATTTTATAACTTTACTTTTACCTTTATTTTTACTTTTTGATCATCATCATCATCATCATCAACAGGCCATATACGTTCCCACCGAGAGGCTTGAGCCTACCCTGAATTAGGGCGATTAGGCCGTAGTCGACCACGCTGGCCCAGTGTGGGTTGGTCGACTTCGCACACAACTTCTTTGCATTAGTGTGCACGTGCAGGTTTCATCACGATGTTTCCCTTCACCGTAAAAAGCGTCGAATATAAACGTATGAATTCGAATTCAAAAACACATGTGATACGTAGTGGGGATCGAACCCGCGTCTCCCGGAGACGAAAGGCAGCGGCCCTAGCCACTAGACCAGCGACGCTCGCTTACTTTTCGCATTCTTTTTCATACTTAAACTTTATTTTTACAAATAAGATGGTTTGTTTTCTAAATATAGTAAAAAAAAACAAACACTAATCAGCTTAGTACGTGTGCAAAACGTTTACTCTACATACTTTTTTATTTAAAGAGCTCACCGTTATCCGTGTCATAAGCATAGTGGAAGCCGTTCTCGTTGACCTGGGCAGTGGAGCGGAGGACCTGTGCGTTTCGGTCCACAGCCGAGCGTAGCCGGGTGTCAGGGTAATACCCCCGGTAGGGGTTGTACTGCGGGGCGGCTGCGCACACGCCAAGAACAGCGGCTACGATCAACTGACGAACAAATTTAAAAAATCTTTCATCATTATCATCATTGAAAGACGTCCACTTCAGTACCCACGAACCCTTCGTGCCTTCCCTAAGGAACTCCACCAACGATCGGTCCTACGCCTCACCTTGTGGGGATGTGGACCGACGATCTGGTGAAGGTCGCGGGAAGCCACTGGACGTAAGCCAAGCAAGAGCAGACGTTGTGGAGATCCTTGGGGAATTCTTTCCTTCTTCTCCACAGAGGGCGTACACTGGTAGTGCACGTGCCATCTACGATGCTTTGACGTCGAAAAATGATTTGTAAAAATCTTAATTCGGATAAAATTTAAAGCCTTTGTCCAGACGTCTTTCGGCTGAGATGATGATGATGAAAATTCTTCACAAGCATATTCTACGTCAAAGCTAGCCAGTACTAAAGATGAAAGTTTGTCCATGGATGGCACGTTCACTACCAAAGTATGCGGTATGGAAAATAATGGCTAAAGAAAAGCTTTTACAATTTCTTTGGTACAACATGGAACAGATCACCCTATAAACGTAGGAACTGAATTAAGCATGGTTTAATGAATACCTATAAGGAAATTCAGTTTTATAACGACTATTATAAAGAATGGTATTCGAAATTAAAGCAACTCGAAATAAACCAAAGCTATATTTTGGCAAAAAAGCACATGAAACTAATACTTGTGTTTTATGACCTATTATAATGAACAATTACAGAATAGTAAATAAAAAATCGATCGCATTTTTATGTAAATCAATTACAATAAACTTCGTGTTCAATCAAGATGATCCAATTTTTGATCTCAATCAGGAGTCATTTGCATAATCTATTATGACAAGTTGAACAATAAATGAATACCACACCATTTTATTACGTTTTAGTTCTTTACGGAAACTGTAACGAAATCGTGATTGTCTCTATAAAGATCCACTTTAAAACTGCGACAGCGACCTAAAAAAAATCCATACAGTTACCACCGGATTTTTATCTTTTTTATACCATCATAACAACTCATATACGTTCCCACCGAGGAGCTCGAGCCTACCCTGAATTAGGGCAATTAGGCCTTAGTTGACCACGCTGGCCCAGTGCGGGTTGGTCGACTTCACACACAACCTTTGAATTTCTTCGCAGGAGTGTGCATGTGCAAGCTTCATCACGATGTTTTCCTTCACCGTAACAGCGACGAATAAACGTAAATATGAATTCGAAATTCGAAAACACATTGGTACGTGGTGAGGATCGAACCGGCGTCTCTCAGACGGGAGGCAGCAGCCCTAACCGCTAGACCATATAAAAAAAAATACAATCAGCCTAATTTTTCATTCCTCAAGTTAATTTTAGGCCTAGTTATTTATTCAGGTCATTGGGGATTTCGAGCCTACCGTGAATTTAGTTGCTGGACCAGCGGGTTGATCTTTTTCACATTACAACCTTTGAAATACAAGTTCAATACCTACGTCATAATTGCAAGGCGTAGACCATCATGATATGAAAAAAAAACACGTTAATATTTTTGTCAGATAACGATCGTCTATGATTCAAGAAATCATTCTGTTATGAATTTACCCCTTTTCTATTGTGATTTTATCCTCTATCCTTTTTCTGAGAAATTAAGGAGATGGAAGAGGAATGCATTATTTTTCAAATTGACATTAAAGGTCATTATAGATTATTTTAAGCCTCACTTCAAATATATTGTAATTTACTGTCGCATCTTTGAGTTCCAAATTAGTCTGACCATGTAACTTTAAATGCAAAAGGAAAATTTACAGGACGAACACAACTTCAGGTTTACAACTTTTTACGACAATAAACAGGGACATTGTGATCATTCTGTCTGTGGTCCCCCACTGAGGGGTTTGAGCCATTCCTGAATAAAGTCATCCCACCTTAGAAGACCACGCTACCCCAGTGCTGGTTGGTGGCTTCTGGACAGCCACCATTACACCACCGACGTTCAGAAAAAAAAATTCAGAAGTAACACATTTTCAAATGTAATCTTTTCGAAGAAATAAGTTGAAATAAACGAAAAAGTAAAAAAAAAATGAGCTCGTAGATTTAAAAAAAATAAACTGGGCCAAACCCAATTGCAGTCTTTTGAATGAACTGATTGATACCTCATCAACAGCTCATATACGTCCCCACTGAGGGGCTCGAGCCTACCCTGAATTAGGGCGACTGATATCTGCATGATTAAAAATACATCTAGAGCAAACAGAGCAAGCAGTAAGATTTCTGATCAAACTATAAAAGTATGTCACTTGAGATTACCCAATTTAAATAGGCTAATTAAAATAAATTAAAATCCAAATAATTTTTTGCACTTAACACATCTACATAAACCTCTCTTTTCACACTTAAAAAACGTAAATATTCTTCCAATCCAAATGTACGCTTAGCTCTTTCACAACCAAATCTTCAAATCACTTTTACTTATTTTAACAAAGACAAGTAAATAAAAAGACGCACCAATTTCATGATGATGCCGACTGAGATCTGGATGAGGAATGTGGCGAGGATCGGAAGGTGGAGCTTATATAGGTGCTACTCTTGAAGCTCTCAATGTCAAGGCGACCGGTAGGATGCTAGGAGACGATGGTGAACGCGGTCAGTTAGGAGCTAAGATATTTTAATTGTCTAAACTGTGAATTGATTCAGTTTAAGAGTTGATCAGCGGTGATTAAAGACGCGGGTATCGGTGTGTTTATTTGATCTAATTTTAGGACATGCAATTTAACTTTTTTTTACTGATATTTCCTTTGGGAATGAGTGTAAATGAAAATGGGTTTCAAAATATTTATTTTTCTGTCTAATGTGGGTGATTTTTAAAGTGATAAATTAAAAATATTTCTTCCGTTTTACTCAACAACATGTCAATTTTGCAAAAAAAAGACATTTAATATTACGAGACTTCTATGATTATTATTATGATTATTATTCTTCTTTTCTATGATTTTGATATTGTGATAAGATTTTTTTATAAAAGCACTAAAACACAAAAGATATGGCAAAAGACCAAGAAGGATTAGTGCTATTAGAAGAAGCCTCTAAAAGTAAGTAAGTTAACTCGTTATTGCATAATTTATTGCCACAGCACTGAGTTAATGTGGTCTGAAAATAACCACCGAAAATTGTCTTCACTTCAAAGTATACAGAGCTTGTCTATGATACTACTATTTAATTATTTTGAACATACATTACAGCTTGTATCTGCTATTCTGGAGTATTGTTCCGCCCACGGCCGTGTCAAGGTGCAAGCTGAGCAGGTGATTCATTGGTACTAGACGGTGTGGATCTCATGCATTCCTGATAGGCGATATCCAATTTTAGAGGATTTGTGACTTAATTTGGAGGTATTGTTATGGTAAACAAAGCGGTTTTTTATGTAGGATAGGCTCAAGTTAAGTAATATGACAAGAAAGCTAATTTGGGACGAGATAACTACAATATTTTTTTCAATGGATATATTTTTGATGCAACGAATGGGTATTGTCAGTGGGCATTTATGTATTCTTGGTAAGGGGATATAAGGAGACAAAAATGTATGACATGTTTTGGTCCTAGGGAAAGGATGAGAGAACAAGAGAATGATCATCATCATCCAGTGATGCTGCTGGCTATAGGCCTCTTCTCGACTGCGCCACGATCCTGTGCCATCCGCATCCAAAGTTAATTGTAGACTACAATTTCTTTTCAGGGTCCATAGTCCAGCTACAAAGCAGGACATGACAATGTCGTTGTTACTTTAAATAGGGGATCGGACTGTTCACCATTTTTTATGAATTTACCATATTTTATTAATTATTTTTAAAATATAGATCAGTAGCAGACAAAGAAAAAAACAGAATCGGTTTAAAAACCAATTTACAGTGATTATTTAAAATTTCAATATGTCTGTCTCTTTCAAAAACGATTTTTTGTATGGAGATTATATGGCGTTACTAACAAATGACGTCACAAGTGGGTATGTGCCTCTCTGTTTAATCTTGAATTTCAAACCTTTATAACTCGGTCAATTTTAAAGATAGAGCAAAAATTCTTTTAGTGCTCGATAGCAGAAATTAAGAAGTTTGGATCTATAAAATAAAAAAAAATAGTCCGATAGTAGTATTGATGTTATTTTCTGTTTTAAAAATATTGGCTTGAATTAAGTAATAATAAAATGCTACTACGGCAAAACTGGCAATTTTTTTTTGCTTATTGTAATTTGACGACCATTTTTAGATGGTTCTAGTTACAGTTTCGTTTCGTGTATTATTTTTTTCCCAAATGCTACTTAGAGCCGATCTCAATAGCTTGTTTTGTTTGACCTTCATATTGAGTTCACAACAGCACTACCGGTCACCTATTCAAGGCCTGACCATAGAAAAACTATGTCTAGAGCTTGTCTAAAAACGCCATTGTCTTAAGTCGGGAATATTTCAGGGTACGTGTTTATCCTCTGAATTGTTAGTGGACTGCAATAGGCTGATTGATTGATTGATTGATTGAATACTCAACCAATTTTTCAGTTTTTTTTTTCAGATAGTGTTAGTACGTTTTTTTAATACCTATATAGGGTGTAAATTAATTAGCGCACAATATTTTAACGGAGGAAACTACCCGTGAAACTGAATAATTTTCCCCAAGGAACATAGGCTGAAATATGAAAATAACAACTTTACATCCTATATGAAGTGAATTGTTTCAATCTGCGAATTGATAAAATGAGCTTTGTTTATATCTGTCACCGTAAGATTGTGAACGTCGTTAGCTTATAAATCTGACTCGCGATATTTATGACGTAAAATTGTGAATTGCAGCCAACCATTTACAATTTAACGTATTATTTCTCGTTAGTTTAAAATCTATCGATGTAAAATCAAAAGTATATGACTTAGTGGTATTTTTCTCTTTTGCCTGCGGGAATTATACATTTTCCCAGAGTAAAATTTTCTTCTCCAGTTTTACTACAAAAGTTTAAGTTTCTAAAGAAGCAAGAATGATCTATATAGACTCTATATACTAATATAAATAAGATTAGGTAATTAAATCTACATGTAACTTTATATTGCATTCAACGAATACACACTTCAACGCTTTTAAATGCTGTTTCGGTGTAATACACAAATACAAACCGATAAACTGCAATGTGTAATTATGCAAAATACACACGACTGCGCGTGGGTGCGCTCGCATACATTAGATACATCTTCCTGACAGACAAACAGACAAATCGTATCTGTTTTCTATGATTGATTGGCAGGTAATGTTTTATAATGTAAATATCAAACTAATAATAGGGCTTAATCAAAAAGGGGCAGAGTACACAATGAATATGTTCAAAAATAACGGTCTGGTTTGGTTTGATATTGTGTTGACAAAATATTTGCAGGTTTTAAAGAGCTTATTGTTGTTTTATTAAACTTTATTTTTATAAAACATTGGCACTGGAAAATAGATGACTGTTCTTCTGTGGATTATGAACACCACATACCCCTCCAACAGCCGCCGTGGCCGAGTGGTCGAGATTTCGACGCCCATTACGGAGGTTCCGGGTTCGATTCCCGGTGGGGACACTGTCAAGCAAAAATCTCTTTGTGAGACTTTCCCCAGTTTGGTTAGAACATTGCAGGCTGAATCACCTGATTGTCCGAAAAAGAAAGATGATTCCGTGCTTCGGAAGGCACGTTAAGCCGTTGGTCCCGGCTACTATCTAGTCGTTACACGAGCCAAGCCAGTGGCCTTTTGCGGCTCTATAACACTGACACCAGAGTTTGTGAGGTTGGTTTTCGACTTTACAACCCACGCGACGATGATGATGACCACAAACCCTGGTGTCAAAATCGTGAAGGCGTCGCCCAATAACAAGGCATGGCATGATACACCAGGAGGGGCCTGATTCACGTTTCCTATTTCCACACGGAATTCGCTACTTTCCATTTTCGACAAGATCTCAATGTGGTGTCGAAATACTCTGTATAGCTACAGCCAAATTCTGGGGCTTCGAAATCAGAGTTCGAAAACTGAATGAATGAATATTAAAATCTACGAAACAAAAGTATTAGCAGTATTTAGCATTAAATTGATAAGAAAAGGAAGGTCAATTTACTATTACTTATCATGTTATGCTATGCTAAAACGAAGACAGTTCTAGGCAGATTGAAATATTACTAAGCTTTACACTTAAGTACTAATAATAGGCTTAATAAAGTGTTTGTTGATGTAGTTAAGAGCCTATTGAGGATATGATGGATGGAGAGGATTATAGGTCATGATATTTCATAACAACATTAAATAATATACCTTGGGTTAGCAACAGCCAGTAACTTAATGCTCTCAATTCTGGACACGAAAAAAAAAATTACGTCATCTATCATCATGTCATCAACAGCTCATATACGTCCCCACCGAGGGGCTCAAGCCTACCTTGAACTAGGGCGATAGGCCTTAGTCGACCACGCTGGGTCAGTGCGGGTTGGTCGACTTCACACACAACCTTTGAATTTCTTCGTAGGAGTGTGCAGGTTTCATCACCGTAAGAGGGTCGAATAAACGTACATATGAATTCGTAATTCGAAAACACATTGGTAAGTGGTGAGGATCGAACCCGCGTCTCCCAGACGGGAGCCAGTGGCCCTAGCCACTAGACCACAGACGTTCTATACATATCTATAATCTATACATATAATAAAAAATGTAACTGACGAAAATGTCTATACATAGAAAATATTAGAAAAAAATATATATCAGAGTAATAGAAGCCAAAATAATTATCTTTAGATTTTTTGTTTCTCTGTCTGTTTGTATGTTTGTTCGCGCATCACGCAAAAACTATTACGCGAAATTTAATGCAAATTTCATAGTTTAATTTCTGGAAATCTAACTGAAAAACTGGTGGATGTTTCAGCTTGATGCACCGCCTAGAAGCAGAGTTATCTGCATTTTAGTGCTAACAAGATAATCGTTGGTAAAATAAGCTGCCAAATATCGAAAGGTCCTTGAAACCAAGCTTCGTATAAATAAAGTCACGTTGACTGCACGTGGAGGTGCAGAATTGATTAATGTAGAGGCGATCACCTATATTTCTGATGTAACTAACAGAAACGCCTTCAATCTAGGTATATTAAACTCCTTTTGCTTGCATTTAAAAAAAAAGAAAACATTGTCCAAATTATAGGTATAGTTTAAGAGCTTAGCATAGTATTTACTTTGACCCAATTTTAATAATAAATAAAAATAAAGTTGTTTTTCTACTGTTTATCTACGTGATAATAAGCATTGAAAACTTAAGAACTTTTGCCATTTGAGTTTTCGCGCCTAAAGTACGAAAAGATGGCGGCTGCTAGAGATGCCCTACGTAATCGAAAAACTAATAAAATATAAAAATTAAAAGTGGTTTTTCGAAGCTGGTTACGAAACACAGTTACCGAAGTTAACGGAAGCAATAAAAATCCCTCTGCTTTTCGAAAAAGGGATACATTAAAAGTCTTCATTTCAAATATAGTCTTTAAAAAAATATTGAACTTTGCGAGTCTAACATTATGGGTTTAATTATTGTGTCAAAAGAAATACTGTGCCTCGTGATCAGAATCGTGGACAATGATTAGTGTTGAGATTATAGTTCAGTGGTACTTCGGTTGCGTAATTGTTAAGAAGCGGACACCAATAGGGAATACCGGGTTTAATCCAACCACTTATCGTAAATCATGTGTACCTGTTATTTTTTTTAATAAACGTGTAGTACATAATTAATGCTATCGTTGCCGGTGTGGTAAGTAATAGTTGAGGTGTCTTCTGAATGGATTTCAAGTTTATCATATCTGTACCGAACCTTGGTTGACTAAAATGTTAATCTCAAGTCTCACCGAGGGTTGTGGACATAAAATTTAGTTTTTTTTTCTTTAGTTTGTATATGTCCCCACAGAGGGGCTACAGCCTACCTACACCTACTACAAATTAGGAGGGTCAGGCCGTTGATCCAGTATACGGTAGACTATATACACAATCTTTGAATTTCTTCGCAGATTTTTTGATCATAATATTTTCAGCGTCGAACAAACGTTCATCATCATCATCATCATCTCCGCCGGAAGACGCCCACTGCTGAACAAAGGCCCCATAGGTTTCCACCGTGAACGGTCCTGCGCTACTTGCATCCATCGTATAAACGTTACTCATAAGTATATATTTTTTTAATACATGTGGCGTGAAGAGGTTTGTACATAACATCTACACAAAATTCATTCAAAATAATAAGTATTATTACAGAAACTGTAAGAACAGAGTCACACCTTTTTTGATCCGGCGCAAATTGGGTTTTCCTCAATGTCAGCTAAATAATGTAATAAATTATTTTTTTATTGTTAAGACATCCTCTTTAAAACATGATTTAAATGAATTCTAAATCAAATTATTATAGGAAACTGCAATTGTTCTAGAATTATAATGAATTCAAACATAATCTAAATAAGAGTCGGTTATAAATAACAGAACCAAAAAAGCCTTTAGATTTGACATCTATAAATAATGTTTATTCCTTGTAAAACTAAATTAGTATGTCTTGGCAATTAACTAATGATAATAGTGCCGGTGCCGGTTTTTTTCGCTTCATAAGGTTTTATTTTTTAATATTCTTCTCATCTAAAAATGGAAACACTTTGCAAGTTTATGTTTTGTAAGGAATAACAGAAGAATGTGTATATTTAGGAATATAATGTCAAATGTCGTTTAATAGTGAGTAATGATGATCACATAGGATTTGAAAACCTCATAACGACATCATCAGCATCAACATCAACGGCCCGTTACAGTCCACTGCTGGACTATGAGCCTCCTCCACTTAAGTGGAGGGTTTTGCCATAATCTCCACGCTTGGCAGGCGGGTTGGAGATCGCAGATTAAAAGGTTACTGTATCAGAGAGCGCTGCTGCCCGTTCCCTATTCGATGTGTAGTCCCTAAGTCGCCTCTTACGACACCCATGGGATGAGTAAGGGTTGGTGACAAATGTATTCTACTCTGCCATCACCACACGGCGCTCATAACGACATTTGACATATATTCCTAAATATACACAGTTTTTTGTTATTCCTTAGAAAACATAAACTTGCAAGGTGTTCCGATTTTTTTAAAATGTAAAGTGTATATTTTCGTATTGTTCTTTTTATTTCTATTTTATTATTTTCTCACTTTCTGATTTATCATCTCCAAAAACCTTCGGGACCATAAAGTTGAATTAGGTATGTTGAGTTTTCTGAACGTTGGATTCCTATAAAGTTGACAAAAATATAGTCTCAGAGAAACAAAAGACGATCACTGCGAGGCGATGCGCGTCGGATATCTTTGAATATATAGTTTATAGTGTATATAGTCACAAATTACGTAAAGCCGCGGCGCGCTGTGATATAGTGTAGAATATAATAATATGGTGTCTGCTGAATCAACCAACTGACTACTGACTCAATTATTACGAAAGTACTTTTTTGTTCTGTATAAAAAACAATTTTAGTATTAAATTGTTTTCAAAATTGGCAAAGAGTAAATACAAAATTGATGTAGAGCGTCGGTGGTCTAGTAGCTAGGACCGCTGCCTCCCGTTCGGGAGACGCGGGTTCGATCCCTAGCACGTACCAACGTGTTTTCAAATTTCGAATTCATATGTACGTTTATTCGACGCTCTTACGGTGAAGGAAAACATCGTGATGAAACCTGCACACTCTTGAGAAGAAATTCAAAGGTTGTGTGTGAAGTCGACCAATCCGCTCTGGGCCATCAGCGTGGTCGACTAAGGCCTAATTGCCCTAATTCAGGGTAGGCTCGAACCCCTCCGTGAGGACCTAGGTATATGAGCTGTTGATGTTGGTTTTTTTGTTCGCAAACTCTCAGAACTTAAGAAACAAAATTTTTTTAGTTTCAGGAACTGAGTTACCATCCAAGAGGTTTAATTCAGCAAATTGAATTTACTATATCAATGTATAAAATGGTGTACTCACTCACTCAAATCCAGTACAAGGCAAGAAAATTATATTTAATTAAGAAGAAAATACCAACTTCACTATTCTTCTCAAAGCACCCATTAAAGATCTTTACATGGATCTATGGATCGCCGGATCGATGCGATTACAGTAATTGCAGCAATCATTAATAGTCATTTGTTAGAAATGCAGGCATTTGTATGTGGAGGTTTGATGATTTCATTCTCATCATTTATGTTAAGAGCCTGTTTGTTTGAAAAATGATGGTAGTTATATGGGAATATACCATATCTAAATGAAAGAAATAATTTTCCTAACCTAAAAAATAATATAAACCTAAAAAATCAATCCATCAATCATCAATCATCCAATCAACCTGATAATAATATTTTAGTACTCTTAAAAAAGGTTACTATTTTCTCTAAGAATACGTATCAATTGAGATTTTGTTTTTAGGATTATATTTATTTATTAGAATATTTTATTCTTTCATTTAGATTATGGTATAAACAAAATGCATTCTAATCTTGTAGTCTGTGTAGAAATTTTTACGCCAAAAAAAAAAAAAAAAAAAGAAATAAAGAAGACTTCAGAATTTAAAAAAAATCTTCGTAGATAAAATTTATTGCAAAAAAAAAATAACATCATCGTCATATTATCACGGTCGTATCCCCGAAGGGGTGAGCAGAGCCTTAATAGGCGTTCAAGGAGCAACCACCAATACCACGTTTAGCAATGTTTTTGGGTTAAGATTCGACAAAAACACGGGAAAAATTGAACGTACCTAATACGGGATCGGACTGTCCCATCCGAATCGAATTTACCATATTTTATGAATTATTTTTAAAATATAGATTAGTAGCAGACGATTCGCGAAGTAAAAAACAGAATCGGTTGAAAAACGAATTTACAGTGATTTTTTAAAGTTTCAATATGTCTGTCTCTTTCAAAAACGATTTTTTGTATGGAAATTATATGGCGTTACTAACAAATGACGTCTCAAGTGGGTATGTGCCTCTCTGTCTAATCTCGAATTTCAAACCTTTATAACTCGGTCAATTTTAAAGATAGAGCAAAAATTCTTTTAGTGTTCGATAGCAGAAACTAAGAAGTTTTGATTTATAAAATAAAAAAAAAGTAGTACGATCCCCTATTGATGTAATCGGTAAAAAAGAAAAGGCGCAACCGAATTGTATTCAATCGAATAGGTAGGCGCAACTGCCTTTCGGTACCTATTCGATTGTATACAATAAAAGAAAATTGTATTTTATTTTTTACCGATATGAGTCCTTGCATGTTGTATTTTAGAAGATTTGTTAGATAGATTTCGCGAACGTTATTATTTTGTACACTTTTTGAAAAGTGCATAAATGTGCACACTTTTTCATGAATATTTACGTACTGCAATAATAATACAGCATGAAATTTACATCGTTTTGTTCCCGCCGTGTAGTGATAGTACCCGTCAAATTGAACAACTTTTCACGAAAAAAAATATTTCTGTGACAAAAAAATTTTTGGTCTCTCCATACAAAATGGGTCGGTCGGGAGTCTCACTTTGTATGGAGACACCAAAAATTTTTTTGTCGCAGGAATTTTTTTTTTCGCGAAAAGTTGTTCAGTTTGACGGGTACTATCACTACACGACGGGAACAAAACCTAGGAACAAGGGGTTCCTTGTTCCTAGGAACATAACGATGTAAATTTCACGGTGTATAGTGTCAAGAGTCAAAAAGAGGCTGAGCGAATGCGCCTACAAAATCACGTTGGACAATTAATACTCGTAGTTTGTATGCTCACTTACTATTGCCAGGCGTTTTATCTACAGCGCATGTAAAGTTGACCAATAAATTGGTTTATCACCCTAAGGTTGAATGTGAATTGCAAATTATAGAACAGATCGATCGATTTGCAGATCGATCTGTCAGATACCGAGTATAAACCTTATTGATCTAATCTATCTAGGTATCTAATAATTTGAACGAGCAATTCTTGCATATTCTTGTATTCGAAATTTGAAATTAATTGATACATGGTAAGGATCAAATCCGCGTCGTCTCCCGGACGGGAGGCAACTGTGTAGTGGATGGAGATTCCGGGTTCGATTCCCGGTGGGGACACTGTCAAGCAAAAATATCTTTGCGAGACTTTCCCCAGTTTGTTTAGGACATTGCAGGCTGAATCACCTGATTGTATCCACACTTGCATGCACTCTCATATACACAAACTTACACATGCTTTTATTATTGGTGTTGTTTTAATTGTTTAGTTTTTTGTTTTTTTCCTCTTTTGTTTGTTTTCTCCCAACATATTGTTATGATCTACTTGCTCGAACAAGTTATATATTCTTACCCTGTGTTCAATTCTGAGGTGGAGGCCTGGTTTCCTATAGTACAGGATCTCCTAGTTTAGGGACCAGCCTCAACAATATAATGTAATATGTATCACTTGTTATGTTCTTCATTAATGTGATTGTTGTTGAGGAAATAAATACTTTATTATTATTATTATTATTATTATTGTCTGAAAAGAAAGATGATTCCGTGCTTCGGAAGGCACGTTAAGCCGTTGGTTCCGGCTACTATCTAGTCGTTACGTGAGCCAAGTCAGTTACCTTTGGTGGCTTTTAAACACTGACGTCAGGGTTTGTGAGGTCGGTTGTCGACCTTACAACCCACACGATGATGATGATGATGATGATGATGATGATGATGATAGTCTGGAAAATAAAATAAAAAGAAGCGAGTTGTGTGTGGTTTTGTGTATATAATTTTATGCGTAATAGGAAAGTCCATTTTTAAACATTCCTTATCAGAACGGCATTATCCTTGATTCTCCAAGAATGCACAATAATGTGGTCAGATGACAAAGAGGAAAAGTTACTTGTTTTAAAAATAGAACTTCCTAAATCGTTACGCAATGCTAAATACATAAAATAAAACTTGATAAATATTATTACTTTTTTCCTTACTAAGATTATAAGGGTTGTCCACTACTCCGCTCAGAAAATGGTTTTTTACTAACTAGGGGTGTAAGCTTTCTGCTTCCCCGCAAGTCCGCGTCTGCTATTCAAATTATTTATCTCGGATATTACAGTCCATAGGTAGTGTTAGTGGGAGTATACTTAACCTAGTGTTAGTAATAAACAAACATTTAATTTAGAACTAATTTAAACTGGCACTGGGCTGGGAACCAGTTGCATGTAAGCCTATTACCACTCTGGTATCAGCCAGTAAAGGTCTTATTATCAGCTCTTTTACGTCTCCATCAAGGCTCAATCTCACCCTGGTCTTCGTCCATACGCTGGCCCAGTGCAGGTTGGTCGACTTCACAATCATTAAACTTCGAGGCGTGTGTGCTATTAGTATGTTTCTTCAGGACGATGTTTTCCTTTAGCGTTAAGAGCGTTGAATAAATACAGATAGTCGAACCCGTTTCTCCCGAACGGGAGGCAGCAATCCTACCCTTTACACTACACTAAAAATATCTCATCAACAGCCCATAGGTTTCCCCACCGAGGGGCTCGCGCCTACGCTGAAGTAGGGCGATCAGGCCATAGTCTACCACGCTGGCCCATGGCGGGTTGGTCGATTTCACACATAACCCTTGAATGTATTTGCAGAAATGTGCAGGTTGCTTTACGATGATAACAACGTAAAAGTATTGAACAAACGTAATTAATTCAGCAGGGTTCGAACCCTTCCCTGGACAGGGGGCCCAAGCCCTAGCCAGTAGCCACTACACCACCGGCGCTCAAAATTCCCAAAAGACCGCAAATCTACTTTTTCCTTCCCTAACATACGCAATATGCAGAATTGAGTTATCTTTCCAGAAAATAATGTGTTCATGATTTTTCCAAAACCACAAAATAATAACTGTGGTTAAATTGAAAATAAATTAAGCTTAGAATAACTACAAATAAGTCATTATTATGCTTGGTATTTCACTAGGGGATAAAATCAGAAACGAAATCATCCGGCAGAGGACCAAGGTGGTTGATATCGTCCAGAAGTGTAGCAAGCTGAAGTGGCAGTGGGCTGGCCACGTCTGTCGCAGAACCGATGAGCGTTGGAGCAGACGGGTTCTCGAATGGAGACCACGGGTCGGGAAACGTAGTGTGGGACGCTCCCCTGCCAGGTGGACTGATGACCTGAGGAAGGTCACTGGTGGTGACTGGATGACGACGGGTGATCGTGCGCTTTGGCGTGCCCTTGGGGAAACTACGTTCAGCAGTGGACTGCAATAGGCTGATTGATTAACGTCATTATTAAAATGAGCGTCAGAGGTTCAAGCAAAGCCAGTGACATAATGAGCGTACGTCAGCAGCGTCGAATAAAGTATGATTCGAATTTCGAATAAACATTATAGGCGCTTTGGCGTGCCCTTAGGGAGGCCTACGTCCAGCAGTGGCCTGCAATAGGCTGATTGATTGATTGATTGATGATTATACTGTGGTGAAAATCAAACCCACGACTCCTGGACTGAAGGCAGCGGCCCTAGCCACTCTACCACCGACCGTTATTTGCAAAATGTTGCAGCTAACCGCACTTACTATGACTAACTTTACTGTACTTATAGGGGGCCATCCATAAATTACGTCACACTAGTTTAATTATTTTTGACCTCCTCCCTTCCTAGTCACAGCTGGTCATATTTGTGAGTCTCCCCCTACCTAGGGTGACATCACATACCTATTTTGCTATTATACATCTAGAAATTATCAAATTAAAACAACAGCGTGAAAATTTCAAATTGTATGTTTTAATACTTGGATTTTTAAATATGCTATCACGAAAAGGATCCCTCCCACCCCTCGTCCGTCACACATTGATCCCCCCCCTCCCTTAGCGTGCGACGTTATTTATGGTTGGACCCCAGCTAGAATAATTTGCCATTAACCGTATTATTACAGATTGATCTTCGATTGATCCATGAAACGTAAATCGATCTAGATTCATTTAAATATTACTTACTTAATTAGGTATGACGATGTTTTTGCGACGCAAAATATATTTTGAACTAGCAAGCAAAGTATTTATTAAACCGATAATTCTTGTTCGTCATCATGTACAAAATATAATAATGACGAAACTAAGAGATTTAACAACCAAAAGTTAGTATAGGTATTAATTATTGTTAATTATTATACTATAATATAACATTGCATGTTATAATTTTATGAGTTGTGTAAGGTCCACCACCAACCTCACAATCCCTGGTGTCAGTGTTCTAAAACTGTCAAAGACCACTGAAATGGCGCCTGGAACTATTTCTTACGTAGATAGCAGCCGTGACCCACGTATTAACGTGCCTTCTAAAGCACGGAATTATTGTTCTTTCCAGAGTTAAAAATATTATCAATTTCATACAAATTCTAGAACTGAGAATCATTAAGGTAGGATTGGTGAGAATTCCTTCCCTAAGGATTAAGGGAGTAAATAGGTAGTGGAATCATCTCCACTCTCTTGTACTTACTGCTTATTAGGGTAGAAATATTCATAACTCTTACCTTAGCGCTTTTCATTTTTTTTTTCATTGCTAGAATAGGGGATCGGACTGTTCCTAAATTTATTATATTTTATTAATTATTTTTAAAATATAGATTAAAAGCAGACGATTCATGAAGGAATAAACAGAATCGGTTCAAAAACGAATTAACAGTGATTTTTTAAAGTTTCAATATGTCTGTTTCAAAAATGATTTTTTGTATGGAGATTATATGGCGTTACTAACAAATGACGTCACAAGTGGGTATGTGCCTCTCTGTCTAATCTTGAATTTCAATCCTTTATAACTCGGTCAATTTTAAAGATAGAGCAAAAATTATTTTAGTGTTCGATAGCAGAAACTAAGAAGTTTGGATTTATAAAATAAAATAAAAAGTAGTCCGATCCCCTATTCGTTGTGAATAATCATAACATTCATCGCCTATTGAACCCCCCCTTTAGGGAGGATCAAATATGCTTCTAGACTCAGAGGTTTTAGGTCCGTAAATTATTTATTTAATGCTACGTTTTCGTTTTTTATGCTTTATTGAAAAAGCTTTTACGGTGAAGGAAAACATCGTGATGAAACCTGCACACTCCTGCGAAGAAATTCAAGGGTTGTGTGTGATATCGACCAACCCGCTTTGGGCCAGCGTGGTCGACTAAGGCCTAATCGGCCTAATCGCCCTAATTCAGAGTAGGCTCGAGCCCCTCGGTGGGGACGTATATGAGCTGTTGATGATGATTGAAGAGTTGTCTTAATGACTAAGTTAATCCTCTTAAGTTAAAGTATCAAGTCAAGTGGTTAACCGAATTTTAGCGGTAAAAGATAATTGCAAGAACCGTTATTTGAATTTGTGCCTTACTGATGATTAACCACAGGAATGACTTCAGCAGGTCCACACTCATTCTTTTGTACAAAAACTTTTCGACATTTTGCGATGAAGTAACAATAAGCGAGATTTGTGTGAAAAGTATACGTTCTACTAGATAAATATTTGGATGATTTACGCTCAATTAATCTGACGTAATACTAGAAACACAATGCGAATTTCTTTCCGAATTTTTGTATGTAGCTTTAACATTTATAAACTTTATTTGTGTGTTGATTATCTCATCGTGATAATATTTAATGCACTGTTTGAGTTTGTGGAGACATTTTACTCAAAAAATAATAATTTTATGTTGAAATTATTTAGTAAAACTGAAAAGAACTAAAATATACCCTATAATTTTGAGGAAACCTGTCCCTTATGGTGTATAGTTATACAGTTACGAGTATGTTAGGAAAATTTATATTTTTACGATTTTTAATTCCATATTGGTGTCAATTAATACAGTAATTTTAAAATCCACCATCCTTTTCGTTTTGTGACCAATGAAAGCGAGGTGATGAATTTACATGAACGAATGATATTATTTTGAATGAATAATAACCTAAAATAACGGCGTAGCTGTCAGATTAAACATTTTAGTTTGGATGTCGTGCTCTTCAAATTGTGCAATCGACGCATCCATAAGGTTCAAATTCGATGTTTGACAGCTTTAATATTAAAATGGCCATCGCCTGTCCCGTTTAATATTTAAAAGGTGAAAAGGACGGACTAACTTAAATTAAGGATTAGAGCATGACGGTGTGAATCAGCCACATTGTCTATTGGGGAAATTAAATCAAATCAAATATTCTTTATTGCACATAAAAACACTCATACAAATACAGAATAACAAATACAGGAGAAGGCAATTGGCGGCCTTATCGCTTTAAGGCGAGGCCCTATCCTAAATTAGCAACTCAACACGCTTTAGTTGAAAGTTCAACCAACGCACGACTGAAATAACGTTCATATTGGCGTGCGATGCTTCACGGAGGTTACGTCCGACACTGCGCAGGAATCGTGCGAAAAATTCGTTTTTCTTGAACTCTTTTCTCTTTTTTGTGAAAAATATAGAACGAATTAAAAAACTAGCTGGTTTCGCCATTTAGGTATTAATATAGCCACCCAAAAAATACAAAAAAATATGTTGTTGTCGCTGAAAATATTGAGTAAACAGATTTGCAAATTTTGAATGCGGGGTGATTTTCAGTGATTTTAATTATTTATTTTTACTTTATTCCTTGATTATATGTAAAATCTGCTTGGTTACGTCGCTAAATGATAATTTTTTCTGTTGGTTGTAATTTTCTTGATTTGGTACATATTCCGAGACGTGAGATACGCGAGTTAAAAAAGGGGCCCAAGAACGATTTTTCATAGAGGGCCACGCTATAAGCGATTTCTTCCAGGCAACCAATTAATACAGTTAGAACAACCAGCGTTATGCATCACACTGAAGCTTTAAATATAGACAAAGTTGTATACTTATGTTCAGTTAGCTGACCGACATTGATCACTTAGGATTAAGTTAGTCATAGTGTGTAGTCATTTTAGCGTTAACTCATTCAGTCAACTTAGTGCATAGGGTAAGAACTAAGAATACACAAGCAAAATGAATCAAATTTGGAGGCTTTTGATACTAGCCGCGGTTTTACATTTTGGAACGTGTAGAAATGTAAGTATTTAAAATTATTTTTTTATAGAAATAGATAGAGAAATAGAAATAATCTTTATTTACGTAAAACATTGTAATATATGAGATGATAGTGTAAGCAAAGAAGTACAGTGATGTTTTGCCAAACTAAACTTAGCATGCAAATGTCTTAATTTTTGACGCTACAGTAAACAATTTATTGGTTAATTAATAAACTTAAAATCAAATAATGTCAAACATGGTACAAACATGTTTGACATGGAACAATTTACATAATGTTAAATTAATTCAATATATACATATTAATTCCCAAATGTCATAAAAACTTTTATCATTCAGCCACTTATATAAATTCTCCTTAAAAACTTTTAGACATTTATTTTGATATAGATTTAAAGAATTGACAGTAATAATTTTTAAGTTGCAATGAAATCCATATAAACATGCATTGATTTATATTTTGGAGACACCGAAAAAATCTTAATTTTTTAATAAGTAAAAAACAGAGGAAGAAATGTATTTATATATTATATTTAAATATTTTTGTTACATTTCAAAATCGGTTACAGAGGCGTTATTGTATTTCAAAGTGACATCACATCACTAAGTTGAATAGTTACCCTACATTCACAAATTCACAGAATTACGGTGAAGTCATCAAGCTTTTATCGTTCTGCAATATTGTTTCATTAATTTTCAATGTAACTACATGTTGTATACCTGCCTAACAACAGCCTCCGTGGCCGAGTGGTCGAGATTTCGACGCCCATTATGGAGGTTCCGGGTTCGATTCCCGGTGGGGACACTGTCAAGTAAAAATCTTTGTGAGACTTTCCCCAGTTTGGTTAGGGCATTGCAGGCTGAATCACCTGATTGTCCGAAAAGAAAGATGATTCCGTGCTTCGGAAGGCACGTTAAGCCGTTGGTTCCAGCTACTCGTACTATCTATAGGTAATTGTTCATGAGCCAAGTCATGAGCCTTTGGCGGCTCTATAACACTGACACCAGAGTTTATGAGGTCGGTTGTTGACCTTACAATCCACACGACGATGATGATGATGACCTACCGTTTTAGTTTTTTTTTAGCGTAATATATAGTAGACTGAATCTACCCGCATACCACCACCGTATAACAGGAAAAGTGTTTATTTTTTCAGTGTTGCTATTTCTTTCCAAACAAACGCCCACATTTTTTAAACTTTTTTGTGTCGCAAATTTTCAGGTGCTGAAACCGAATGGAAGAACAATCCAGTACGAGACGAAACCACACCAGGAAATAAGAATCAAGCTTAAGATCCACTTCGATTACACATTAACAGCTCGAATACTAACTTCCTCAAGAAAACACAGTAACAGCACTAAAACAAAACTGAAATTGCTATCTAAAAATTTACTGTCGGAGGTCGAAAACATATTTAAACATAAAACTTTGGACCAAAACATAACTTTTGAGCTGATAGATACAAAGATTTTGAAGAACGGGACGAGGGTGGCCGCGATGGTGGACGAAAACGCATCGAAATATTTGAAGAGTTATTGTCTATGGCAGTCACAGAAGAAGACAGACCGGTCACAATTGTACTTCTCGGTAGTTTTTACTGGACTAGATTTGTACTACTTGAATCAAGGAAAACAAGTTAGGAGAAGTACTGGTAAGCTATGTTTGATATATAATAATATATTTTTTTTTTGTTTTTTTGTGTTTTCTTTTTCTTTTTTTGTTAATGTTGCAGCTCACATAAGTCCCCAGGGGCTTGAGCCTACCCTGAATTAGGGTGATTAGTCCTTAGTCGACCATGCTGGCCCAGTGCGGGTTGGTCGACTTCACACGCAACCTATGTGCAGGTTTCATCACGATATTTTCCTTCACCGTATAAGAGTAATTTTTCTTTATTGCACAAAAACTATTGCAGAATTTAGTTTATTTACATTAGCAAAGGCAAGCTCATCTCTTCAAAGACATCTTTTACAGTCAGTCTAAACATGTAGTAAGTAACAGAAAATATTTTAGAGGTATCTAGACAAAAAAATAATAATATTATGATGAAAAAGTCATGAATTAATAAATATAACTACTACTTTTGCTAATAGGACATTTTGCAAATTGGATGTTTTGTAAGTTGAACATTCTGCAACTTTGCCATTTCGCACCAAAACGATCAATAGCGCTTGGGTCAATTGATGCGTACAAACCTCAGAGGAAATAAAAGACGATCGCTTCGCTCCCTTGGCGAGGCGACGCCAGTCAGAAATCTTTGGTACAAACGCTAGTCTGACACTAGAATTTAAATTAAACTTTATAGTTGGGTTACTGTAGGATGAGCCTGACAGATTAAAATTTTTAAAACTATTTAACTATAATAAATATTATTTCGTTTATTTTATTTATTAAGTAAAATTACATACTATTTAATAATAAATAAGGTAAAGTTACTTTATTTTTAATTATCAGCTATTATACTTTTTAAATTTAATATTATTTAAAAAAGTCGTCAACGTCATATGAAGAATTTTGAAGGTGTCTTCTCTTTTGTCTCTGTTATTATTAACTCGTAGAGTTCACTATGGGATGGTGCTGATGATGTGAATGTTTTCAGGAAGAGGCTACATGAGTGGGATGTGCTTGTTCAGAAGCAGCTGCACCCTCATTGAATGGAACGAGGCGAATGCTGGCTATCTGCTGGCTCATGAGATCGGCCACAGGTTTGTATTTTTTAGAAAAAAAGAAATAAACATTTATTCGTATTGCTGATATCATAGCTAAACCCGGGTTACTATAGGATGAGCTATGACAGATTAAAATTTTAAAAACTTATTTCGTTTATTTATTTATACAAACAAACAAACAAACAACCTCTAACCCCAAACGCATATACCGTCTCCGTTTCGTTCCCCTTTGTTATTTAGACTTTGACTTTGACTTTCCGTCCGTCGTGGGTAGAAATAAGAGGTGAAGTTACTTTTTAAAAATTTTGTAGCTATTATGGTTCTAAAACTGAATAATATGATTATAAAAAGAAGTTGTTAACGTCGTGTGAAGAATTTTGAAGCTGTCAGAGCTCATCCTATAGAAACGCGGGTAATAATATGTACGAGTAAGTCACAGCAGTGAAGACACACGGCTCAGCATGATGCCAGCCTCAGGCAGATGGCAGGCGCTGTTATTCTGCCGCGTCCTAAGACGAGTAGAAAGGGGGAATAGATAGTAAGGTGGTAAAATAAATATTACAGTGTTATTATAAATATTACTGAGTTATTATAATATATTTACGTGTTAACTAAATAACTCAAAACCTCTCAGATGTATTTTTTTTAATGGCTATATTTTCAACTGACTCGACAAAAAATATCTTTTAATTTATCGAACCTGCTCACAAACTTTCACGAGAATCGGTTGAAAAACGCGACCTGTAGATGAGAACAAACAGATCGACCAATGAACAGATGGACAAAAATCAAACCAAAAACTAAAACATAGATTCCGCCATTGAAAAAAACCAGAAACAAACCAACCAAATTGGAAAATCATTCCTTATTTATTTATTTCTGCATTTTCCGGTGCGCGGACGCCATTCGACAATCTTTTTGCCCTAGCCAGCGACCATCAGTTCTATTGTTGTTCTTTTTGTAGTTGTAATTTTGCTTCTTTTTTAAAATAGGTTCCAGTAATGATTTCTAGCCGTGTGGTGACGGCACAGTAGAATACATTAGTCACCAACCCCTACTCTTCCCGTGGGTGTCGTAAGAGGCGACTTAGAGACTACACATTGAACAGGGAACGAGCAGCAGCGCTCTCTGATACAGTTACCTTTAGTAAGCGTGGAGATTATGGCAAAACCCTCCACATAAGTGGAGGAGGCTCATAGTCCAGCTGTGGACTGTAACGGGCCGTTGATTTTATTTGAATGATTTCTTTCCCATTTCAGCTTAGGAATGTCTCACGATGGAGCCCCATTCAACACCTGTAGCCCCAGAGGCTTTATAATGGAGGACAAGTACGACGCGAAGAAACCCTCGACTGCTTGGTCTTCTTGCAGTCGAGAAGCGCTGAAGAAATACCTGACGTAAGCATATTCTTCAGTAACTTTAGAGAAACAGCATGCATGAAGACCTTAGACAAAATAATCAATCAATCAATCAGCCTATTGCAGTCCACTGCTGGACGTAGGCCTTCCCAAGGGCACGCCAAAGCGCACGATCACCTTTCCTCATCCAGCCACCACCAGCGACCTTCCTCAGGTCATCAGTCCACCTGGCAGGGGGGCGTCCCACACTACGTTTCCCGAGACGCGGTCTCCATTCGAGAACCCGTCTGCTCCAACGCTCGTCGGTTCTGCGACAGACGGTGGCCAGCCCACTGCCACTTCACGAAGCTACACTTCTGGACGATATCAACTACCTTGGTCCTGGTAGGAGACTAAATAAGCACGACATATAATACAGTGCCACCGCAAAGCAATTTGTAACTATTGAAGTCTTTATCCGTCTAAGAGCGTCGGTGGCGTAATGGCTAGGGCCGCTGCCTTCCGTCCGGGAGACGCGGGTCCGATACCCACCACGTACCTATGTGTTTTCTAATTTAGAATTTATATGTACGTTTATTCGACGCTCTTACGTCGACAACCCGCACTGGGCCAGCGTGGTCGACTAAGGCCTAATCGCCCTCATTCAGGGTAGGCTCGAGCCCCTCGGTGGGGACGTGTATGAGCTGTTAATGAATGTCGTATACTATACAGATGCTTAAGATGCTTTTGTTGTTCTTATTGCCCGCTGTGCCGCTACTGAGAAATAACGCCTTATCGAACTGTTGTAGCAACAACAAGCATTATTTCTTAGTTATGAACACGTAATAAGTTTATCAGGCGGTGTAATGTTAATAAATATGTACTGGATACATGCAGCTTTCTAAATGTAGTAATGTGAGTAACAACGCGATATTTGATTTTATAAATAGTATTTTTTTTTTTATTTTTTTTTTTTTCTATGTTTCCTAACGTGAATCAAAATAATAAAATTTAAATGTTTATCATCGTCTCGCAAAGAAGAAGAAGAAGAAGGCAAAGTGCCCATCACTACCCGCGCGTCAATTTTATTCAGCCAGCTAGCTTTGACTCGATGTGCAAACCGCACCATGCCAAAGGGGAAAAAAAGAAAAGAAAAAAGAAACCCTGCGTTCCGAGACGCGCTGAAATCGGTTAAAGTACCCGTAATCGCGTTCTGAATCACTGTCAGCCATACATTTTTTTGCTTTTCTGATCGCTGACAGCGCTGAAAGTCTGATTCGGAATGCGCCCTAACTGGTTTAAAACTAAATTGTCAAGCTTTTAGTTTCAGCGCCCTGATTGGTTGATATAAAATTAGATGGTCATGGATGATCACTTGTGATTGGCTACTTTAGATGGGAAAACGACAAAAGTAGTGCAATAATGGATTTCATAACATACTAGAGGCGCTTTCCGAATCAGACTTTCAGCGCTGTCATCATCAGAAAAGCAAAAAAACGTATGAGTTTTGACAGCTGACAGTAATTCGGAACGCGATTATGGGTGCCTCGGAACGGAGGGTAGAGCAGCAATGTTCCGTTTTGTGCACACTTTTTGGCTCATAATAACAAAATTATCGCATAGTTGAAAGAAAAGGTTTTTTTACCAACACTAAAGTATCTATTTAGAGAAGAACAAAGTTTTAAATACTTTATTTCTTTTTTTTTTCAGGAGTAGAAAGTCATCGTGCTTGAAAACTAACATCTCAAAAAGAATAGGACGATAATTTCGTAGTAAGTATTTATTAAATAGTGAATTTGTGATATTATTACGGTAATAAATTATTTATTTTGAAATCAAACAAACCTGCTTCTATTAAAACATAATCTAATAAAAATTGTGATCTCGAAAATCAAAATTAACACAGTATCTACTGTGGAGAACCTTTAATATTATTAGTAATAAAGTATAATAATATTTGTATTGTATTGTAGTTTACCGAAAAAAAAACCCTGTTGGATTTTAAATAATATTTCTCAAATCCACCTACAGTAGGCTAGCTTTGAATTTGGCGCGCGCGAGGCGCTCGCCTTTACCTATACAATTCTACGGATTTTGCGCGCGTCTTGCCGACAGATGCCGTTAGCGGCGCGCACTTACTTGTATTCTGATCGTTGAAAAGATAGTCGGGTTTGTTGCTGATGCTAGTTCAGTTCATTAATTTGTGTTAGACCTTTGCAGTTTTCATTATTGAGACGTGTAATGTGAAATAACCCGTTATAAAGTTGGTTCTTGTTCGTTTTGTGCAATCAAAGACCCCAAAACTGATTTGAGTGAAGTACGCGGCCACCACTTGTGGCTTGGTTCCCGCAAGCAAGTACCTACACAAACCCTCTGCGTACTGTTAACCGAACTTTATTGATATTGCTACATCACTAGTCATTGTGTCCATAGAGCGCATGCGCACAACACTAGTGGGGAGACTTTTTGACAGATAGACAGTGTGCTCTCGCGCCAATTTGGAAGCTCTTGTGAAAATATAATAATTACGTGTGTAAGATGGTTTTCTACTTATAATCTACTTATTAGATCAGAAGTGGTATTAGCAACTGTGCCCAAGATGAAGTTTTCACGGAATTTTGTATAGTAACAACGACAGCATAAGTCAACGGCGTTGTCGGTCTTGCGTTAGCGCAAACTGCTGTGTTATGGCTGTCTTACACACTGAAACAGCATATCTGGTTGGAATTAAGTATTATACAGTGAAGAGGAACCAGAGGAAACTGTGTTTTGTTGCTGATGTGAACGCAAGGGCTCTATTCAAGGTCAAGTGACGCGGGCCACTGTTGGAGTGTTTGATTTAGCTTTGGACTAAGGAAGAGTGGAAAACACTCGTGGTTTGTACAACAACCCAAGTAAGTTACGAGCTATATATGTTCTATGCACTCTTGGTTATAAATTTTCAGGTTACCTAAAGGTATTGAAGTAGTGGTGATAATCCTTGTCTTTGTACTTGATACCAATGAACATAGCTCTTCAACAAGTGTTGGGACTAGGTGAATCAAGAAGTAGATAAGTTCATTCAAAAACAAGATAGATAAGCCTTTTCTTAACAATATTTGCTAGCAGAAAAGTAATTTATTACTAATGCCCTCACTAGCCAGTGATGGAGGTAAACTGGATAAAAGTAGACCTACAAGTTCATTCAAAAACAAGTAAGATAAACTATAGTAAGGTACCTATTACATTCAAATTCAAATGTTTATTGCTTTCATGTTGTATATGTACAATGGTCTTAAATGTAAGAAGTCTTAAACATGAGCCCTGCAAGGGCACTGCAAGTAATATTACTAATGTAGTACATTTTTATATTAAATATTTACAATAATTAATAATTATAAAGTAATATTATAATGAGGTACGGCAGGTACCTTAAAACTTATTTCACACACAACATTTTGTATGTATTACTGATGTGAAGATTACCATGGCCGATCTGGAAGTCTTTAAATCAACTTCGGGTTCAGGTCGGCTGGAGCAAGGAGAATATGTTCAGGTGGGGACAGTGGTTCAGTCCATGGCTCATTTAGTTTCCTGTCCTGCCTGCCCTGTTACCTGTTCGCAGCAGGACTTAATGTAAGCCACAAATAGTGCAGTCGAAGTGGCTAAGTTCTGGGCCGGAATGATTTAATTTGTCATCGACACGCAAAGAAGAAGTGTGAAGTACCTTGTCTCCGTTATTTCCACAACCTCGATTTGGTGGGTAACTCTGGGTGAAGTCAAACCGTAATACCATTCAGGTAAAAGTTACTGTGTATAAAGTTGATGTTGGCTTTACGAGTAGTGGATACTACAAAAATTATTGGTAGCATATTACTGCAGTGTTTAGGTAACTGTACCTAATTATTATTGTTGTACTGAACTTCTGAAAGAATTTGCTGCATGCAACTTAAGAAAGACAACAGTAAGTATGAGTGGAGTGACCTTGTTATATTTAAAAAAAAAAGGTGTTAATTAACTAATTTACAGGTACAATTAAATATATTTGGTTGTGTCAAATCGAACAGAACTAAGGTGGTACACAAGGATGAAGTAAATATTGATACAGTACAATCATAATCTTACAACAAGTAAGAGTAACAAATGAGTACCTAAGAAAGATAAGCAATACATTACAGCATACAGATTATTGTGTAAGTATAACCTGGAGGATATAAATAGGACTTGTATGTAATGGTCCGGATTGTTTGAAGTTGCCTGTATTACATTTTTATATCCATTTAGTTAAAAGATAAAAAGTTGGAACAACATAGTTTGTGGTTTGTGTACTATGCTCAGTGATTACTACTTCCATAATTACTTTGTGAAGATCTCTATCTTCACAGTTGTCTCTACAAATAGTAAACAAGTTATAGTTTATCATTGAAATTAGAATGAGAAAGAAATATGATCAGGTCTTTGTCAACTATCCTCCGTGAAGTAGACAGCGACATGTGTATCTACTTGCTATCACACCGCCAGCTAATTTAATGATGAGTTTTGGATAATGTTGTTGTTACCATGATTAAATATACAGGGTGATTTGTAAATAATTTTGTATACAGGGTGTTTCATATACTGAAAATTATTTCTATACAGAATGTTTCTACAAAATGTGTGAATGATTTACATTCAAGTTTTATCTATAAAATGTGAACATATGGGTATACATGGAGTTTCTACAAAGTATGAAAAACATTTGTTTACAGGATGTTTTATGAATGTTTTATTTGTGCACGGTATTTATGTACACTGACGAAAATAATACAGGTTGATTACAAATTATACATTTAAAAAAAAAACAGGGATTATACATGGTAATTCTTCAATGAGTATAAGCAGGATATTTGCATCTATACAAGGTGATTCTATAGAGTAAATTATACAGAGTAAATTATTGTTTGCTGCTTATACAGGATGATTCTTGCAAGTTATTACTTGCACCTATACATGGTGAATAATGATTTTTGTAAAGTTGAGTTATTGCTGCCGGCACCTATACAGGGTGATTTATGGATGCTATTTTCGGTTGAATGTCTGCTCTTAATAACGTGCGAGTATTTATGATTTTTATTATTTTCTATAACTTGAATATTATTATTTCTGTGTTTAGAAGTTGTGATGTGACATTACACGGTTTTGAGTGGCTTATGTGGGTCATGCATTGAAGCTACCTGAATCAAGCGGTTGACCTATAAACGCGCCTTGTCGCGCGTGTTGAAGCACCTAGCCGCGCGTGGTTGAAGCGTGTGTGGTGGAAGCGCGCCTTGTCGTACGTGTAAAAGCGTGCTTTGTCGCGCGTGTGGAAGCGCGCCTTGACGCGTGTGTTGGATGTAGTACACACTCTCAGAGAAATAATACTATACTATGTTATGGTTATACATATCATACGGAATGTAACATTGGTGCTGTACTAGTGTGATTATGATAAGCACTGGTGACGTAAAGTCTAAATGATAACAGAACATAACAGTAACAATCAAACTGTAACTACAACTTCACTCATTTTCAGATATTTTATCTATAAATATTTATTTTAATTTATGCTATTTTATATTTATGTTCTTATTAAATTTATTATACCTACTTCCACTACTCATAACATCACACAAAATAATATATCATTAAACGCGAATACTTGCAAAAGATTTATTTGCAAATTGGGTGACACAAGGTGTTGTTGGATCATGTACAATGTTTTTCAAAATAATCTATAATGATACTGTTTTTGGTTGAGTTAAGAGCGCACTGAGGTGCAGGGATGATTTTCAATACTTTCAATTGTTTCACATAAGGTGTGAAGACACTTGCATAATAATGGTTAATGAACGTGTGTTCCTGTGTGTACAGGAAAGAGCTGATGGAAGCGCGCCTTGATGCGCATTTGGAAGCGCGCCTTGCTGCGCGTTTGAAAGCGCGCCTTGATGCGCGTGTGGAAGCGCACCTTGCTGTGCGTTTGAAAGCGCGCCTTGCTGCGCGTTTGAAAGCGCGCCTTGCTGCGCGAGTGAAAGCGTGCCTTGCTGCGCGTGTGGAAAAGCGCCTTGCTGCGTGTGTAAAAGCGCGCCTTGTTGCGCGTGTATAGAAGCTTTGCCTACGGGGCTATGTTTTGCCTACGGGGCTATATTTTGCCTACGGGGCTATGTTTTGCCTACGGGGCTATGTTTTGCCTACGGGGCTATGTTTTGCCTACGGGGCTATGTTTTGCCTACGGGGCTATATTTTGCCTACGGGGCTATGTTTTGCCTACGGGGCTATGTTTTGCCTACGGGGCTATGTTTTGCCTACGGGGCTATGTTTTGCCTACGGGGCTATGTTTGCCTACGTGGCTATGTGTTTGCCTACGGGGCTATGTTTTGCCTACGGGGCTATGTTTTGCCTACGGGGCTATGTTTTGCCTACGGGGCTATGTTTTGCCTACGGGGCTATGTTTTGCCTACGTGGCTATGTGTTTGCCTACGGGGCTATGTTTTGCCTACGGGGCTATGTTTTGCCTACGGGGCTATGTTTTGCCTACGGGGCTATGTTTTGCCTACGGGGCTATGTTTTGCCTACGGGGCTATGTTTGCCTACGTGGCTATGTGTTTGCCTACGGGGCTATGTTTTGCCTACGGGGCTATGTTTTGCCTACGGGGCTATGTTTTGCCTACGGGGCTATGTTTTGCCTACGGGGCTATGTTTTGCCTACGGGGCTATGTTTTGCCTACGGGGCTATGTTTGCCTACGTGGCTATGTGTTTGCCTACGGGGCTATGTTTTGCCTACGGGGCTATGTTTTGCCTACGGGGCTATGTTTTGCCTACGGGGCTATGTTTTGCCTACGGGGCTATGTTTTGCCTACGGGGCTATATTTTGCCGTGAGGGGCCTACACAAGTACTTTGCCGTGAGGGCCTACACAAGTACTTCGCCGTGAGGGGCCTACACAAGTACTTCGCCATGAGGGGCCTACACAAGTACTTCGCCGTGAGGGGCCTACACAAGAACTTCGCCGTGAGGGGCCTACACAAGTACTTTGCCGTGAGGGGCCTACACAAGTACTTTGCCGTGAGGGGCCTACACAAGTACTTTGCCGTGAGGGGCCTACACAAGTACTTTGTCGTGAGGGGCCTACACAAGTACTTTGCCGTGAGGGGTCTGCACCAGTACTTTGCCGTGAGGGGCCTACACAATGCAAATCCGCCATTGTTTTCTTTCAGTAGTCATGTCATGACAGTGACCTTGAGAAATATATCGTATGTGGATCGTAAGGTTGCTTAAGAATCTTCTTGCCGAGATAGTCTAAAGTGCAGAGCTATATTGCCCTAGCATAACATTGCTGTTATCGTGGAACTTTTCAATGGAACTAATGAGAGCGATCGAGTACTTTGCCGTAAGGGGCCTACACTAGTACTTTGCCATAATGGGCGCACGCTCTAAGTGCTTTTACCGTAATGGGTGCACGTAAAGTGTTTTCTCCGTATACCGCACGTAAAGTGCTTTTGCCATAATGGGCGCACGAAAGTGCTTTTGCCTTCGGGGCTGTCATGATAATGCCTTCAATGGTGAAGCGGAGGAGGCTGGAGTTGGCAGCCATAGAGCGAGCTTCAGCGGAACCCTTGCTTCCCAGAGATGCCAAGCGAAGAAGAGCCGGATGAAGTTGGCGTCTGCAAGAAATGAAGTGTGGCTTCTGTGTGACGCCAATGTGAAGAAGTTCCAGATGAAGTTGGCGTCTACAATGAATCATCCTTCGAGGACGAAGGAGTGTCAGGATGGCCGAACTGTTAACCGAACTTTATTGATATTGCTACATCACTAGTCATTGTGTCCATAGAGCGCATGCGCACAACACTAGTGGGGAGACTTTTTGACAGATAGACAGTGTGCTCTCGCGCCAATTTGGAAGCTCTTGTGAAAATATAATAATTACGTGTGTAAGATGGTTTTCTACTTATAATCTACTTATTAGTACCTAGAAGTGTATTTGCACAATATTGGAAGTATCAAATCAACGGCCCGTTACAGTCCACTGCTGGACTATGAGCCTCCATAATCTCTACGCTTGGCAGGCGGGTTGGAGATCGCAGAATAAAAGGTTACTGTATCAGAGAGCGCTGCTGCCCGCTCCCTGTTAGTATATCTTGGTACAACTTGGTCATGTACGTTTTTTGATGTACTTCAAAAGGAGACGATAATATATAGGTATAACTACTCGTTTAAAACATTAAAAAAGCCCATGAAACACGGAACATACGACGTAATAATTATAAAATGAAAAAATAAATGATTGAATTATGTTTTTTTTATTATATTTGTTTTTAGTTTTTTTTTTTTATATATTATCTAACAATAATAAATCTATGGAACATACCTAAGTTAAAAATGTGAAAAATACCTCCCTTCCTTAGTAAATGGGATCAATCAATAATGTCTCTTTATATCTTGGGAAAAATGGTTCAATCATGATCATCATCGCTTGGGTTGTCAACAACCGACCTCACTAACCCTGGTGTCAATGTTATAGAGCCGCCAAAGGCCACTGACTCGACTCATGTAGATAGTAGCCGGGACGAACGGCTTAACGTGCCTTACGAAGCACGGAATCATCTTTCTTTTTGGACAATCAGGTTGATTTTGATTCAGCCTGCAATGTCCTAAACAAACTGGAAAAAATCTAACAAAGAGATGTTTGACAGTGTCCCCACCGGGAATCGAACCCGGGACCTCCGTAATGGGCGTCGAAATGTCGACTACTCGGCCACGGAGGCTGTTAATTACAAGAACTGAACACTTTTATGAATTGTTTAAAACGATAAAAATTTCACCCAGTACTCATGTAAATGAAAAACATAAAGTTACGTAATGTTTTAAGATACTTCGATCTTTATGTAGTCTGCGCGCATGCGTACTCTGCTTTCAACAGTCGTGTGCAGTTAGTATTATAAATTTACACAAAAAAACACTTTCGCCACACAATATCCGTTAATGGATCATCACTAGTGATGGGGTAAACTTGTACTTACCATAGAATAAGTAATAGCTAGTACGAGTATGTCGTAACTACGGTGTTCAGTTCATGAAATTCGTAATAAAAAAATACTCGAACACGAAAACGGTAAACTGCCCCAAACGTTTTTTGTTTCAAAACTTACAAGTATTTCTATCGCTAAAAATTATCTTATACCTTAAATTTTGACTTTTCATACCGTTTTAAATTGTGTTTTCTTTAATATTTATATATTTTATACATTAAAAATAAAGTTTTATCTACCTATACAGGTGAAACTGTATTTTTTTGGACTGAACTATTACTTAACCTTAAAATTTTGCTGTTTTCAATACTTACTCAACACCATGCATCACATAGACACACACCATAGTATCTGTTACTTGTCCCATCCCTACACAAAGCTAATTCAGTTCACGTATGACCGTCCGATGCCTGCAATCTGTCTGTATGTTAACATTAGTATTCCTACTTGTATAACAACAAAACTGAAAGCTAGCGAAAGCACTAAGTAATTTAAAAGTAGTATAAAAAGTAATGGTAGTAAATAAATACCTACAGATCTTTATGGCTTAGTCTTTATTTGGGTTTTAGAACATTAAAAACACTAATTCACTCTCTCCTTTCATGAAAGTTTTATTTTACACTAGCTGTCCGCCCGCAGCTACGCTCGCGTTATGTAAGATTTTCCCGTGGTAATACGACTTTTTCCCGTAAACATCCAAACATCCATACATCTAAACATCGAAACATCCGAATATACTTTCATGAAAGTTTTATTTTACACTAGCTGTCCGCCCGCAGCTACGCTCGCGTTATGTAAGATTTTTCCGAGGGAATACGACTTTTTACCGTAAACATTCATACATCTAAACATCGAAACATCTAAATATATTTTCACTTATTAATTTTCGGTAAGGAAATAAAAAAACGTACCTACTATAAAAACAATTTTTATTCCGTTACTATTTGACTCGGTCAGCTTTATCAGCTTTCCTAAGTAATCGTAAATACTGAAAACCAGTGTTGCCTTATTTGTGAAAATAGCCCTAAGTCTGGGCTTTTTGACTTTTTGTGTCACACACACTGCACTACACTCACAAAGATAAATTAGTAAAATAATAAACTATGAAATAGTAAGTTCGTATTTAGAATGTAAGTTCTCATAGCGTCTCTGTGAGTGCAATTATGTTCGGAAAGCTGTTCAGTTGCTTAGGAAACCATCCGATTTATCAAACGATTTAAACATCCAAATCCTGTGCCTCGAAACATTGCCATAGCAACAGTACCAAAAGCAATGAAATGGTAATGATGCCAAGAGTTCAAAACCCTCGTCCCACGACTAGGAAGCAGTAGGAGGATTTATAGATCCCTTGATCTCAGTCATTTATCTTAGTAGGAGTAAGTACTTGTAGCTCCTTACGTAACAAGAGTTGTACTGTACTCCACGGACCGGATTGGTTGGTAAGTGCGTGCTTGAAGTAAACGGAAGTTGCAGCGTTCAGACCCATGGTTCTAGTCCTACCGGATTGTAGTTAAAAATGCAAAGTTATGACGGTTAAACTTGAAAAATTTATTGATAGGCGTCAATAGGGGATCGGACTGTTCACCATATTTTATGAATTTACCATATTTTATGAATTATTTTTAAAATATAGATTAGCAGCAGACGATTCGCGAAGAAAAAAACAGAATCGGTTGAAAAACAAATTTACAGTGATTTTTTAAAGTTTCAATATTTCTGTCTCTTTTAAAAACGATTTTTTGTATGGAGATTTTATGGCGTTACTAACAAATGACGTCACAAGTGGGTATGTGCCTCTCTGTCTAATCTTGAATTTCAAACCTTTATAACTCGGTAAATTTTAAAGATAGAGCAGCAATTCTTTTAGTGTTCGATAGCAGAAACTAAGAAATTTGGATTTATAAAATCAAATAAAAGTAGTCCGATCCCCTATTAGCGTCAACAATTAGGGTGAGCAAAACAGATTGGTGCTGGCTAACACGACAGACGGACGTTGTCTTGTCTTAACTACGAATGTTGAATGTCAAACGACTGATAGTTATGTTGCTAAGGTTATATTAGAACAATTCGCTCGAGGTAGCCAAAATGACTACACAGTGTAATAAAATATAAATTAAAGCATATCTTCAGTAAAGTATAAAAATAAGTCGTTTCACCTTAGGGACTCTAAAAATGCAATAAGACACGCACAACACTTTCGTAATTAGACGTAATATTAACAACATTGTCCTACTTCTTGACTAACAAGGAAGCTTTTAATTATCTAGCTAATTAATCTCCTAATTGTTCTTTCAGACCTTACATAACAAATGGCATAAGCGACAAATCTGTAAATGTAGAGAAACCGTGCGTCACCTCCAGACTGACACAGATCGGTCCTTTCTCTTTCCGATGGTGGAACAATGGGAGCTATAGGCAAAGAATACTCAATAAAACAGACGGTTCACTTCTATAAAACTTTTAATCAACCTCAATCAGCCTATTGCAGTCCACTCTGGACGTAGGCCTCCCCAAGGGCACGCCAAAGCGCACGATCACCTGCTTTCCTCATCCAGCCACCACCAGCGACCTTCCTCAGGTCATCAGTCCACCTGGCAGTCAAACTCGGTTAAGATTCCGAAATTGTGAGAGAGTCTAACTCCACTGGGATCAGATAGAAAACCACAAACCACAAACTCTACTTACATCAGTCAATATATGAATATTGATTGGCTGTGCTTATAAAAGCACCATCAGATTTTAGTTTAGTAGGTAGGTAGTAGTAAATCACAGAGACAGGATATTGAATCCGTTGTCGAGAATATGAGGGCAGTTTATACTATAAAATCGTTGGTAACATCTATTGAAATTCTCCAAAAACAACGGAACAATCTACATTACACCTGCGACGGGAGGGCCCACGGTAGGTAAAGTACTGTTCCTAAAGTACGGTGCGAACCTAGCCTGCCACCACGGGGGAAAGGTCTGAACAATGCGCAGCCGCATGTGATATATCGAACGCGATCTGTAAGGAACAGCGAAACTTGTAGAGACTTCAGAATTTTCTCTTTTTTTTAATATACCTACATTTTGTTTTCACAAACGTCATTTTTTCTTTTATCTGCTTGTTCTATGCCAGTGACACGTATCTTTAAAAGAAAGAAAAAGAAATGGGATATCATAATCTCATACACAGTTATCTGATCCTATACTACGCTCTTAATATAAGTGTTGAGACAGCAGTGTTGCTCTGAACGATACAAAAGTAGATAAATATATACTTGTTACATCTAGATACAGAGAGTTTAGTTTTATCACACTTACAAATTTAAGTTCAATTGAAACATTTTATGACGGTTTTCAGTTCAAATCAGATGAAAAGAAAATCATCTTCCACAGTGAATGAGTTGACTGATCTGGTTTGGGGAAATTAATGTTTATGGTTTTGGGGAAATTAATGAGTTCCATAGACTGAACATTGTCATAAAATATTAGAATTTGTAATGCTTGCTAAAGAAAGCGAAAAATAAAAATAAAATACTAATCTGGGACAGGATTTGAAACTACATCTCTTCGCAATCCGGGCCAGACACAGATGCATTTTACAATTTTATACTACTGAGACACTGTGAAACGTGAACTAAATTTTCCATCGCTTATATTTATTTTTGATCTGAAAATGTAATAAGTTTAATACTTAATTTAACACGGCATATAAACCTTTATACAAGGACTTAGATGAAATACTACGAGGATTTATAAAGTAAGTCGAATAACGAATGTTCACTTATGAAGGTGTAAAACTATTAAATAATAAAAAAAAAATATTATTACATTAAAAACTAAATTAGCTCAGCATACCCTAACAAATTCTATGTAAATGTCAATTGTTGTAAGTGATTTTACGTGGGTGGAAAGGCTATCATGTTTTTATAATGTGCGAAACGAACGAATGTCTACCTACCTACCTTACCTTTTTTAATTGTATTCTCATGTAACTTAAGTTTTTAATGAGAAATAAATATATTTAAACCTAAGTCGTCTCCACGGTCTCCGCTGTTCCATCCACGCGCCAGAGGCGTCAATCCGAGCAGAACCGCATCCTCGGCGCATTTTCACTATTCCACCCATTTCCATACATTACTACGTGAATTACGTTATGTATCGCAACTTCGTCACGTCAATTTACGTGTCACTGTTATTTTGACAAATTAATTTTAATGACGAGTTTTTTTTTCATGTAAAATGGCGTAGTATATTGAGCGTGGAGGTTTAGAAATTGTCGATACTGTGAACCTGCCAACCCGCACTAGGCCAGCGTGGTTGACTAAGGCCCAATCGCCCTAATTCTTGGTAGGTTCGACGTATATGAGCTACTGTCGATGATAAAAATAACAGCCTTCGAGGCCGAGTGGTCGTGATTTCAACGCTCATAACGGAGGTTCCAGGTTCGATTCCCAGTGGGGACACAGTCAAGCAAAAATATATATTGTATATATGAGACTTTGTCTAGTTTATTAAGGGGCTAGTCCGGGAATTTTCAAGATTTTTGTTGATTCAGATCTCATTATCTACGTCAGTAAATGTATTGATTTTCTAAAATATGTTATTGGACTCTATTATCTACGCTTACACTAAGGCCAAAACATGTTTGGTAAAAATCTTCTCGATACAAATGTTATCCAAAGCAGCGTCTTCGATTCTCGTTATTTGAATCTGAGAGGTAAATGGTAATTTATTGGTCGCCGAAATTTAGTTACAAGATAGGTCTCCGACTGCTTTATGTTTTTCTCAAGCAATTTACAAATCAAATTAGTACTTTTTATATAAACTGAGAAAGTAAATTTGGCACTTACGCCATTTACTTGGAGCGCGCGAACATTATTTCTTTCTCTGTTAAACACGTGCGGAGAAGCTTAGCGTCATCACTTTCCTTTCTTGAGCTCAGTCGCCCATGATCTTTGCCGACGACGGATGTGCGCTCGGTGGCGCTCCAAGCCGCCCGGCTCACGAAATAATTTTATTTGGAGAAGACGTACTATGAGTAGGTCCGTCACATCCATCCGTCCGATCCGTTACATTGACAATATTTCTAAATCGATTTTTAATTAAATAAATATAGGTTGGGTCCATACCTGCTGCTTGTATACTTAGTAAGGTTTAGTCAAGTTTGTGATACTATCACTTTCAAGGTCGACACTAATAATACGAGTACACTACGCAAAGGGTATATGTGTATGTACAGTGGACGGCACATCAAGGTATATTTTTTTTTTTCAAATTAGATGTTATTATTATACTACCTAGTTACAGATGTCGATCATTTTATTTTTCTAGTACAACACAGGCAGGCGCGAGAGGAATAGTTAGGTAGTTCTATTCTTCAACCAAATGCGGTTTTTTAGAATTATTTTTATTGTGTTAGGTAGGTAAGATATAATTTATTTATTGATTCAAAAGTAAAGTTTGCATACTCGTTACGTAATTTTATAGCCTATACCTAGCTTACAAAAACCAGCCAAGTGTGTGCGGGGCCAAGTCTTATTTCCAGTCAAAGGATTATATCCCTCACGGGGGAACAACTAAGGATTTTTCCCGCTGTCCCCCAGTATGTTCACTCGAAAAAAAACACAGGGGACAGTGGGAATAAATATTTCCGTTCTCCCACGTTACAAATTATAATTATAAAATGAATGACTGATTTACGAGTATTTTTATTCAAATGATATTTTGGATGAGTAATAATTATTTATAAAAAATAATTATAATATTGAACAAAATGAACTCATATATTTTTTAACTGACAGTTTATTATTTTGTTAGTGCTCTGATTACGATAAAACTTAGGTTAGTGGACTATTTCATTAAGAAAACAACATTTTTTTTTTCTATGAGTTAATGGGTTTGATGAAACTCGGTTAAGAGCATTATTTTGCCAAGGAAACAATGAGGCAATGTTAAAAATAAAATAAAATCCAAGAATCTTAGTTTTTATGACAAAATAGAACCTCTAATAAATATAAGTAAGTAAGTAACACTTTATTGCATAACACATAAGGAAATAAGGAAATATTGTCACACTTTCTAAATTCTTTCAAAATTCTAAAATACTTAATGAATTTCTAAAGAGATATCGTTAGCTTTGCCGTGACAAATCAAAACTACAACGTGTCAACGTCTTAGCAAAATAACGTAAAACCTCTCGTGTGGTAATAATCGGCCCATGAAACTGAACAACTTTCGTTCCAAAACTTTTTTAAACTCGTATTTTTTTCAAACAAGGTGATCAGCTGATCGAGTTAATTTGTATGAAAGTTTAAAAACATTTTTCGACGGTACTTAGGTGTCACGTGGGATCGATCTCTGACATAAAGAGAGAACTGCCGCAAGCTTAAGAGTAAAGTTGGTGCCCGGAACAACATCCTGAGACGCCTTACCACTACCCACTGGGGAAACAGCGCACGCGTTCTTCGAACGAGTTGTCTTGCTCTCGCTTACTCAGCAGGCGAATATTCGAGTCCAGTTTGGGCTTGTTTAGCCCATGCGAGAAATGTGGACACGGCTCTCCACGAATCATGACGTATAGTCACGGGCACCCTGAAACCGACACCACTGAGAAAGCTTTACTCCATGGCAGGAATTGTTCCACCCAGCGTGAGACGTGAGGTCGCTTGCGATATTGAAAGAGCGAAACAGTCTCAAGACAGCAGGCACCTCTTTTACAGCACAACCCTCCTCTTGCCCGTCTCAAGAGTCGCCGCAGCTTCCTCAAGAACTCCATACCCATCTAAAAAGACCCACTTTTAGCACGTAAACATCATCCTATCGGATCCTCGTTTTAACACATTATTACAATTTTTACGAACGAACACGTTATATTTTTATCACTAGCGAATCGCGATGCACAGGACTGTCCATACTAGGCAGTGTTGGCAGGGTCACCATGCATGAGGTATGGAGACACAGGAGCGTGTCAGAATGAAAGACGTGTTGTGCGTCAGACAAACGTATTGACTACAAGCTACTTAGATGCTAAATTATATCTATCTAGATGTGGTTGAAGTGAGTCATACATATACTACAGTTGGCTGAATAAAATACATTTTTTGCCTAGTGACAAGCAAAAAATATAGGTATGAAGTTAGCTGTCATCGTATGTCATCAAATGTGTTTTAGTGATGCCAGACCAAGCGCCCCAATAATTTCAATGGTAAACACAAATAGTCGATGCTTTATCAATAAAATTTCGCGGCGTGGGCAGTCTGATATAATACTAAAGTAAAAGTTTTACAATTAAATATATTTAAATAGCAGATCAAGCTTTACACGTGGCGCAAGATTCTGTGCCATAATCAAAGATGAATTTTGTGTAATTTTTTTATATATCTCGTTTGTCAAGGCAGAGAATCAGCCGTATATCAAATCAAATAAAAATATTTTATTCAAATTAAGATTTTTATGAATCATTTTTCGACGTCAAAGCTACCATGGATGGCACGGCTACAGGTTACTTTCTGGAGGGCATTTGGAAATTTAATGATTTTATAAAAAAATAAACAACCATGTATTTTGAGCAAAAAAAAATGCAAAATATATTTAGGAACCAACCTTATATCTCGAAATGGTTTTGCATTTAGCATACTTTGCATACCCAATTTTATTGACAAAACAGAAACTTTTGATCTTGATTTGAACCAAATATTTGATATAAGATTTCTTTGGTACCAATTGGTACCAAAGAAATCATTATTGATGAGTAATTACTCATCAATAATGACAGTGAAAGAAAAAAATAATTGATGTGTTGAAGTGACGTGTGTGTGATAAAAATATTATAAAGACATTTATAGTGATCATCCTGTTTAATCTAACACAAAGAAAAAAATAGACACGATGAAAACATTATGTATTTCCGGAAACATTCACAATATTGATCGTATCAGAAATAAGTAGATACGTATCGATCGTATTGTAAATCGTAAATAAACATCACATTTTTCTTCAATTAATAAATTGACTTCTGTTTGGAAACAATGGAATAAAAAATACTCGAAAATCTGTAGGTATTTTATAAATAAATTAAAGTGGTGACAACGGGAATTATTTTCCCCTTGTCCCCTATATAATTTTGAAGTGAAGATACTGGAAGACAACAACTACTGAACGGATTGGTATGAAAGAAATTTGGAATAAAGTTAGTTTATACCCTGGAACACATATGACACTTACATAGGATACTTTTTACGGGAAAAGGCTTATTCCCACGGGAAAATCTTACACAACGCGAGCGTAGCCGCGGGCGGACCGTATTATAGTAATTCAAATTATACTTACTATTACAATGTCAAAATGTTTGGAATCTTGAAATACTAAATCTTTTATTATTAGGTGAAATTATAATCATTACTACCCTACACTCCACTACACTAAAGACTAATTAAAATAAAATAAAAAATATATACTAAAAGAGCGAATCATACATAGTAATATACAATTGCGCGATTACATCAAATTAAACAAATATAATATTTTATCATTGTCGCAGAGGTCATAGACCCGCCTCGATGTTTTAGAGCGGGGTCAGTGCGGGGCGGCGCGGGGAGCGGCTGGACGACGCGGGGCGCTGCCCGCGCCGTCTACCTTTAGACACACCTCTTGCGCAACAATTTTTTTTCGGCGTAGCGCCTTAAGGACATTGCAGGATGTATCTCCTGATTGGCCGAAAAGATGACGATTCCGTGCTTCGGAAGGCACCGGCTACTGTTTAGTCGTTACTCGAGCCATGTCAGTGGTATTTGGCGGCTCTATGATCCTGACACCAGGGTTTGTAAAGTCGGTTGTCGACCTCGCACCTACATGAGGAAGATGTTATTAATTAGATCAATTTATTAAATCAAATGTACTAATTTTGTCTTACTATGTTTAAATTTTTTTTTCGTTAGTATAGTTCCTGAATTTTAGTTTTTTTTAATGGCCTTTATTTAGTAATGGACTGGTGAGTGAGAGCTATGAGGATAATAAAAGTATCTTATCAAGTCTAATCTAATGTACCGATGACAAAATAAACTATAAATTATTATTTTGAATGTGATCACAAAAGGGCCAAAGAAAGAACCGAAACGAACCAAAAGTTCAAATATCGAATTATTTCGTTGACGTCGAACGCTGTTTTGTCTCACCGTTTAGTATCCGTTTAAAATGTCGTTAAGTTTTTAATAATTACGTGAAAGGGCGTAAATTCTTGGGAAAAATGTCACAATGGCGAATGAAAGTATGCTAGTAGTGTGAGGGCAGAGCATAAGAACATTTTAGTTTTAAAACAATGCGGGCTAGTGCCGCGTTTAACAGATCCTTTATTTAGCTGGTATTAGAACCTGTGCTGTTACATTTTTATGTTTTTATCTAATATTGAACTTATAAAATAAGTAATAAAGATAACGCTAGACTAGTAATAAAAACGTCTAAATACTACATATTTTTTTTTCTTTTTTTTTGTTAAGTACTATATATTTTGCTTGGTATTTAAAACATACATATTTGACACGGCGTACGCAGGGGCGGCAGGCCCACCCTGGATTTTGTTTACGTCCCTACTATCTACTTATGTCAATAAAAGTTAAGAAACAGAACTTTTTGCCATTTGCAATACTTTATGCAACTTTTTAAAATCGTGCGGCGCGCCCTTTCTACCTACTCGCTACTTACCTATTTTAAATTATGTTTATTTATTTGACTATGTGCTTATAAAAATCTGATTCCCTCCCCCCCTGGCCCAGAACCTGGGTACGCCCATGTTTGACACTCTATCTTATAGATTCTATGTTTCTATTAAGTGAAAAATGTAGAGTCTATTCAAACTATGTCGATACTTTACTAAGGAAAATTTAAAAAAAACAGCAGCAGAAAGTAAATCACAAAATCTACTCAGATAATGTTTTCGACTCTCCTCCACTCGGCACTATGAACCACTATCCATTCTAATCGCGCACCGAAACTGCTCAAAATCGCACAGTCGCACGCCACGAAACCGCGCGCAAAGCCGTCCGTGCGCGCTGCTGGCTGAATGCAATGCCTTTCTGCCGTCAAAAAGAAAAATAAAACATTTTTAAAACTAGCGCGAATGTAGTCTGTTTAACTTCGAAATTTAAAAATATTTTTGTTTTTATGGAATGTTATTAAATATGTAATTTAAATATTAGTTTGAATGTAAAAAATGTGAAATTTTCTCAAGTTAGCAGTGTATTTTGTTTATTATTATGTATTGGAAGAGAGTGCTGTTGGTGGCGACACTGTCAACTGTTTTGGATGTCAATAGTGAACAGCTGTTCGGGAGTAATGTAAGTACACAAAAAACTTTTGATAGGTTTTCAGTGAAAACTTTTCCCAACAACCGGCAATTTTATTACGGTCGGTTTTTACGTAAAATTAAACTAAACATTTGGTTACTTACTTGTTAATCTACAATTAAAAAAAAAACATCTCCCAAATAACAAATAAATATATACCTACAACCATTTGTTTTTCTGGACCAACATACATATTTAACTTAGTTAGTCCCCACAGAGGGGCTCGATAGCTTCTTCAGTAATCCCTTAGTTTCCGGTAACAGAAAAAAAAACAAGTCTTGTTCCGACCATTAGGACAGACCTAAAAACACGTAGGTAGTTTTATTACCAAGCTAACTAGCTTCAAATAAAGCTAGTCTATAATAGAGCCGGTTACGTTAGAGTACCATTTTGACCATTCATAGTATTTCTAATATTATTATACCTATTCTGTGGAATAAGTTAAGTAGAGTAGCTAACACGGGTCAAGGATTGTCACGAAGAGGGTTAGGCTTTAGAACCTAGAAGACTAAATATAATAAATTACATAAATTACAAAAAGTTTTATCGGTGTTCATATCTACTTCTTCTTGTCGTGTAGATTGAGAGGTCAATGACCGACCTTATAAACTCTGAAATCAGAATACGAAGCCGAGGCCTATGACAGTTCATGTAAAGGCTATCTTTCGGAGATAATAACCGGGATCAACCGCCTAACGTACCCTTTTCGAAGATTTATTTGCTGCTTTTCCACCAGAGATGTGCGAGGACGATGCGTTGCGAGGGATATGTTTTTCAAGAACCAATAGTATCGCTTCATTTACCTTGCCTCGCTCAGCACAGCTCTGGCGATGCGATTCTATTGAACAGATCCCTCGCAACACATCCTCCTCGCACATCTCTGGGCGATTCAGCCTGCAACGTCCTATAACCAAACTGGGGACAATGCTCAGGATTCCGACCAAAAACGCTCAATGACTCAACCATGGAAGTTTACTACAGGGACGACTGTTTTTGTTTCTGTTTTGTACTGCAGTGTAGCTGCAAAGTGACAGCTTGAAGGCAGCGTTAGTGCAGTAGACATAAATGAAGAAACTTCTATGTAGCGATAAGGCCGTCTATCATCCACACCTATTCCTGTTCATACGTGCACTATGTAATTATTCCCTTGCCATAATAAGTAAGACTAGCTGTTGTTACAGAGAAAAGAATCCCCGATGAACGTACTACAGGGTTCTAATTGAGCCATCCGCTCCCCTTAGTTCTAAAACAGTAAAAAAAAATATTCTGGCTGCGCCACTGTTCTTCACAACTACCTATACAAGGTAATAGTGGTAATTGATACCCGTGATCATTAAAAGTAAAAAAAAAATGTAAACAGATAAAATCTAAGTAGTAAAACCACATGAATTGAGTCGCAGGTCAGGCCATGGTCGTGACCTGAGCCAACAAGCTCACTTCGCGCGAATTCCTCTCATTGTTTGAAGCTGTTCCACCTGCCAGACGAACCAGACATCCTTGACACGCAGGCTCTTTCTTTTCTAAATCCTGTTGAGCAACAGGAATAAATGAAAAATAAGATGAAGTTAAACTCTACAGAAGAAAATGTTACTTAGGAACAAAATATAATAACATAATGAAGAAACATTAAACCTTTTATATGCTCAGTTTTAGAACCTTGGAAAAAGTAATCCAAGGACAGAACAGAAAATAATATGTGACCATCTTTTTAATCAGAAGATATAAAATTATTTAAATTATAATGTCCTTGTCGACATATTGTTAATATATCAGAAAGAAAGGAAGAAAAAGAAAGAAAATTATCAGATTCAAATGAATGAATAAAAGATCAGAATGATGTCCCTTATAGGGCAAGCAGAACTTCAGTTATTGAATTATTACTCGAAGTTTCAAATTTATGAGTAGTTTATTACTTCATCAACAGCTCATATACGTCCCCACCAAGGGGCTCGAGCCTACCCTGAATTAGGGCGATTAGATCTTAGTCGACCACGCTGGCCCAGTGCGGGTTGGTCGACTTCACACACAACCTTTGAATTTCTTCACAGGAGTGTGCAGGTTTCATCACGATGTTTTCCTTCACCGTAAGAGCTTCGAATAAATGTATGAATTCTAAATTCGATAACACATTGGTACGTGGTGGGGATCGAGGCAGCGGCCCTAACCACAAGACCACCGACGCTATATTTATGCCATACTTATACTTCTAAATTCACTTCCAAAATGTTATGGTCAGGTTAGGCTAGCAGAGCTTGCTTCCGGCTGCTTTCTATACGAAGGTAGCTTACACGAGCCAAGTCTTAGGCAACCGAACACTGACACCAAGGTCTGTGAGGTTGCTTTACAACGCCGACCTTACAACCCTCACAATGAAGAAGACAGTAAAGTTAACCGAACACCAAAAAGTTAACGACATTAATCCAATGACACCATTTAATTGTGACGGAAGGAAGCTTAGTGACAAAAACCTAATGCGAAGTAACCGTGCCAAACTAATTATCAATGGTATTGTTGTAGAAATTAAGCGTACTTTCCTTTATGTTGACCTTGCAGAGTGCCTTGAAATTACCAGGTCCAGAGTTATCTATCACCCACGAAATATTCTCAATAATATTTAATACCAACTATGCGAATAATACAATTTACTCACTAGCTTCTTAGGTAGAGGCACCGAGTAGAGGGCCCACTTCAACTTACTTACTAGTTTCTTAGGTAGAGGCACCGAGTAGAGGGCCCACTTCAACTTACTTACTAGTTTCTTAGGTAGAGGCACCGAGTAGAGGGCCCACTTCAACTTACTTACTTACTTACTAGCTTCTTAGGTAGAGGCACCGAGTAGAGGGCCCACTTCAACTTACTTACTTACTAGCTTCTTAGGTAGAGGCACCGAGTAGAGGGCCCACTTCAACTTACTTACTTACTAGCTTCTTAGGTAGAGGCACCGAGTAGAGGGCCCACTTCAACTTACTTACTTACTAGCTTCTTAGGTAGAGGCACCGAGTAGAGGGCCCACTTCAACTTACTTACTAGCTTCTTAGGTAGAGGCACCGAGTAGGGGGCACTTCAATTTATAAAGTCAATATTAACAGATTTTTTCAGCGAATGAGCTATTTTCGGAGACTGTCAGTCCAGTGGCCAAAGGTGTTAATAAATAAAATTGAAGAACTTGCAAAATGCTGTCTAAAAATATACAGCAACCATACCATAAAAAAAAACTACTATGAAAAAACGAATGGCAATTTTGGCTACAATATCGCGATCAAACGAGACAATAAGAACTAGTTTTTACTTGCCTGAAAACTTAGGTACAGTTGACCCTAGAAGCGAGCGAAGCGTCTCTGCTTCAGCTTGGCCAAAATTCCTTTTGTATGTCTGTTTGAGTGTGTGTGTGTGTGTGTGTGTGTGTGCGTGTCTGTGATCGCGTTTCTCAACCGATTCTCGTGAAATGTTGTGTCTTTTAGGAATTTTCGGAGCAGTTTAGTGGGGGATGTCTGTGCAGAAAATATAAAAATAAATATAAAGAGATATACAGACTCGCGAGGTCTACAGCTCACAGAGCCACTAGTTTATTTTTATGTAAGAGCCTTCTACGACGTACTAGAACATATTTTAAAGAAAGATGAATGAAATCGGTAAAGCCGTTCTCAAGTTATAGTGTGACCAGGAGAAATGGGGGTTCATTTTTATACGAGTATAATATATAGATTAACAAAGAGAGCTACGTGCCAAAATTGGTCTCCAACCTTGAAGGTTGCGTCTTGCAGTCATGCACCATGAAAGGTGTAGCAATGTAACCAAGTTTGGTCGATTACCATCACTGCACATCATCTAGATTTACGCAATTTGATCACGCAGTTGTAGGAGAAATCATGAAATATCATCATGACTTCGCAATCATTGATTTGGGAGGTGAAAACTATAGCTTCTTGTAACTATGTATCTATTCTGTACTTCGGGTACCCTTTAGGTCTGTTTAGAAAGACCGTATTTTAGCTGCGATATTATGACAGTGTGGAGGCACCTCAATATTACAGTCAGGATTTTTTTATTTTTTATTATATGGTTTGCTCTTGACCCCGTTCCAGCCCGAGAGCAGGGATGGGATCTACGATGTAGCGAGCTTACTCAGAACGAGCCTATTCACTCTGGCTTTAAAAAGAGTCGGATTATTATGTGCTCGGAAATACAGGCGCCGCCGGCAGAAGATTCCACTCATATATTGAACGCGATATTTGCATTAAAACTTGTTAGCAGTATGTTTGCAATTTACTTTATGCAGCTCCTTCTAAACTGTTGACCGCTTATATTTCTCTTCTAATGATGAGATGACAGTTTGAAAGCACAATAAATATCTTGACTTTAACAGCTATTGACTAAAATACCATACCAGACGATAGAATGTAGAACTCTCCATAAAAACTTATGAATTGAAATAAGTAATAATATTTTTATTGAAGCAAACCACGTAAAAACAGATTATACGCTCGAACAAAACATACTTAAAAGAGACAACCCGAAAATTATGTGTGAAAATTCGCAATTCTCAAATTCCAAATTGTTTGTTCGCAAAATTTATAGCTTGCTCCGTGAATACCAACACCAGGGGCTTTGACCTCAAAATACCTATCAAAATCAGGAAATATTTCAATCGCACAATCTCGTTGAGTTTAGAAAGATTTGGCCAAGATAAAACAAGGTTTGGGTTAACAATATAATTAAAACGTTGTTTGGGTTAGACAAACAATGCAAGGAAATATTCAACGACCAGTAAGTGGTAGAGATGATTGAATGAGCGGCAAGCGTAGCAGCCTCCAAAGATAAAATATATTTGATATTTTTATAAGGGAGGTTAAACAGTCTTAGCTTTCGTACTTCACAAGGCATCTGTTTTAGGAGGTAGACAGCATGTCGAGCTTCGGTGGTATGTAGTGGCTTGGCTATAGGGCCGCCGCCGCTAACTTCTGTCCGGGAGACTCAGGTTTGTTCGATCCCCACTGTAAGGTTCAGTTACTGGCTGTTGGTTTAATATTTCGTTCTAACTAAAGTTTTGAATTGCGAATGGTTTCTCGATTTTTTGGAGTCTCGAAGTTATGCTATGAATATGATGATTGATTATTTACAGGGTACGATGTGATCAATGTGTTCATGTTTTCGAATTTCAAATTCATATGTACGTTTTTCGACGCTGTTACGGTGAAAGAAAACATCGTGAAGAAACCTGCACACTCCTGCGAAGAAATTCAAAGGTTGTGTGTCAAGTTGACCAATCCGCGCTGGACCAGCGTGATCGACTAAGGCCCTATTTCAGAGTAGGCTCGAACCTTTCGATAGTGACGTATATGAGCTGTTGATAGTGACGTATATAGCCGTGCTAAAGTTTCTTTGTGGTATAAGCCTAAAAACCACGTACTAAAATCTAATCTATGACAATCTTGTTACTACCTAGCAACAAAAAGTACACAAATCGAGTAAGCCCAGCCTAGGATAGGCTTATCTTGATAAGGCGTCTTAAATAAAACCTAGATACCAATTAATCTAGACAAGATTAAGTACTAAATAGATTATACTTTGATCTAGCGGCCTAGGTGTGCTAAAAAGATAAACTAAAGACGTAGTAGTTGGAAGATTATAATAAAACAGTTGATACATCAACAGCTCACATACGTCCCCATCGAGGGGCTCGAGCCTACCCTGAATTAGGGCGATTACGCCTTAGTCGACCACGCTGGCCCAGCACGGGTTGGTCGATTCCACACACAACTTAAGAATTTTTTCGCAGAAGTGTGCAGGTTTCATCACGATGTTTTCCTTCACCGTAAGAGCATCGAATAAACGTACATATGAATTTGAAATACGAAAACACAATGCTACGTGGTGGGGGTCAAACCCGCGTCTCCCGGACGGGAGGCAGCGGCCCTAGCCACTAGACCACCGACGCTCTTATTGAACAGTTGATACAATACAACTTTCTTCAATACTTGCTTCGTTTAGCGGCAGTTGAGAAATAACTATTTCTACATCTTCTGTAGAAATAATTTAAAAAAAACTTGTTAAGCAATCAGGATATTTTGTTGAGAACAACTTTGTCTAGGATTAAAATTAAAAAATAAAATATTAAAAAACAATCATAAGGAAATTTATTTATGGGAATTTTCAAAAGAGACCTTTGTCTTGAAGTGGACTGGTTGTTCGGCTGAAATTATGATGATGGAGTGCTTTTCGGTAGTCAAAGTCCACCTTTGAGAAGAATACTATATTCCTTAGTAGTTCCTTATAGTCAAAGTCCCCCACAATACTACACAAGAAACTGCCTTTCTTTTGTTAAACATAGGCTGGTATATTTATGTAGCATAGGTATGTAAGTACTGCATGGAAAATGTTCTCATTGGGCCGTCACGTTTGAATTATTTTGCTGGTTCAAGTTACTTGGTTACCTTTTCTCAGTTCTCGTTGAATGGCGAAATTATGTCATCGCCTTGCGTACCTTTAAATGCGAAGTGTGATTCTCGTAGTCAACATTTATGCAATCTTATTCGATATACCTATACATTGCTGTGTTTCTTCGGTGAGCTCTTCTCCACAGATTCCGCCATTGTGTTAGTGAACTCACCCAAAAAAATGTAATGACGGATCTAAGTGATGTAATAACATCCTATGGAAATACATTATTTTGACTTTGACTTTGGGTCACACTTGGGACGGTAAATTTGTACTGCAACAGCAATGCATTGTATATAGCGACAAAGTGACTCTATAGCCCCCGCTGCATGACGACCGTAGATAAAATAAACCGCGCGATATAAATAACCGCCAATAGTAACCTAGTTCTTATCTTGGTGGATCTGCGGTCATTTTATATATCGCGCGGATTATTTTATCGACGACGGTCGCCATGCAGCGCGGGCTGGTTGGCATATTTAGATGGCACATTGAACTCGGAAACTATAAGACATGGATTTTTTTTTTCTAAAAAACCATGTCATCAATTTTAGTAACATGAAAAACTGAAGATATAAAAAAAATAGAAATTTTTAATTCGGAAATCGACCGCGTATTGAAGAAAAAAAACTAACATTATTTCTAGATATATACGCATTAACGTTACTATGAAATTTGGCACTTAAATTGAATGCATTGTATTTCCCTTTTTTTGTTTTTGTTTTTTTCTTTAATGCGACCGGGTTCGATTCCCGAACTGAGAATGAGATTTTTTAATTTATGTCACTAAAATCGATGACATGGTTTCTAGAACAGGGGCGTATTCCGATTCAGACTTTCAGCGCTGTCAGCGATCAGAAAAGCAAAAAAACGTATGAGTTTTGACAGCTGACAGTAATTCGGAACGCATTTACGGGTGTTTTAATCGATTTCAGCGCGTTTCGGAACGCAGGGCAGATCTCTCTCTCTAACCCTGCGTTCCGAGACGCGTTAAAATCGATTATGCACCCGTAATCGCGTTCCGAATTACTGTCAGCTGTCAAAAATCATACGTTTTTTTTACTTTTCTGATCGCTGACAGCGCTCAAAGTCTGATTCGGAATGCGCCCTAAGTCTTATAGTCTTATAGCTACCCATAGTGACCCATCTAATGTGTTTTCTATTCTATTCTAAATGAGCCAACCTGTATATCGTTATTTATTCCTATTACAGGGTACGATTTTGTTTCCTCTATCGACTACTTACCTTTTGAGATATCCTATTCGTGTCAGAACATAACCACAATACAATGTTGCGATGTGGTTTAGTAACGTTACGACATTATTAATATTGACGTGACATTTAATAGGTTTCCGTTTTCCGTGTGTTGATTTTTTTTTCGTTGATATGAGTTTAGTTTAATTCAGGGTAGGCTTGAGCCCCTCCTCGGTGGGACTGGGGACGAATATGAAATGTTGATGACGATGAGTTTAGAAGTCAACAATAACTTTTGTGCTATGAAAAACACATAGTCTTGTCGTACTATACGACATTATTAGTTCGGCTACAGTTTTTTCATCGCGTTTTTTATTCCTCCGACATTTGTTTTTATTTTTAGTTATTTTTTTTATCCTATCTCAAGCTGACATTCCTACAGACATTTAATTCGCCTAAACATACTTTTTGACGGTTACGCCATACTGTTGCAAAGGTTTGAAAAGAATTATCGGTAAAGAGGCCATGATACAAATTGGTCGACTGTACGTTTAACAGATACTATATTAGTTTAGTAAAATTATTTGACAGCTGTCAAAAATATCACCTTTTCCTGTAATGATGCAAAAACACGCACACAGGACAAATCGGCAGTAGTCAAGTACACGCCTATACCAATATAGGCGCTAATAACCACTACAGAACCTCGTCAAACCTCCTACCGTAAAGAAATTACAGTAACATTTTATCTCAATCTGTCACGTATTATTAAATCTAGTCGTGTCACGGAAGCGAGCCTCCACTTTGACTGTGACGGTTGTCCTAAAAGTTCAACGAGTTTGTGGAGATGTCATTATCCGTGGCGACAGAGCGGGAAGTCACGGCCGTGTACAAGATGAAAGAATTACCCAGACCGTGTGAAGACTCGACGTGGTCGTGACAACGATCGTTGGAATATTGTTATTGTTTGTTGGTTTATTGTTTTATTGTTTCCGATAGATCCTGTTTGTCCTATCATCAACAGCTCATATACGTCCCCACTGAGGGCTCAAGTCTACCCTAAATTAGGGCGATTAGGCCTTAGTCGACCACGCTGGCCCAGTGCGGGTTGGTCGACTTCACACACAACCTTTAAATTTCTTCGCAGGAGTGTGCAGGTTTCATCACGATGTTTTCCTTCACCGTAAGAGCGTCGAATAAACGTATATGTGAATTCGAAATTCGAAAACACATTGGTACGTGGTGGGGATCGAGCCCGCGTCTCCCGGACGGGAGGCAGCGGCCCTAGCCACTAGACCACCAACGCTCTTATTATCCTAAAAGGGCATCAAAGACACTAACAGTATATTTATTATTATACTTCTTTTTTCAAAGCTGAGTTATCATCTATCTTCTCCATTTTTGTACTGAAAATAGGATATAAAACATTGATCACGCAAGCGAAGTCGCGGGCAGAAGGCTATTAGATAATAGAATTGTAATTGGCCGAAGTTTTTACACAGAAAATATTACATTTACGAATATTTTTGAAGTGGCGGGCAAGCTGCTGGTGCTACTATAAGTACTTATACTAAAAGACAATGCGTTGCGCACACGCATTGCGGTTTTGTTGCGGCACTAATAGACGCACGGTCGCGTGTCAACTCCCGCGCCGTGATAGACGATTAAAACCGTAGGAAGAAGACTTCAGAGCGTACTTAAAATTATTCGTTAAGATTCTATAGTAAAAGCTATGAATTATGATCCATGGAATTTTAGTTCCAACTTCATTACACCACCAAAAAGATTTACACATACTACCATTATTATCAACAGAACAGCTTCATATACATTCCCACCGAGATGCTCAAGCCTACCCTGACATTTTGCTGAGATGATGATGATGATGATGATGAAGATGATGATGATGGCCGTAAGTAAAAGTATAACACATACGTCCCAACCGAGGGACTCGAGTCTAACCTGAATTAGGGTGATTAGGCCTTAGTCAACCACCCTGGCCCAATGCTAGTTGGTCGACATCGCACGCACACACAATCTTTGAATTTCGTCGCAGGAGTGTGCAGGTGTCCTTACGATGTTTCGTTCACCGTAACAGCATTATGGATTCGAAATTCTAAACCAATTATACGATACGTGGTGGGGATCGAACCCGCGTCCCCCGGACGGAAGACAGAGGCTTTAGCCATTACGCCACCAACTCTCTATAAATAACTCGCGACAGTCGCGTGTCAACTCCCGCGCCGTGACACGTCACGATGGTGACATGGAGGGATCGTTCAGACACCCTGAGGAATTAACAGTTTCATCAATAGCTCATATAAATCTCCACTAAGAGGTGAGCCTACTTTGAATAGGGCGACAAGGCTTTAGGTGACTAACCTGCCCCCGCTGCATGACGACCGTAGATAAAATAAACCGCACGACATAAAACGTAACCGCCAATATTAACATGAATACATGGCGGCTTGGCACAGGGTTGCGGGTTCGAATCCCGCCCAGGGCAAACATTCGTGTGATGAGCACTTGTCTTTGCCTTGTGGCTGGATGTTGTTTATCTTGTAAGTAATGAATATCAGCTGTCTGATACCCATAGCACAAGCTTTGCTTAGTTTGGGATCAGATGACCGTGTGTGAGATATCCCTACATATTTATTTATTTTTATTTTTTATTAAGAGCTTCTCGGGTCGATCTCTTCGAGACAAAAACAAAACATATAAATTGATTTCGATTCTCAGCTAATCAGAATGAGTGGAATAAATTAAGAAAAACGCTCTCCAAGAGTCTAATTTTACTCTCGAAGTTCGTTGCGGACTGTACCAACAAAGTAGGTAGGTACTTAGCCGTTTTCTAAGACACAAAACCTGTTCCAACTACACCATAATCTATTTCATATTAGACATTAAAACCTCATGGAATTAAAGGTGCGTTAACACTGTAAGAAAAGTCTCAAACGTTTATATTTAAAAAATACCCGACAGTGAAAAACTACGAACTCAGTTAAAATAAAAGTGCTGCGGATATCACGATTATAGTGATGGTGGAAAGGTACAATCTATAAATATATAATATTTTCTTTACTTTGAAAATCCGTCAGAAACTAAACATCCTGAACTGCAGATGCGTCTTGCATTTTATTTATAAATTCGCATTTAAAAAGATGAACAATCGCGCACGTATTTATGTATGGAAAAATCGATTTTGCGCAGGTGCTCCGATTACTTGGGTCCCGTTTCACGAAGTAACAATTTACAAGTAACAAGTTACAATTTGATATTCATTGCGTAGCCAATTCGCCTAAACTGTAAGCCCTTATAGTTTTAGTTCATTGTCTACGCAATGTACATCGAATTGTACTTGTAACTTGTAGCTTCGTGAAACGGCCCCTGCACTCTTTTAAAAATATCTCTAAGCTTCGGAGAACATAATAGAGGCCACCAACATTACATTCCTCCATGTGGCTTAGAGCAGTAAGTTCAAAATATTAGAAGAAGTAGAAATTGCACCTACGAGTACACCACATTCTATTCAGCGGCCGTTTCCTCTTATAAGACTCTTAGAGGGTTATTATTAATAAGTCTGCAGAAACCGGTCCGCCATAGTTTAATTATGTACAGATTTGCGTACCACCTGTTGCTTTGTGCTGTCGGTTAAAAAATACGCAACGAAGTAGAAATTGCACCTTACGCCACTTTCTGTTCAGCGATACGCAACACCACCCGGCGAGATGCAGCGATATACAACAGTTTCCTCTTAGAACACTCTTAGAAAGGTGCATAAATAGTAAACACGCTCTTATTCGAGATGTGGAGTGCAGATTGTTGCGTAAGTGGAATTTTAGCTGTAAGTTGAGAATATTAAGCGATTTTTAAGATAAATTACATTTGATGATAAAATATTACGTCAGATTAAAAACAACTCTAGCTTATACAGCCTTGATCGATACAGCCTTGAAAGAAAAGCGAAATTGATTATCGGCAATATCGCTTTTCTTTCTTTCAATTTTGCTACTTAAGATGCAAGTTAGCTCTGCACGAAATAAAATTAATAATTTGAATAAATTAGTAGGCTACTTAGATACGTCCCTATGTGAAATGCAAAACACACAATGAACAGTGATATTTGCACAGACAAAATAACAAAGACCTTTATTTTGAATTTGAGTTAATTACAGGAAACAAAGATTAGATTATTCACACAAACAACTTCATTCATTAGTTATGTATGACTACAAACTATATTATATTTTTGTTAGTGTGCAGTGGCAAGTAAGTGTACTTCATCTCTCTCATTCATATCTAACTGAATTCCACATAATGCCTATATAATGATAACCTATTTTTATCTAAGTTTGATTTTCCTTTCAGAAAGAGTCTTTCTTATTTCCTGTTATGGCAGAATATGCTTTTTAATCTGTGCTGTGCGTGCATATATTCAAATATGGTCTTAATACAGTATTTAGACCGTCAAAATACTGCAATAAGTTTTCAACCACCAGCATTTGTATTCGGAAAACCCAACAAGTTTTTAAAAAATTGGAACCCTTAAAACTTTAAATAAACAATAACGATTGCCCCCCCCCCCCTATTTAGTCTATATTAGCCGTGTGGTGACGGCAGAGTAGAATACATTTGTCACCAACTCCTACTCTTCCCGTGGGTGCCGTAAGAGGCGACTTAAGGACTACACATTGAACAGCTAGGGCACGGGCAGCAGCGCTCTCTGATACAATAACCTTTTAATCTGCGATCTCCAACCCGCCTGTCAAGCGTGGAGATTATGGCAAAACCCTCCACTTAAGTGGAGAAGGCTCATAGTCCAGCAGTGGACTGTAACGGGCCGTTGATGTTGATGTTGATGTTAGTCTATATTCAATCAGTTTGTATGTACTAACTATAGCTATTTCCCAGTAAAAATACATTAGCAGAATCGTCAAACACACAACTAACGATCTCTTACAACATTTAACATTCTTATTTCCGCCTTTAAAAAGTAAAAAAAGTGCAATATCGTGATGAATATGCAGCAGTTGTGGAAGAGAGTCATTGAACCGACTAGACTATGAGAATGCATTGCTACCCTAAAGTTGGTGTCCAACTAAAGCTAAGTTTTGCTGGCTGGAAAATATACATATAAGTAAGATAGAAAAAGAAACAGCTTTTAAAAGTAACAATACGTACAGATAGATAAAAGAGACAATCGCTGGTTTTGTAAAAATTGCTGCGGTCGCTACGCCGTAGCCAAAGCCGTCGTAGCGCTTCGTAGTGGATCTCGATATACTCAATTTTAATCAAATGCACTATAATTGTAAAACTGATGATGCAAAATATTTCTTTCGTTCTTTTTTCAGATGGCATTAAAAAGTTGTTATAATATAATATTAAGTTTGTTTTGACGGCTCCGTAGCCCAGGTGGTAAGTGTATCTGCCTCCAACGCACAGGGTCGCGGGTTCGAATCCCGCCCAGGGCAAACATTCGTGTGATGAGCACTTGTGTTTGCCTTGTGTCTGATTGTTGTTTATCTATATAAGTATGTATTTATCTATTTATGTAATGTATATCAGCTGTCTGGTACCCATAGTACAAGCTCTGCTTAGTTTGGGATCAGATGGCCGTGTGTGAAGATATTATCTCCACATATTTATTTATTTTCATTATTATATTGACTTAGTATTAACTTTATCCTACACTGTGTTAGATAATGTAAGGTAATATTTTAAATTTAAACCGGAATCCATATATTTAATAATATATTTATCTTGAATTTCTCAAATCACGGTCAAATTATTCTTCTCAAAATCAAAAAGAGTAAAAATAAACGAGTTTGAGTTTTAAGAGTAAATAAAAATAATAGTTGGTAAGACCGAGTAAACTATAATGTTAATTATTTTCCTATGCTATACAATCGATCCCTACAAACGCATAGCATCGCTTGCACCAAAACCAGCCTCGCAGGTGCATATCGGAAGATGCAGCATGCAGTCAGTGCAGCTATAGAATGTAGATAAGAATGCCGTGTTTCCTCTCTCCGTGCGCGCGCGGCTATCGTGCGAATACTATACATACTGCGCATGCGCCTAGGCGAGACGATATGAATATTTAGAATTATTTTGTAATGCGTATGCTAAGTCTCGTCGGTATATGAATATGGAGCTCTCGGCGAAAGTAGTGGGAAAAAATATTTGTATACTAGTTGCTTGCCCTATGTGTTAATCCAGGGTAGAAACTATCTCCATTTCAAACATCCGTTGAGTAGTTTACGCGTGAAAGCGGAACAAACATCCGAACATATTTTCACATTTATATTATTACAATACAAAATACAATACAAAATCAATACAAAATCTTTATTTTTCATCGCTTATTTACATAGTTAAACATTTCTGAAGTCTCCTTTTAGACATTAGTATGTCTGTGTATTATTAGTGTGATATTTAGTGTGATGTGATAGGGAAATTCGCTTAGTTTCTGTGTACAGTATCTTCTTACTTGTTTTCCGCCCAACTCGACAAATACGATCGATTCGACCCGCCGAAACTTCGGAATATAATAGTTCTGTCATACGGCAGCCCTATTCACTCATCAACAGCGTCCCACCGAGGGGCTCGAGCCTACCGTAAATTACGGCGATCAGTTAGTCAACCACGCTCGCTTATTGCGGGTTGGTACGACAGCCTACACACCAGTCGAATCCGTTGAGTTGGTCCAGATGGAATGGACGAACATTCAAGTCCTTCACGGAGTGAGCGAGGAGGAGAGAAATATGACGTGTGCCAATGGCGTTTGGTGGCAAGGCAACACTAGGCTTTGTGAGATCGGTTATTGACCTTACACACACAAAATAAGGAAGAAGAAGAATGTAGTGCTTATGTCGAAATGTATGGATGATAGTCGATGGTCTAGAGAGGTCATGCATAGATTAGTCAATAAATACTTAAGCGACAATATATTTTCTCAAAAATAGAAAGAAATTGATCTCAGATTATTTTGTTTGGAATGTGGATTACAAATGTCTTGTTTGCTCGCTCTTCGCTCAATTCTGCGCTCGCGCTCGAGTGAGACCAAATGCATATTTAGAATGTTTCAGTAAATGTGCATACGCAGGAACTTGCAATGTCTTATTACGAGATTTTACCGAGTTTAGAAGAAGTTTCTAATAAACATTGTCATCCTGATACTGCAAAGATACGTATAATTTTGTATAAGATTTACATTCCTTGTAGAGAAAATAAGTATCCACTTTTTTTTATTGGAACTCAACCTGAATAAAACAAAATTTTATTAAGACATAAAAATACATAAAAAAGGTACTTAGGTTAGCTATCTTCTGAAATAGTTAATATAAAATGTCTTAAAACATTATTAAACTAACAAACATACAATTTATAGTCACGTTTATATCCCTCGCGGGGCGAGCAGGGCTAGCAGGGCTTGAAGATCATGAAGTGGGCGTCAGTAGTGACAATTAGTCGTCAACTGGAATAAGGTAACCATTTTGAAATAACTTGCAATCTTGAAGACATTAGAAGGCTTATTGGAGCTTGGATGAATTTTTTGTTGTTTTTGTTTAGAATGGTTTCTTACAGAATTACATAGTACTTCAACAAATGGTCAAAATACTAAAATCAAATTAAACAGTCACATAAAACTACCACCTGGGACATCCCAGGCGCAAAGGCTCCCATCACACTTGCAGCGTTACCACGCTGAATAGCAATGGACAACCTTTGCACCAGGAACGAACCAGCGCGGGGGTCATCACCTCTCTCCCTAAGGCGACGGCCAACCTCTGCTACAAAACTCTTGGCCTCTCTGCCCCAACAACCTGCCGTTTCCACCGCGAAAGGCATAGTACTTACTTCGATTGGTAGATAAGGAATAAAAAAACTAATTCTATTTTAGGAACATTGTGATTAATTTAGTCTATTTAGTCATGCTAGGTATTAAAAACAATATCAACATTTGTAAAACAACGTTGGTCATCGTTTTGTCAGCTTGTAGTTTTTTTCTCCTACCCTCTTCCGTAAAATAAGTTAAGTACAACCAAAAAGTAAATAAATACCTATATAAAATTATAATCTACTAATTGCACAATTTAAACAATCGACGTAACAAACAAATGTAGATTTTATTACAGTAAAAATATTATTTAAATAATGATTATTTATATTTTAATGCACAAAAATATTTTATACATATATATCATTTTCATATATTTTGTGTATTTCTGAATCAATTTACTATCTAACTTATTTTTTTAAACATAATACACCCATTCAAATATATTATATCAAATAACACAATTCTTTAGACTTTATATTCTCAAGCGGTAGACGAGTGATCCGTACCGCTTGAGCTTCAGAACACAAAGTGACGGGAAGGTTCCCATTCGTGCGGACGGGAGGTCGATCGAGTGACGGGCGGGGGCGGGCGGCGGCGGGCGGAAGCTCGCGCGGATCGGAGTCTGCGCGTTGGGAGCGGTGTTTTTGAGACTGAAAGTCCTTTAAAACTGGTGGGAAAGTGCAGAAACCCACCTTTAAAGGACAAAACCTTGGCCAATAAAAAAATCATATTTTATTCAAATAAAGATTTTACAAATCAAGGATTAGAAAAGCTTGTTCATTGTCGGCACGTTCGCGTTTTGTAGTGAATCTTTAGAACCTTTGCTACATCATACGATTCGTATTGTTGAAAGTTGCAAATCCAGATATTTAAAAATGAATAAGATCCTCCCCAAGATCTTGCTGTTGTTAAAACGAAAAGAACACAGTGGGCTTATATATATATTTTTTTATCAATTACTGGATCTCCTTCATTTCCTTCGCAAGCAATTGTATATCTTTTGCATTGTCTTTTAATGTTCTTTTTAGGGACCTAATAAGCATTGACCTCAAACCTATTACAAAACTAAAAACCAAGGTTGATCTATAACAGCAAGCAGAACTCACTAATAACTATTTATTTGAATTCATACGTGTCAGTAATTAAAATCGTGATAATGAAGTAATTGCCCATGTTGCATGAAAAGTCGAAGTTACGACACAACGTGAAACGGTTATGTCGTTGCTCAAGTATAATTGGGATGTCACGGTTTTCATTGTACTGTACCGTTACAGATAAAATACGTAACATCAGTCTGAGCGATGTATTAATCTAATATTATAAATGGCTGTCCAGTCGCCATCTTTTCAGCATGTTTTTTTTTTACTTTTTATAGGAGTAGGAAGTTTTCCCTCAGTAAAAACTAGCTTGATAAACGAGTATAGATGCGTGAAGTAACACTCTAAGCCTGAAATTAGTTACATTATTTGAATGAATGAATGAATGAATATTATGACTATTATTTCTATTTGCCAGACGCCTCAAACGCACGATGTTACTGATGCAGCCGGATATTATAAAGAAATCAGAGGAAAACCAATTAAGACAGCGACAGAATCATCAACAATTCATATATGTCCTCTCCGAGGGGCTCGAGCTTATACCCTAAATTAGTGTGATTAGGTCTTAGTTGACCACGCCAGCCCAGTGCAGGTTGGTCAACTTCAAACACAACCTTTGAATTTCTTCGCAGGAATGTGCAAGTTTCATCACGATATTTTTCTTTTCCGTAAGAGCGTCGAATAAACGAGGGTAGGTACACATATAAATTCGAATTTCGAAAACACATTTTTATGTGGTGGGGATCGAAGCCGCGTCTCCCGGACGGAAGACAGCGGCCCTACCCACTACACCCCTGACGCTTATACAAGACCTATTTCTTCCTTAATGTATTTAAGACAAATGTATTTTACTCAGCCGTGTGGTGACGGCGGAGTAGAATACATTAGTCACCAACCCCTACTCTTCCCGTGGGTGTCGTAAGAGGCGACTTAGGGACTACACATTGAACAGGGAACGGGCAGCAGCGCTCTCTGATACAGTAACCTTTTAAACTGCGATCTCCAACCCGCCTGCCAAGCGTGGAGATTATGGCAAAACCAAACACTTAAGTGGAGGAGGCTCATAGTCCAGCAGTGGACTGTAAAGGGCCGTTGATGTTGATGTATTTAAGGAGTGATTGTAAGCTTCTTCTGAGTTGCTAGTTTCACCTTTGATCTCATCATCGCTCTCCAACAGGTGTGACTGTGATCAAACGGACGACCATTTGCAATATATCATTCAGTCAAAACATTGCTCGTGCATCTTTATTCAACACCTCACCCGCTCCATACATACAGCCCTCACGTTCTAATATCTACAAGTACTCTAAAAAGTAAACTAATTGACTAGTATCATCAACAGCTCATGTACGTCCCCACCGAGGGGCTCGAGCCTACCTTGAATTAGGGCGATTAGGCCTTAGTCGACCACGCTGGCCCAGAGCGGGTTGGTCGACTTCACACACAACCTTTGAATTTCTACACAGGAGTATGCAGGTTTCATCACGATGCTTTCCTTCACCGTAAGAGCGTCGAATACGTATATGAATTCGAAATTGGAAAACACAGTGGTACGTGTTGAGCATCGAACCCGCGTTTCCCGGACGGGAGGCAGCGGCCCTAGACTAGAGCGGCACTAGACCACTGACGCTCTACTTGACTATTACCTGTATTATAGTACGTGCCAATCTTCTAGGGTTATCGTTGAGCGCCTATAGCATGCCTTTTATAAAGGTTTTATGGAATAAATTGCTATGTAGCATAGCACGAAGGCAGTCTAGCTGTATAAACTTGTTCTTGTTCTTGCTTTTATTTAATATTTTCTGTGTTTTTGCTGTGTGTGCAATAAAGTATATTCGTCATTCATTCATTCATTCATTTAGATACTCCCATCTCGCCCGCCATCTGCGGGTGGGGTGCGGTATTTGAGATTGGCGGGAGGCGGTGAGAAGCCATTCTGTACGTATATGACAAATAGACAAGTCTGCATGAATCGAGGGCATTCTACTTTTAAACTGGAATTAAAACAATCACTATCTTCGACAATACTTCGACGTGTGCGCAGTTCTCCTTGATCCAAACAAAGCTCATGGCATTCATAGTTCAAAATACGAACGACAAAGATCAATTCTTACGCAATTAGATCGATATTGTGATCTGACAAGACAAGTATGAAGTGTTTTTATTGTTAGACAAAGTTCGAATATTAATAGGGACAGTCAGTAAAAAAATACCTTCCTATTTTTTTTGTCATAGATGGGTCCCAAATCATGTATACATTTCCTTCTCCGCATTCGAAAAAGCGTCGGTGAAACTATAAAATATAATTATTTAAATAATAGCTGGCCGACAGATGATATCCCGTGAGATTATACAATAAACCCAGAGCAAAATACACTTAATATCTTCCATAATTTTTTAAATTTCCCTCGAAATATTTTTTTTTCTATGGCTAAATATCTTACATAAAAAAAACTCAAGTTATACGCTATCCAACGAACAGCATTTCTTTATTATTATTGTTAATATTGATTCCAAAACACCGATATGTGATCGAACCTTACTCGATTCGGGATGTCATGTACTAATTCTAATTTTAAAATCCAGCTATCCTTTTCGTTTTTATGACCAATGAAAGAGAGGTGATGAACGAATGATATTAATTTGAACGAATGATAACCTAAAATAAGGGCATAGCTGTCAGTTTAAGAGATTTTTAAGTCGCATGTTTTATTTAAGTGCTCTCTAAAATTGTGCAATCGACGCGGCCATAAGGTTCAAATTCGATGTTTGACAGCTCTAATATTAGGATGGCCATCTCCTGTCCCTTTTTAATCTTAAAAGGTGAAAAGGACTGACGAACTTAAATTAAGGATTAAAGCGTGACTGTCTGAATCGCCACCATTGTCGCTATAGGGTTCGTAGAGCGTCGGTGGTCTAGTGGCTAGGGCCGCTGCCTTCCGTCCGGGAGACGCGGATTCGATCCCCACCACGGACCAATGTGTTTTTTAATTTGAATTCATTATGTACATTCGACGCTCTTATGGTGAAGGAAAACATCGCGATGAAACCTGCACACTTCTGCGAAGAAATTAAAATGTTGTGTGTGAAGTCGACCAACCCGCCAGCTTGGTCGACTAAGGCCTAATCGCCCTAATTCAGGGTAGGCTCGAGCCCCTCGGTGGGGACGTATATGAGCTGTTGATGATGATGATGAGGGTTCGTAGGATACGGAAGGCACTGCACTGCTGATGCTATGCCCTAATGCCCGTCACAGACAACTCACGCAGGTAATTTCTTATAGCTACAATTTTACCTAAACAGCAATTGGTTCAATACGCTTTTCGTTAAAGTTGCAGTTCGTCAATAACGCAGAAGATCCAATATATTTGTTAAACTAAATCACCCTAGCCAAACGCAGACGTAGTCCGTACAAAGAATTGCATTTCGCATTTAAAAACAGTTCAAATCGTTAACACATAGAAAGTGTCGAAACTGGCGGAACGGGGCAATAAGTACTTACTTACATATTCATGAAGTGTAACAATGGTACTAGCCGGAGAACTTACACATAATACGTATACGTCTCAACAACTAGGTACAGTGAGGGGGTAAGCTCTGTAGCTATAAAGGCTACAGATAAATGCACTGAAATTTATAAGTACGGGAAGAGATACCACAGAATGGCACTCCTCAGCATAATAGCGTTGCAATTAGGAGATGAGTGTTAATTTGCGAATTATAGAACAACAAGGGTCTTTCGTTTGCTCCTCCGAGTTTTCCTCCGAGTTTACAGATCAATATGTTAGATACCGAGTTATAAACCTTGTTACAACAACAACAAAATGCCTATATTTAATACATATGTCTATAAATACATTTATTTATTTATTTTTTGTTAGAAAATTTTTTGTTATTCCTGCTTATCCATCAGCGGGAACTTATAACAAGAAACTAAATGAAAAACTATAAATCCTATTCTTGGCAAAATGGACAGCAGCATAAAGAGTCAATTGAGGGTTCCATTTTTTTTCTTTTGAACTATGGATTGAGATCCTAATAGGTTTTAAAATTTGTATTTGGTGCCATCTCGATCATCGTCGTTAGTCGGTACCTAGGCGAGCGCGGGCGGCGGCAGCGGCGGCGCGGCGGCGCGCGACGTGGCGGGACGGAGGAAAACTTTCTGCTTTAGTACAATACCACAGAATAACTAATAGTATACTTAAAGAATTAGTACAGTTCAAGGTGCTGCAAAATGGGCCCGTTTTACGTGAGGTTATGTTAAGAAGGTACTAGGGCAGCATGCGTGGGCAGGATATATTAGTTGCCTTAGTCCGGTCATCGCGGGCATAAACTATTTCCACGCGGACGAAGTTGCGGGCAACAGCTAGTAGTAAAATATATGTAGCAAAGAAACACGTAAAGCCTGTTTGTCTATCTGTTGTTACCATACTTAAACAATACAAGACTTACACTATATAATTATGTTCTATCTATACAAAGTAACCTATTATTTTATATCACAACATGAATAGAATAAGTTGTCATAGCAACTAATTGTTTCCTGAAAAGACTTGAAATGAAACAAGTAGTAGCAACAACTTAATTTAAATACAACACCTTGTAGCGAGCTATAGCATTACTATCAAAAGTAAGTAGACTGACATTGCGAAAGCACTAACAACTAGGCCTGCGCCTGAGTTGAGCTGAGCTGTTAGTTTACTTTTACTTTACCTTTTGTTATGATTACGATTATGATAAAAAAAGCATAATAGGTATTATGGCAAAATTATCTTCAAATTAATGTATATCAATTCAAATGTATTTTTTTTATACTTAAATTTTTCTTAAACAATAAAAAGAAGGGAGGATTTTAAAAAGCATGTTAGTATAAACGTGATAAAAAAATGTAAATGTAATAGACCAAAGCAGCACGACCCAACACATCAAGAAAAACTTGCAAATAACAACTTTACAATTAGTTGTTACACACTTTGTAAGTATTTGTGGTATGGGTAAAATTATGATACCAAATTCCTGAGGTAGTCATATGCGCAGGAATTTAGGTCAACCGCTTGTCTAGGTCTCAAATTTAAGTTCCATTTCCTAAGCTCTAATTTGTATCTTGTAGTGAACGGGTTTGTCAATCAGATAGGACTTTATTTAAACCTACATAAACTTACCATATAATTATTTATAAAATATTGTCAGGTAATAGGATGAAATGCCGTGTGGTGACGGCATAGTAGAATACATTTGTTACCAACCCCTACTCTCCCCGTGGGTGTCGTAAGAGGCGACTTAGGGACTACACATTGAACAGGGAACGGGCAGCAGCGCTCTCTGATACAGTAACCTTTTCATCTGCGATCTCCAACCCGCTTGCCAAGCGTGGAGATTATAGCAGAACCCTCCACTTAAGTGTTTGGTTTTGCCATAATCTCCACGCTTGGCAGGCGGGTTGGAGATCGCAGATTAAAAGGTTACTGTATCAGAGAGCGCTGCTGCCCGTTCCCTGTTCAATGTGTAGAGCCTAAATCGCCTCTTACGACACCCACGGGAAGAGAAGGGGTTGGTGACAAATGTATTCTACTCTGCCATCACCACACGGCTTTCATGTAGAGTATCTTTCTACTACCTATTTACATTATACAGTACCTCTTTACGTTCCTATAGAAGTCACAATTGGTTAAAAGCACTGTTATTAAAATTAATAAAAAATGTACGAGTAATTATGAATGCAAGTTTTATTAAGAACATTTTCGCAATAACATTGAACCCCGCCGTGAGAGACTGTTCACTTTAGACGCTTGTTGTTATTAAAGATTGCATTGGTTGCAATTCTTATCAACGCTACATCTGAAATTAAATGTCTTGTAATTGATAGTGCTTGCCTGCTTGCTTGCTCCTATTAATCTATGATGTCTTCGATAACTATAATGAATGAATGATGACCAAAGAACACATTTAATTTCGTTACTGGTATTTTTCAATTTTCGGTGTAATTTCTTTCATAATTTCAGCAGAAAGACGTCCGTGGCTGGACAAATGCCTCATCCACTTCTATCTTTACCTACGTCTCTACACGTCCTATACATGACAAAAGAGTAAAAATTTGTACATAAATGTCAAGAATCTTTCTTGTCTATGAACTTCGCTTTGCGCTCTGGGTTATTGACAACATACTTAGACATAGACATTTAAAAACAGCACAACACAACAATCATAGGAACAGATTACATAATGAAACACAAACACAATTTACACAAAGTTGGGATAGGTGCATACAACTCAACACACCCTATTAGTGAACCGAGTGGGGTTGCGTTGTGGTGCGATGTCAAACAGGGCTAAGTGTCAGCGTATACTTCTGTATATGCTAACTTTACAATTTCAAATTATACATTCGACAGACCTCTTCCTTACGTCAATGAATCTCCTGCTCCATTTTTGTAAGAATATCGACAGGCCTAAATACTTTAAATTTAGAACGTTGTAAGAATCGTAGCCAATATTTCTCATTCACAATATCGCACTTACCGTGCCACATTTTGCGTCGGCGCACAAAAAACCTAAACACGAAATCTATTTCCATAATAGATACAGAACCGACCTGATTCCCACTAGGCTAAGGCCTGCAGTAAGCAATTCACTGGCAACATAGTCGCTGACAGATTTGGTTTGCCTACAGAGATTTTCTTTTCTTTTTCAGCATTTCTCTTACAAAAGTAACGGTCGGAGATCGACTCGATCTATCACTGTTTTTTATCCTTGTTGGACATCCATTCCAAACATTTAAGTTATTTAAAATGGTTTGGATAGATAGGTAAGATAAGATAAGATAAAATTTATTTCAATAAAAATATAATCTAAAACAGACCCTTCGTTCCGAGACGCGCTGAAATCGATTAAAGCACCCGTAATCGCGTTCCGAATTACTGTCAGCTGTCAAAACTCATACGTTTTTTTGCTTTTCTGATCGCTGACAGTGCTGAAAGTCTGATTCGGAATGCGCCCATAGAGTATGGAAATACAAAAATAAAAAATAAAACAGACAAAATATGAATGCGATGCCTAAACTAAGTATTTCTTACTTGTATTTTAGGCATCAACGTAACAATGAGAAAATACTTTTATACAGTTCTTAAAAAATAAAAATTGTATTAATAGAACAATTATTTGACTTGATACAACCATGGTACCATGGTCAATATATATATTTTTAGCAAGCTATCAGCGCACGGCTACGTACTGTTACGCGGGACCGGCGTTTTAGGTTTTTAAAAAAAAAGAATGTTTTATACACTAGCTTATATTACTTAGATTACAAGACTTGGAAATTGAAATGACAATTTGAATTATAGAAATTAGGCGTATGAGCCGCTCGGAGGATCAGGGCGAACTGACTGGCGCTGGACGGGAAGGTGGGCGATAGGAGAAATTATGATGATACTGCAATTGGTTTTTGGGATAGCTAAGCCTTTTCACGAGCATAGTTATTTTATAACAACTCCCCGCAGAAGACTAAACTTACGCGTTTGAAGAACGCGAAGTTTATGCTAAATGAAACAGAAGTACTATATAACCCTGAGTCTGGGACTGGTTGAGGTTGAGATTATTTCTGGAATTTCAATAGTTTCAGGATTTTCAGTACTGGGGGTAGGAGAGCGGCATGACTCATAAATTTTAAACTTAAATACAATTAAAACTATGATTAAAATAACGCTTATAAGACTAATCACAGATATTGTAGAATAAGTATTATCAATAATATTTGGCTGACTATTTAATGATTTTAATTCAGTTGTTAAATCATCTGTTTTTTTATTAAGTCCAGCCAAATTATCAAGATTTAATGACGTTAAATTTATATATGACATGGAAGGTAAGTGACTTTTATACTTATCTATATTACAACAACTATCATTAATTATATTAAAATCAGAATTAATTTCATTAATGCTAATCTTAGGGCTAGACTTAGAAAATAATCGAATATTCTTAAAATAGGCAATACAATCGTCGGGTAAGTCAAGGATACCCGTGCCGGATAAACTAAGTTCCGTTAGGTCTGCATTACATTCGACTGACAATTTACTATTTTCAGACTGAACAAACAACCATTTGTTATCCTTGATTTTTTCCCAAATATTTATATTACCCGATACAAATCTAAAATTGCAAGATTTCGGTAAAGATGTTACTGACTTTGTTATTATTTCGAGCTCACAATTTGAGCTAGTTTCTACTGAAGAATATTCATTTAATTTGTTACATATAAATAGTTGACTACCAATTTGTTTGCATGCGTTCAATTGAGATAAGGTGCAGTAGGATGTTTTGTCTTCGCTTATCGCTACGTAGTCAGTAGTTGGAATAATCATAGCATAGGAATTAGGGTTCTGTGAATCGTGAGGCACAGGTAATGGAATGTTTTGGTATAGATAATATACTGTATGATGTACGAGTGGAACTTGCACTATAAATACGACCTTATTCTCTGTACTATAACAACTTAATTCTGATACAATCATTATTCTATGAATAGAATCTAATTCAATTTTAATAGGAAATTCTCTATATCTAGGTAAATGATTAACACTACTAATTAATTCTTTATACAATTGATTTGGATTAAGAACTGCGGGATGCAATACATTGCTTTTGGTAAACAAAATAGCATTCAATAAATCGTCTACTTTAAAAGATAAAGTTAGCAAGCTAGTTTCAATAGTATTTATAATTTCATTAACACTAAGTCTGACATTAATGATGTCCGATATAATTGATAAATTCTTAAAGTCTAAAGCTAATTTTTCAACAGCATCTTTCAAACGTGCTTCATTTACGTTAATAGAGTTTGCTGTTTCGTTCAAACTCGAGATTGCGGATGTTGATAGTAGGATATTTTGTTCCATTAGAGATGCAAGTTTTTTATCGTTACTCTGGAGAGTTCGAAGGGCGCTGTTATACCTAATCGCATCGTCCTCGTCCATAGTCCCAAAAACGTGCTTAAAGACTGTGCCAACTCCAGCGAACCACGCAGAGCGTTTTGATCGTGTTGAAATGAGATGTGATACGGCATCATAATCTTTTAAAATGTCTTGATAGCGAGATTGGAGGGGTTGTAAAGAGTTATGACATTCTATATCGTCTATGACTTCGTTTTGTTGACACAGAAAACGAGACGTGCCAATTGCTTGGTTTATATTCTCTAGATGTGGGAGTATGTATGAAATATCCATAGGAACGAGGATGCTAAGATCTTCATTTGTGATTTTCATTTGTCCCAAGGGGTTGAAATAAATTCCAGGGTTACTACGTATGGGCGTGATGAGGCTTCCATACGTTATCGATACAGAGGAACTGGAATGAAACAAATAAAGTTATAGCTACGGTTACGTGAAAATTACATAGATATCTACTTAAGCTGGCTTAACTTGATCAAAATGGTGTTTGACGTGACGTCGATTAATTAAAAGAGTTAGGGTATTATTGGGGTGGACACTTATAATCTTGTACGGGCCCTTCCATATTGGAGAGAGCGCTTTCCGCAGACGTAAGTGGTTTTTAAGGTAAACCATATTTCCTGCCTTATAAACAACGGGACGGGAGCGTTGATCGTAATGAGTTTTAGATTTCTCTTTAGATTTATTTATGTTTTCTAGAGCTTTATCACGGGAGAGTTTGAGACGGTGATGCAGAGTTTTGACGTATTCAGGGTATGTAAGATCGGATCGTAATTCATAAATAGAATCTGGGATATATGGTTTATGACCGAATACAAGTTCGTAAGGAGTGAACTGAGTTGTGCTGTGTACATTGGTGTTGTAAGCTAACATGGCTGTATATACATATTTGTGCCAATTACTATGATTTTCGTTCACATATGACTTCAAATATTCCTTCAAGGTAGAATGACTTCTTTCAAGTGCACCTTGAGTTTGGGGGTGATAGGGAGAGGCCCATAATTGTTTAATCTTTAAGAATTCGCATGTTCTTTTGAAAAGTTCAGCTGTGAAGTTGACACCTTGATCGGTGAGTATAATTTTAGGAATACCGAAAATTGTAATAAAATGTATTAAGCACTCACAGGTCTCTTCTGCTGTGGCATTTGAGATGGGATATGCGGCAGAATATTTTGACAGGTCATCTTGGATGGTAAGAATAAATCTTAATTTATTAATACCTGCTTCAGGAAGAGGCCCGACAATATCTAGGCTAATGCGTTCAAATGGTTTAGTAGAGGTTGTAGTGATTTGCATTGGGGCTCTGTTTGTTAGGCGTAAGGCTTTATTCATTTGACATTGGCTACAATTCTTAACATATGTGTCAATATCGGAGCGCATATTTTTCCAACTGTATTTTTCTTTTATTCTGTTGTACATTCTGCTGCATCCTAGATGACCAGCAATGGGAATGTCATGGTTTTCCTTTAATATTTTTGGGATCTCACTAGGGACGGGATAAATGATGTTGTTGTGATAAATATTGACAGTAATGTTGGTATGATTGAAAAGGTAAAGTATGATGTTATATATTCTCAGGAGAGCATGGTTCTCGAAAGGATTTTTAAAATCAGAAATTGCTATGTCATCTACTGGGTTTTCAGAAATTAATAATTTATTTCTTAAATTTTTCAGGGCTTGGAAAATATCTGAATAAGAGGCTTCATCGAAGTGATGGACTTTTGTAAAAAGGAAATGGTAAGTTTGGTCTCCTTTTTCTAGAGTATTTGACCTGTAAAGACTTCTTTCTTTGTCTAAAAACGCTTTGGTATCACCGTGGTTGGTAAGTATTTCTTCTACATAAGGGTTAGATTCATCGAGATCAATGGAGCAAGGTATAATAATTGTTTTCGATTTAGATTTAAGTATGGTTTCGTTATGTTCTTGAATATTTACAACTGGGGTAAACGATTTATTATTGATTGCTTGCAAGCATTTACTATATGTGTCATCGTCTTCTAGGAACTGTAGCGGATCTTGCGGATTAGGGGCATCTCCTTGTGCAGGGATTTGGTCGTCGGGGACAGAGGTTGGTTCGGGATTTTGAGTTTCACTTCTAGGACTTGGAGCGGACGGCTGACTTCTCGAAGGTAAGTTGTCCGAATTGATATTTGGACTAGGGATTTTTCTTGTTTCAAGGAAAGGGTTGAGTTGTTCGTCTGAGTTGAAAGACAATGGGTCTAGGTCTGGAAATAGGTTCTCATCGAACATCATATCTTCTGGAGGAGGGACACTGCCGTCACTATGCAGATCATCGTGAGGAGTATCAATTGGGTTTACTGGATATCTGGATAAAGCATCAGCTGCACAGTTAAGTTTTCCTTTCTGGTACAAAATTTCTTCAAATTCGTATTCGCCAAGTTTCAGTCGCCAGCGTTGAAGTTTACTACTTGGATCAGTGTGATTGAATAACCAACGTAATGGTCTATGGTCTGTGACAATGGTAAACCTTCGACCATAGAGATAGGGCCTAAAAGTTTTGCAGCCAAATACAACGGCCAGTAGTTCCTTTTCCGTTGTACTGTAATTGCATTCAGCTTTGTTCAGTGTTCGCGAAGCGAAAGCAATTGGATGTTCTTTGCCTTGTTCTCCTTGTGAAAGGATGGCTGAAATAGCGTAATTCGAAGCGTCGCAAGTAAGTACAAAAGGCTTTGAAAAATCAGGGTATATAAGAACTGGTGCAGAAATTAGTTTTTGTTTAAGATCCTCGAAAGCTAGTTGATGTTCATTGTTCCAAATAAATGGAACATTCTTTTTCAGAAGCAAAGTTAAGGGCTTAGAAATTTTGGAAAAATCTTGTATGAAGCGTCGGTAGTAGGATGCAAGACCTAGGAACGACTTTACGTCTTTGGGTGATTTAGGGATTGGAAATTGGCTTACTGCCTTGACCTTTTCGGGGTTTGGTCGAACTCCTTCGGCATTGATAATGTGTCCTAGGTAAGAAACTTCTTTGCGAAGAAATTCGCATTTGTCAGGCTGGAGTTTTAGATTGAAATCTCGGAGTCTTTGAAATACTTCTGACAAGTGTTTGACATGGGTATCTAGATCATATGAGTAAATTACAATATCGTCAAGATATACGAAGCATTTAATGCCTTGGAGACCGGCTAGACAAGTGTTCATTAGCCTCTGGAACGTAGAAGGGGCATTTTTGAGCCCAAATGGCATTCGATTAAATTGGAAGTGTCCCTGAGGGACAGAGAACGCAGTCTTGGGAGCATCGTTTTCGGCTATTGGGATTTGATGAAAGCCGGATGCAAGGTCGAGGGTTGAGAAGTATTTGCTTTTGCCTAGTTGATCTAGAATCTCTGATATCTGAGGTATGGGATAAGTTTCACCGATAGTAACGTCGTTCAATTTCCTATAATCGATGACTACTCGCCATTTTCGTACTCCTGAAGCGTCCATTTTCTTTGGCACAATCCAAATAGGCGAAGACCAGGGAGAAATAGAAGGAGAAATTATGTCTTGTTCTAACATTTTATTTATCTGTTTCTCTACTTCCTGTTTGTGGCATTCGGGGAATCGATATGATTTAGTGTGTATAGGATTATCATTTTCTGTTCGAATTTGATGTTGTATTTTGGAAGTACAAGTCAGTTTGTTATCTGGTAGGTGGAAAATGTCTGAAAATCTGGAGCAGACATCAGTCAAATATTCGGATTCCTCTTGATTGAGATGTGACATTCGTAGTTGTTCTAAAACATTTTTAGTTCTTTTAGTAGTATTTGAGCAAGGGTTTTGTTGATCTAGAATTGAATGGATAGACTGAACATCAAGAGGTTCCAGATTAAGTTCAAGATTAGAATCGATGATGATAGGGTCGTCAGACGTGTTGATTACGGTTATATTTACTCGGTTATTAGACTTCACCTTTACAATGCAGTTGGCTACTAAGAGAGATTCGGAGAGATGTTGATCTACAATAATTCCTTCTTTAATTTCAGGATTTTTGACTGTGCACTCAATCACGGTCTCGCTTCGAGGTAAAATCTTATAAACTGGTTCGCTGTACTTCATCTTTGTCACAATGTTACGGATTTGGAGTGTATTTTTATTATAGTCTATTTTCCCATCCAAATTATTTAAAAGGTCACTGCCTATGATACCGTCATAGCCAAGGTTTATTGCATCGACAACATGAAATTTGTGAGAAATTTCCGATAAGGTAGGAAAAAGAGTGAGTTTGAAGTGACCTAGTGTCTCTATAAGACAACCATCGGAATTGATTCCTTTCAATTTGATTCTTTCATTGTTTAGCTTTGGGTAATGCTCGATAGATTGTTTCTTAATAAGGCTGATACTAGATCCAGTGTCGACTAGGAATGATAGGGCATGGTCTGTGATTTTGGTCTCCAACATGATGTGAGGTAAGTACCTTAGAGTAGGATTGGAAGAGATTTCATAAACTGGATATTGTTTAGAAAATGACTTAGAGGATACAGCGGGCAGACTATCAGTTTGGGGCTGGTTACCCTGTCGGTTAGTCTGATGAGATGCAGAGGATGCAGAGGGCAGACTGTCAGTTTGGGGCTGGTTACCCTGTCGGTTAGTCTGATGAGATGCAGAGGATGCAGAGGGCAGACTGTCAGTTTGGGGCTGGTTACCCTGTCGGTTAGTCTGATGAGATGCAGAGGATGCAGAGGGTTCAGAGGATTTATCAAATTTAACGTCGGCTTTGGCATGTGTTTGTCCCGTGCGACGTCTAAACGGAACACGTTTTAGTTTAAATTTTCGCGGTCACTGTTATCATCGGGTGTTTCGACTACATAGGTGTCGGTAGGGTTATTTTCCTGAACATAATTTACATTTCGCGGCTGAAAAGAGCGAACAAAAGTTTGTTCCGAACGGGCAGACGATCTTTGATTAGTGGAGAAGTTCTGGCGGCGACTATTATTGTATTCGCGCTTTCTACACTTCTCAATAGAGTGACCTTCTGCCTTGCAATATCTACAGATCAGAGGATTGCTGGAGTGAGGTGAATTAGTAATAGCAAGTTGTTGAGAAGTATGGACAGAGGGCTTATACATATATTCCCTAGACGTGCTTGGACGAGATCGATCATGACCTTGAGGAGGTTTATTTGCAGAGTGCAGTAACTTTTCTTCGGAAACAGCAAAGTTAATGGCTTCATTTAGGGTCTTGGGGTTGCGACATCTTAAGACGGTAGACAATTTTGACTGGAGCCCAGAGACGAAGGTATGTAGTGCCAAATCTTCCATTGCAGCTACACGTCCAGCCAATTCTTGTTTTTTGTTGGTTGGGATCGAGACGTTTATTTCGGTAAGAAGCTTGCTTAAGCATGTCTCAACTCGTAAACCAAATTGATTTACGGATTCGTTATATTGTTGTTTGGAATTTTGAAGTTCGGACAATAGGTGAGAATAATGTTTCTTTTCGCCGAAATTCTCTTTCAGAAATTCTTCTAGTTGCTCCCATTTTTCAAATTCCTTAATAGAGCAAGCAACTTCTGCTCTACCTTCAAGTTGGCTAAGAATGTACTTGAACAGGATATCCGTCTGGGACGCTGATGCTAAATTTAGAGCATTTTTGCAGTTATTCAGGAACGCGTTTAGTTTATCACGACTGCCATCGAATTTATTGATAAATCTTATCAAAATGTTCAAGTCTATAGGTGCCAACGAGGCACTTTCACCGTCACCTTTCACCATTTTGAATGTAAAAAGTTAAGATGGTGTTGTAAATGAGAATAAGAAATAATCACTCTGATGAGTTATGATAAGAGATGTCTCAATAGAAATAAGCACAGGAATGTTTAAGCGTAGGCGAGAGTCTCGAATTCTCAGAACTGATAGAGTCACTCACAGTATGATGATTGCAAAATCCATGTTGAAGAATATTCCCAATAGAATATTATGTGTTATTATCCTCTACACAAAACACAAAAAAAAAAAGCACAATCACTTTTAGCACTTTCACAGAGACGTTCCGGGATTTTTGTTATCCCACCGCTGCCACCAAATGTTACGCGGGACCGGCGTTTTAGGTTTTTAAAAAAAAAGAATGTTTTATACACTAGCTTATATTACTTAGATTACAAGACTTGGAAATTGAAATGACAATTTGAATTATAGAAATTAGGCGTATGAGCCGCTCGGAGGATCAGGGCGAACTGACTGGCGCTGGACGGGAAGGTGGGCGATAGGAGAAATTATGATGATACTGCAATTGGTTTTTGGGATAGCTAAGCCTTTTCACGAGCATAGTTATTTTATAACAGTACGCATTATTTTCGAATCGAATAACGCATAATAATAATCGCATAATACGCAAAAATTAGTAGTGTAATAAAATAAAAGTGGGTAAGTAAAGAAATCTGATAAAAACATCTATTAAAAATAAAAATAACAAAATAAAACCACACTTTTGGATTTAAGAACTTATAATAATTATCTCTATAAAGCACTTTGTTTGTTTTTACTTACGAGACGAAAACTGGTAGCTCTTTGAATATTAAAAATAAATAATAAATAAATATGTGGGGAAATCTTCACACACGGCTATGAACCCAAACTACTATATTGATTCTGTGCCCAAACTAAGCACATCTTGTACTATGGGTACCAGACAGCTATATAGCTAGCTTTTTGTATATACAAAAACTAGGTCTTATTTCGGTATGGGTAAGTAAGTATTACGCATTCATTTTTTTTCTGTCCTATCCATGATCGATCATGCATGGCGATTGTAACAGCGCCGAAATATCGGTGACTCTATTAAAACCGGTTTAGAAAAATGTGTTAACTGCATTGTTGCCATTTTGTAACAGCTCTTTGTGAGCATTCAATTCAAATTAAGAACAGTTTTAGAGTTCTTTTGGCAGAAGAGACTTTGGATAAATTTTTGAAGTGTCAGCTGATTCAATAATTTGTATGGGAAGTCAAAAAACTTTTTCGTATTTCGACCCATGGATCCTTGGGTAAAGTTGTTTAGTTTCATGGGTACTGACGCTATGTTTCGTGTTGGTAGCCCTGTTTTGTTACACCCTGTATAGGTGCGGAGCCGTGTGGTGACGGCAGAGTAGAATACATTTGTCACCAACCCCTACTCTTCCCGTGGGTGTCGTAAGAGGCGACTTATGGCTGGTTTACACGTATTAAGTTGTTTAGTAGTTAACTAAATTTTTACTTAATTTTAAGTAAATTAATGCGTGTAAACAGCGAATTTAGTAGTAAGTTGCAAGTTAAAATTTAGTGTGCAAGTAAACAAGTAGATTAGAACTTTTTCTATTTTTCGGGTAAGTTGGTGGGCGTGGCCTGCCACTTGACACGTTTGGAAAGGCGCGATTTAGTTAATTTTAAGTTAAATGCGAAGTGCGAAGTTAAGTGCAAGTATTTTAAGTTTGTTTATTTTAATATACTTATATCTGTGCCTCCTGTGATAAGTGATACAAATGAAAAATCATCATTTTACAGGAGAGCAAAAACAAGATTTAAAAAATTCTAGTTCATGAACTAAGTGGGCTAGGTTAAACTTGAGTATCTTGTTTAGTGCAGTAAAACATTTTCTTTTATAGCATATTTTAGTTTTATTGGTAAATATTAAATCTTATAAGTAATTCATGTAAAACCTGTGAGTTGTACCTGTTCTTCTGTCTATTACGTGCATTAATCATGTAATAAATGATACTTGTATAGTTAAATTACGTTGCACCTAAGTACTTACAATTAAGTTGTCTTTGTGTAAACTGATATACACGAAGTTAAAACATCTAATAACTCATAAAAATAATGATCCTAGCACAATGTTCTTCAAACAAAAGATGAAGATATAACCCTTGAGATTTTGTTTATTTACTTAGCATTCGCTTATTTCCATAATTTACCTGAATTGTATCAGTTTACTAAAATCCTAGTCTTTTAAAATATGTGCTAAATGATAAAAGTCAAGATGTACCGCTCAATTAAAAAGATGTGGAATGTGAAAATAAATACAAGTTTTACAAAATTAATCAACGTTTATTAACTGGAATGCCTACAGCTCTGCCCTCACAGGCTTTAACAAGGAACTGAGGAGAGCAAAAAGACAATCTTGGAGAAGGTTCTGTGAGGCGATCAACAGCACGCCTCACATTGCCAAGATTCACAAGATTCTGTCTAAATCGCCTCCATCTCATCACGGCCTACTAAGAGGGCTGAATGGGATTTTTACGAACTCTGCCCGGGAGACACTAGAACTCCTAGCAAAAGTTCACTTTCCTGGCTCAGAAGTCCTGGGCCACACAAGTCTCCCCCCGGCTACAACTACAAGGATGACTAAGTCCAGGCCCTCTGTAGAAGACTGGAAGAGGGCCACATCTATAATTAAATCTCATAGAGTTGCGTGGGCGATTGATAGCTTCCAGCCCTATAAGTCCGGAGGGGAGGATGGCGTCTTTCCTGCACTACTCCAGCAAGGTAAAGATGCCATCTTAGGGATTGTAGTGAGAATCTTCAGAGCTAGTTTGGCTTGGGGACATATTCCACTACAATGGACTAGGGTTTGTGTAACGTTTATTCCCAAGGGGGCTGATCAGGATAAAGCCGACCCTAAGTACTTTAGAGCGATAAGTCTCACCGTTTTCATTCTAAAAACGATTGAAAAGGTTATTAATCTGCACATCAGGGAGAACTACCTTAGTGTGATACCCCTGCATGTGAAGCAGCATGCGTACCAGAAAGGAAAATCGACCGAAACCGCCCTTATGGAGCTTACGGATCGTTTGGAGAGAGCGCTTGAAGACAAGGAGATCGCCCTCTGTGCCTTTCTAGATATTGAGGGAGCTTTTGATAACACCTAGACAGACATCATACTCAAATGTATGAGAGATAGAGGTATTGATGAGACGACATTAGTGTTTGTCGAATCAATGCTGACTACAAGGACAGTTCGGATGACCCTCTTTGATTGCACTCTTGATGTGAGAGTGACGAGGGGGTGCCCGCAAGGAGGGGTCTTATCCCCGCTACTGTGGTCCATTGTAGTTGATTGCCTGATAAACGAACTTAATTCGGCAGACTTGTATACCCAGGGATATTCTGATGACTTGGTCATATCCATTGTGGGTAAATGTCCCGACACGGTATCAAGTCTTATGCAAAATGCTCTTAGGAAAGTTGAACGGTGGTGCGTGCAATTCAGATTATCTGTCAATGCTAGCAAAACCGTTATAGTTCCCTTCACGAGGAGAAGGATTCTAGATAAACTCTGGCCTCCTACACTCTTCGGCAAAACTATAAATTTTGCATATGAAGCTAAATATCTCGGTATATACCTTGATCATAAGCTCATATGGAATAAACACTTATGTGGTTAAAAAGGCAAAGTCTGCACTGGGCACATGCTGTCGCCTGGTCGGTTCTAGGTGGGGGCTTAAACCCCGACACGCTCTATGGTTGTACACTGCCATAGTCAGGCCTATGGTTACCTATGGCTGCCTGTCGTGGTTTAAGAAAACCACTATGCGAACATATATTGCTTCCCTGAACAGTCTGCAAAGACTTGCCTGTTTGATTATCACAGGGGCCATCTCGTTGACACCTACTCCGGCCATGGAAGCGGTGCTTAACATAGCACCGCTTCACATACATGTCCAGAAAGAAGCTCGAACAGCTATGCTTCGCTCGCTTGAAGCCGGAAGGAGGAGGTGGTCCTCTAATGTGATGCTGATGCTGAAAATCTAATCAGGAATCCTATCATGGCGATGCCCTCTGATGTGATGACTATGAAACAGAACTTTGTTAGGTTATATGAAGTTCTTATACCCTAAAGGGAAGAATGGCAGAACAAAATACCTTCTACATTCAGAAAAGCGGAGCTAGTTTAGTTTGGTCCATCAAGACCGCGGCGACACTACGGTTTAAGGTCCCGCGCATCCGGACGAACAGCGTTGTGACGTGCCTCGTGTCGTCGCAACATTATGCTGAGTTAGGGCCCATTCAAGGGTGCAGTACATCAGCGATAACATATATTTTATTGTTTCTCCTTAGTGTATACTCTGTTTTGTATTTGTTGTTCTTGTACTGTATCATTGAATAAACGTTTTCATCTATCTATCATCCCCGATCACGCGGGGCGCTTCACCCCGCGCACCTCGGCCATCCGCACTTGTATCATTAAGCACATAGTTGTTCTACAGAACTATTTTTAAAAATGGTTTGAGTTTTAGATACAATTACATTTATATCTGTTTACACATAAAAACTGTTTTGTGTAGAAAGATTCATGTCACGATGTATCACTTTTCCCAAAAAAAGGCATACATTCTTTTTCGAAACGGTAGGTACATGTCGATTTGTACCCTAGGTATTATGTCGGAAAGAGTCGGTTCAAAGGGATATTACTCTATACACATCAATATTCACCATAAATGTACTAAAAAAAAAAAGTGAAATTGAATACAATCGCATTTAAATCACGAAGCACGAAAAATTGTGTGCTGAGTGAATACTTTTGAGGTTACAACTCCACAAATATTGATATTCACGACTTTTTTGCCAAAATCCGGGCAGTTGTATCACCTAGCACAAAATTATCTCAGAAACTATAGCAGATAGAAGAACGTGAGTTAGACCATTTTAAACGTAATTTTTTTCTGATAATACTCATGTCAAAAACACAAAAAGGGTACAACTCAACTTAAATCACTCGTCACAGGAGGCACAGATATTATTTTAGAGGTATAAAAACATTAATGAGTAATATATTATTAATATTAAATATTGATTATTAAAAATAATAATAATATAATATAAAAAATAAATAATAATATAATATTAATCATATAAATATTTTATTATACTTTATTATTTTATTTATTATATTTATTACAGATTTGAATTCGCTGTTGATCGTCCATCTTGGGCTAACTAAAGAGCTTAACTACTAAAATGACGTGTAAACACTTACTTAAAATTTAGTCAATTAAAATTTAGTTAAAATTTAGTTGCTACTTGACAACTTAATACGTGTAAACCAGCCATCAGGGACTACACATTGAGCAGGGAACGGGCAGCAGCTCTCTGATACAGTAACCTTTTAATCTGCGATCTCCAACCCGCCTGCCAAGCGTGGAGATTATGGCAAAACCAAACACTTAAGGGGAGGAGGCTCATAGTCCAGCAGTGGACTGTAACGGGCCTTTGATGATGTTGTATAGGTGCTATTTTCAAATAATCAATTTGGAACGTGGAAATTCCTGCAATTTCCAAGTTACTAACGGCATCTATTGTGCAAAATTGAAACCTATGTGTTTTACAATCGAGGTTACTTAATTGAGTTATTGTTCATAACTTCAGCGCTCATTAGATACGGTACATTAATTTTGGTACAGAACTTTAGTGCTTACTAAAAAAAAGTAAGTCTTACGATTTAATTATTAATTTACATTTTAAAGACCAAAGTTAATTGTGTGAACTTTGATTGACAGGGTTTAATTTTAATTCAACTTATAGGTTAGACTATGATAAAGTAAAATGTGCTGAGTAAATAGTTATAATATAAACACTTTTAGGTTTTCGCTGTTGTTAAATATTAATAACACACATAATTATGGGGATATAGTTATTTTTAACGCGTTAAAATGTCGGTCTGAAAAGCAGGAAAGCAAAATATATAGTTTAGTATGTGTCGCGCTGTTATCGTTTTCATGTAAGTACATAGCTTTGAGGTCTGATGACAAAATATCAAGTTACAGTCGGCCTAAAATCATAAATGCGAAAGTTTAGATGTTTGGATGTTCGTTACTCAATCGCGCTTCAATCACTGGACAGATCGGGATAAAACTTGACACACATATAGGGTAGGTCCTGGAATAGGACATAGGCTACTTTTTACCGCGGTAAAACACTTCATTCTCAGTCTCTTCAGATACTGTTATGTCCACAATTTTTGCAAAGAGATTCTTTCCATTTCTAGGAGGACACTTGTATAATAAGGTTAATAAATCCATAACAATTTACCCTCTGACTAAATTTAAATGTAAAAAGGCTACTTCAATTTGGTTAAAATCTCTCAATTATGATGATACTGAGTCGCTTTTAAACGTTGTATCTTAAAACCCCCACTCACTTTGCTTATTCATGGGCTCCCCTGTATAAGTAAATGTGAGTACATACGCACTCCCCGCTGTCACGCACACACACACACACGCACACACACACACACACATACACGCACGCACACGCACCCACGCACACACACACACACACGCACACTGATACATACATCACTTAATCTCTCATAAACATGTTTATATAATTTAGTGTAATTTAAGTTGTACTTACCTGTCATCCTCCTGGTCCGGTGTTGGAGAGGCTGGCAATCTGTCATACAGGATATCCTAGTACAGATGCCAGTCTCTCACATAGATCATATTTAACTGTACCTCTTAGATTAATATTCATTTAATGTTTTTTTATCTATGTGAGAGAAGAATAATAAAAATATTTCTATTTCTATTTTCTATTCCCACAGGAAAACTCATTTAACGCGGGTGAACCCGCGGGCGGAAAGCTAGTCTAATATAAAACTGCCAATAAAACAACAAATACTATTTCGCTTGCAGATCAATCAGACAACTACTTACTTACTTTTTCTACCGAAACAGCACCTCTTGCAATGATACCGAGTAGAAAACCCTATTGAAGATTTCATTGATTAGAAATCTTGGCCTACCTATACGAACAAAACAAATTCGAAAATAAATCATCTACGCCTTCAACACGCCTTTCCCCACAAGGCCGCGGTGCAGCCTTCATATAAACAAACAATCGAATCGTAACGCTAACCTACATCGACTCAGGCGCAATTTTGACCGCCAACCATCCGTCAGCTTTGGGCAACGCGTCAAAACAATCCGTGAATGGAACAAGCTAAGTTACTTACTTACTGGGGGCCGTTTCGCGAAGCTACAACTGCTACAAGTTACAAATTACAATTCGATGTACATTGCGTAGACCGTGAGTTTAAAACGATAAAGCCTTACAGTTTAGGCGCGTTAGTTAGTTGGTGGGCTCCCGTTTCCACAATTACACTCTAATTTGGTCCGTTTTGCGTTCGGTTTTGCTGGCTATTCCAACCAGCCCAGCTCCTTCCAGAAGCCCAGAAGCCTCCTGGGACTGTCACAGACGTCGCGGAGCGACCGTGATCTACGCAATGAATATCAAATTGTAACTTGTTACTAGTAAATCGTTGCTCCGTGAAACGGGGCTCTGGTGGTTCATGTTAAGAGATACTAGATAGATAGATCGGTCAGTGGGAAAAAGTGATTTTTCATATAACAGCAAAACAATCTAAGATTAAATTATTACATTCTTGCTGACAAAAGAAAACATCTACGAAAATAAAAATATCCTTGCATAAAGCGAAAATTTTGTAAAATTTTAATTAAAATATGTTTACAAAATATATATTTATAAAGTGACGTTAATCAAATAACGGTAAATTCAAACTACCTGTTCATGTAATTATTTTTTTATTATTTTCTCAGTATTAATTAGCCAAAGGTTTCTGACGCGCGTCGCCTTGCGAATCGATCGTCTTTTGTTCCTCTGAGGTATTACCATTAATTTTCTGGTATTGAAAAAATTTACAGGTAATAATTACTATTTAAATATTGAGAAAGAATGTAAATTATAATATTTCCCATCTTTATCAAAAGATAAAAAAAAGTTATCTTTCAAATAGTTTTAGAATAGTATACAACTATTTATGCCGTGTGGTGACGGCAGAGTAGAATACATTAGTCACCAACCCCTACTCTTCCCGTGGGTGTCGTAAGAGGCGACTTAGGGACTACACATTGAACAGGGAACGGGCAGCAGCGCTCTCTGATACAGTAACCTTTTAATCTGCGATCTCCACTTAAGTGGAGGAGGCTCTTAGACCAGCAGTGGACTGTAACGGGCCGTTGATTTTTGATTTGATAAAACTATTTTCGCTAGAAGTTTACGACTTGGGATTGTCGTCAGAAGACTCTCGGCTCAAGATAATTATATAATAGTATTCTTTAGTGCAAGGTTGACTGCAATTTTAATACCCAGTTATTCATTTAATACTTCTGAGCGAAAAACAAAACAATATAATGGTAGAAAAAAAAAACAGAAATAAGATATAAATGTTTTAAGATTTTCGTGGTTTGTTACCGCGGTTATATTTAATATTGTTACCTCGATATTTCGGAACGGTTACACGCTCCATGGAGAAATAAGATACCTAGCGAGTCGACTACAATAATTTGAAAAACAACTGTATTGTATAATAAAAATGTCTGATGCTAGAAATTTTTAAACAAATAAAAAATGTATAAATATTCTACCAATTTATTATAATATTACCGTTAAAAACGATTTTTAAAATATAATATAATATATTCTAATCAGTTCTCAATTATTTATTTACTTTCACACTTTTTTGAATGATCGATTCAAAATCCACTATAATTAAAAAATAATAATAATAATAATAATAATAAGGTGAAGTTTCCCCGTAATATTATAAAAAAAAAATTTTGTTTAATCCCCATTTAGAATGAGTTAAATAAAGGAAACAAAATCCGTGATAAAATGCTGGTTATAATACAAAGCTCAACAGACATTGAAGTATGAAATAAAATTCTTCCGCAACATGGATCAAAAATGTCAGCGATGCTTGAAATCGTGGTTGTTACATAATTTTCGTAATTGCTGCAATTTTGAAACAGGACTTTTTTGTTCGTACACGGCGGGTAAAGTATACTTGTAATTTTAGCGCGTGTATGTACACAGCAGTACACAGCTTCTTTGTTTCTTTTTTACCGTTAAAACTGCAGCCAAGAAACGAGCGGGTTTTTAAAACGCTATTAATAATTTTGTGTACGTGCTTTCTGGAGCAAAAAATAATCTATGCAACTCTAACTAATCTTACATGAAACAAAGGGCTCTTGTGATGTCAACCAAAGCTCATAAGTGAGAAAGAGAAATACGCAAATGATAAGATGGAATGAGACAGATTTATTTTTGTTATATTCCAACATAAAGCAGCATGTTTACGAGGCGAAGCTCTTTGAATAGGTATCGTCAAAATCGAAGGTCAAAATAGAGGAAGCCATTTTTTTTGCCTGTGCTAAATTGATATTAAATCTCTCGTCGCTTGAGTCGGCCATCCGACAAAGTAATCGTTAATTACAGTAAATCTGTAGTGTTTTATTAGTTATCTGTTTTTTTATTATTATTTTGCGATAGATGTAAGGTCGACCAAGAAAGTAGTATATCATTTCCATTCAATTTCCTAGTTATCGAAAATTTCAGTAAGGTTTATACTCGGTATCTGACAGATCGTTCTGCAAACAAAAATAAATCTTTGTTGTTCTATAATTTACAACTGACATTCAACCTTAGGGTGATACCAACTTTTCGGAATTTTTCTATACATGCGGACTCTCTTAACTTGCAATTCCAACTACATTGAGAAACACAAAAAAAACTTGCTTAGTAATTTTATTTTGGAGTGAAATGTGAATCTCCCACGTCTATAGTCATACAATCAAGTATCTTTTGGAATTATTCAAACTTGGGGTCCTCTGGTTGGAAAGTTCTCTATAAGTGTAGTACCTACCGATTATTGTGAAGATCCTTGGGAGATGCCATTTTAGCAGTGTACGTCCTTCGGCTGATATATGATGGTGGTGTGCTCTAGACAAAAAAGTTACGATATCTATTGGAAAACCTCGTCGTCACTTTCCATTAAGTGAACCTCATTGTCACCTGATTGTTCGAAAAGAAAGATGATTCCGTGCTTCGGAAGGCATGTTAAGCAGTTGGTCCTGGCTACTATCTAATCGTTACATGAGCCAAGTCAGTGGCCTTTGGCGGCTCTATAATACTGACACTAAGGTTTGTGATGTTGGTTGTCGACCTTACAACCCAAACGATGATGATGATGATAATTAGGTGAACAGGTCACACCTTATAAAAAATCTTCTTAGAATATTGCTGCAACCAGCTATATTCTAATCAGCACGCTGTTCTCCTGGCTCCACTCCATCGTCAGGATGTCTACATCAAGATCTCGCATTTTTCGTCTCGCCTCGGCTCGCAGGTCTTGATTACAATTAAGTACTCAACTACTTCCCAAACCTTTGTTCGGCGCCAACTCGCATAATAATCTCAAAAAAAAAACTGCAAGGAATCATACTTACCTACTGTTTAAAAAGGAAAATAAAAACAATGTTACTAGGTAATGCATTTATTTTGTACTGAAATACACAGCGGCACGGAATTTAACCCAAACTTTATTTTTGAGTTTACACAAAACATAATTTATTTTTTTGAAAACTTTTGTTTTAGTTTAAAACCTCATTAGTGCTGGCTGTTTTAGGCAGTATCATGAAAAAAAAAAATGCAAGCTGTCAATATCAGTTTTAAAACTTTTGGCGGGAAACGTTTTCCCGGAAAATTATTGCTAAGTACAGGTAAGTTTAATTTGAGTTAAATTTAATTTAATGGGTTTAATAGAAATTTTATTGTTTTTAATTGACTTTTTATTATTTTAAGGTTTACAATATGTCGCTTATTCCTGCACAAGTTGCGCAAGCTGTAGCTTTAATCGACGTGGGCCTGACTCAGCGCCAAGTGGCTGCAAGATTAAATGTAGCGCGTTCCAACTTGAAATATGCCGTAAAACGATACCGAGAGACTGGCCTGTACACGAGAAGACCAGGCAGTGGTGGGGTAAGATGCATATCCGCCCGCAATGACCGTTTTGTCGTGTTCGCGATTCGAAATCGCTTCTTCACTGCTGTAGAGGCGAGGCAGAGTCTGCAAATGGTTCGAAATGTAAACGTCAGTGAGCGCATGATTAGAAGAAGATTAGAGGAAGTCGACTTACATGCTTGTAGGCCAGCCAGAGGTCCAAAGCACGAGAGGCATCATCGTGTAGCACGCTTTCGATTCGCACGAGAGCACGCTAACTGGAGTCTGGAGGACTGGGCAACGTTTTGTTTACGACAAAAGTAGAGTGGCTTTGAGAGCTCCAGATGGTCGGGAGCGCGTGTATAGGAGTCGTAACGAACTGTTTCTCCCAAGAACTACCCGACAGGCAGAAAGTTTTCAAGGAGGCTCGGTTATGGTATAGGGTGGCATAAGTTCCGCACGGAGTTGGTTATTGTGGAAGGTCGAGAAAGTGCAACACGCTACATTGAAGAGATTCTCCAAGAACACGTTATAACACGTTATGGTATACCATACGTGGACTTCATTGGAGCCGAAAATTTTCTACTAATGCATGATAATGCTCGTGCACACACTGCACAGAGCGTAGAGAGCTACCTTGTAGAAGTTGGCATTCGCAAACTACAGTCGCCAGCGCGAAGCCCGGACATGAACCCAATAGAACATGTCTGGGACATGTTAAAACGTAGGGTCAAAGCTAGTCCCAACCCATCACAGAACTAAAATCAGCCTTAGTAACTGCTTGGGATGAAATCCCACAAGTGGAGATTAAAAACATAATCCACAGCATGCCAGAACGCACGCAGGCAGTTCTTAGAGCAAGAGGTGGTAATACACGCTATTAATTTCATTCTGGCTCTTTTTAAATTTTACTTTTTAATGTTTGATCTCAAATTAAAGAAACATCTTAAATGTATGATTTTTATTGAATACCCAATCGAACCATTATTTGCCTTGAAAATAAGATTTAATAAAAAAAAAAAGATTACTTAATATATCAAAAAAAAAACGTTAGAAATTATAATACATAAAAAAAAATACGTCAATTTTGTTTAAAAAATGTAAAATAAGGTTTGGGTTAAGTTCCGTGCCGCTAAGTGTATCAATGAATGAAATATAAATTGAAAATCCCCTTAAAAATAAATTATATGTACAAGCTAATTATATATACATAAACAGGGACCACTATACGAAATTGCCCGTGGTACCTTCCAGGGACCACGGGTAACAAGGGATATTATTTTGACGTGATCTCTGCCTACCCCTCCGGGAAAGAGGCGTGACTCTTGTACCTGTTAACTTTTTATTTTACGTTATTTTTTGCTGTGGCAGCACCATTATTATGTCGTCTGTGGACAACTGTTATTGGCTTAGCATTTATTTTAGATAATTACCTAAACTCTGCGTTATACTAAGCTATTGTTGTCTCTAATAAAATAAAAAGTAAAATTATTTTGAATTATTAATGTGCAAAATACAATTTTATTTTAGTCTAGTTTAGTCATTGAAGTAATCAGTCCAGTCTAGTATATATTCTAGTAAATAGTCGATAGATACCAAGTAGTGAAGTATGTGCTAGATATACAAACAATGATATTAATAATACCTTACGTCTTACTTACAATCACAGAATTAAGCACAGCATTTTAGTCTAGATAGTTTTTATTATAATTTTTTATTTTATTTTTATTTACCGTTGAAAGCTAAGAAACTGCGCACGCGGTCATGTTCCCACACTTTTCGGTCAAAACGCTTTAAAAATGTATTACGGATATTAATAATACAATCTGCTGTAAGGTTATTTCATTAAGTAGCTATGACATAACGTACGAGACACTTCGTTAGCATTTGGTAGTAGGTTGGCAGCAAGGGTTGGCAGTTATCGCAGTGTCAATCTACATAACAGATTACTGTCGGAAATATTGTGGACCTGTCAAATCACTCAAAACACACAAGAAACAAGTCGGAAAGATCAATATAATTCACATTAAACACGAATCAAACGCGTGTTTGCATGAATGCAAATGTAGTAGTGATCAGCTGGTTGAGGGTGATGTTTTTTATCATTAGGTAACCAAGTTGTTTGGCTTAATTACGTGAAAACTAACGTCTAAATTGATCTAATTTTTTATGAAGTGAAGATCAGGACATCTTTCAGCCCTGAAAATATTTGACACTAATAACGGGGCACCTTATATAATATCTTACATGTATTCCTGGAGTGTTATCAGCTAGCAGAGACTGAGGGGCCGATGCTGAAATAGTGGAGACCATACTGGCTGACGGGTCGATTGCCTTTACACATAACATTTGAATTTGTTTTCAGGTGTGTGTAGTTTCCTTTACGATGTTTTCCTTCACCGTAGAACGTCGAATAAACGTCATCTTAATTCTAAATTCTAAAATCATAACAGGGACTCGAATTGGCACCTCATGGACAACAGGAAATAACCCTAGCCATCACACCACCAAACCGACACGCCTTAGAATAGAACTTCAGTTTATCAGCAAAATATGAAAACGCATTTCAAAATATTTACGTCTAGCGGTCTGCCCGCTGCTACGCACGCGTTATGTAAGATTTTCCCGTGGGAATAAAACTATTTCCGGAAAAAAGTATCCTATGTGTTAATCTATGATACAAACTATCTCTATTCCAAATTTCATCCAAATCCATGGCGTGAAAGCGGAACAAACATCCAAACATCTAAACATCCAAATATATTTTTGCATTCATAACATTAGTGTGATGAACTGCAGAGCAGATTGACACAGTATTTTTGGACAATATTGGTCACATCACAAGTCATCAACGGCTCGTTACAGTCCACTGCTGGACTAATGAACCTCCTCCACTTAAGTGGAGGGTTTTTCCATAATCTCCACGCTTGGCAAGCGGGTTGGAGATCGCAGATTAAAAGGTTACTGTATCAGAGAGCGCTGCTGCCCGTTCCCTGTTCAATGTGTCGTCCCTAAGTCGCCTCTTACGACACCCACGGGAAGAGTAGGGGTTGGTGACAAATGTATTCTACTCTGCCGTCACCACACGGCGTACAAGTACAGTCAGTACAGGCGGGTTACAAGTACAGTCAGTTTAATAATAGATGATCCGTTAGGAGAAAGTAGACCAAAATGCTAGCGGTCGGTCAGTTACGTCAAACATTATGTCAGTTACGCGCTTGGTACTCGTATTACTCTCGATTTGACCGCAGTAGTCTAACTTGGTTAAGTTAAGTTAATTCGATTTTTTACAAAATGTAAGAGATTGACGGTTTACTATCGCATACCTACCTATCATCAACAGCTCATATACGTCCCCACCGAGGGGCTCGAGCCTACCCTATACGACTATATTTGCATAAAATTGATGCCGTTATCTTTTCAATCTAAGCTCCAAGCAACCTCGTCCCAAATTCCCGCTTCTCTTAACCTATTCGTCGCCTATCTGCGCAGCCGCATCTCAATAGGCGTTCGGAATGCAACACGAGTTCGGAAGGTTAGCTAGCGCAATAAAAGTCATAGTGGATTTTGTACCTTTCTCATCATTTCGTGTGAATTGTGATGTCCGTTGATCGATCTCACAATCCCTGGTGTCAAAAGGCTAAAAAGCTCAAGAGCTTCAATTTTGCTAAAAAAAAAGCTCAAAGCTTCTGTACCCAAAGGTTCCAGGTTCATATCCCTTTGTGTGGCTGTCTCTAGTTAGTTAGTTAGTTTCTTTGGTTAGTTAGAACATTGCAGGCTGAATCACCTGATTGATCTAAAATAAATGATTTCGTGTTTTAGTTCAAGATATGAACTTAGATCGTCCTAAGAGAAGAATACGAAGAAGGATTCCGCCCCCTAAGTTCGGATCTTAGACCATTGCACGATTTGCACGTTAAGGTTAAACATCAGCTGCAGTAACGCCACCAATGGCCGTAATTGCCAAAAGTGGCCACTTTTAACAGTTACTACGACTTACATAACTTATTGATTATATTTAGGACTATAAAACAATAACTAATATATATTTGTAACCCTTCTATTGTCGTTAAACACATAATAATTTCGATGGGAATCACTGATAATAAGTAAATGATTTATTTCAATTGGTGGCGCTAATACAGCTGATCTCGGATAATAACTAGCTACTACTGAGTCATGTCAGTGGCCTTTGGTAGCGCCTCTATAATCCTGAAGCAGGGTTTGTGAGGTCGGTTGTCAACCTTACAATACACACAAAAAATTTTGGTTAAATTTATTAAAGAGATTGAGAGAGAGAGAGAGAGAGAGAGAGAGAGAGATTTGTTTTTTGAGATTAAAACAGGCATTAATTGCCACTAGGCCAAGAGCAAACGAACCATTATAGATGAGTCACGATGACTATTAGATAACTCTATTTAATTGGAGTTCACACCGTTACAATTAAAATAACTTAAATCATTGCCGCTTATTAAATACTTTCCAATGTAACCAGAACAAATAATGGCTGGCTACTATTGCATAACACTTTCTTTTTGGATTTTAACATCAAAACTGAACAATTACACACTTTCGCGCTCGGAGTAATCGGGGCGAAAAGTCTTCACTAAAATTGAATAATTACTGACTCACGCTGCATTGCACTGATGTTTGGTTAAGTTTAACTACTGTTTTAATCGAAAATAGAAGGTTATGTTGAGAGGAGAGACACGAAAGCGGTTATATAGCAGGATATTTTACGGTTATGTTAAGATTAGCAGTCCGCCCGCGGCTACGCTCACGTTATGTTAGATTTTCCCGTGGGAATAAGACTTTTTCCGTAAAAAGTATCATATGTGTCTATCTAGGATACAAACTATGTATCTCCATTTCAAATTTCATGCAAATCCATTCATTAGTTAAGGCGTGAAAGCGGAACAAACATCCAACCATCTAAATATATTTTCACATTCATAATATTAGTGTGAATTATCACGGGACGTACTTTATAAGTATATAAAGTACGAGTTTTTTATTACATAATCAAATAGGATTATAGCCCGCACCAATTTAATGTAGTATAATATAGAAATCATAATTTTCACATTAGTTTAAAAAATATACTAACTACTATGATTTCTGAGGTCTTCTATTGGAACATCTTAAAAACATTCTACCGACAAAAGTAGACACTCGCTCTAATTTACAAATTAACATAACAATGTATATTTATTATTAACAATCTAAATAAAATAATGTTGATACATAGGTTAAAATCAGCTTTACCGTTTAAGATTTTCTCTTTCTGTAATAACATAATTTATATACTTACTTATTATGTCTTGCGTATACTAAGAATAAATAAATATGCCTACAGCAAAGTGAGTACTAGGATAATATACATGTTATTACTAACTTGCTTTCGCTTCTAGAGTAGAGTATAACGCTCAGTGTAATCAGCCCGCGACGAAAGCTAAAACAGACTACTGTAATGAGGTAAAAGTAAAAATGACTTTGCAGTTCTATTCTACGTATTAAAGCCGACACGTATGCTCACTGGCTTCATTTTAACACTAAATTAGCTTTTCACCCGCGGCTCTGTTCATTTGTTTACCAATTTTACCAATTTTGGATGTTTTTACAAAGACAAGAACAGTTTTAACGCGATTCCACTGATAATTGTAATACAAATTAAAAGCTCTATAATTATATAACATCTGTATCGCCATTACGTTTCTTTTTAACACGATTAAAAATAGTGAAATTTAAAAATAGAAGGTTCGAATTCCATGTCATATTTTGAAGGAAAGGGCGCTATTTTGAATACAGAGAACACCTACTTTGAGCTCACTTACTCGTATATGCGAACTACTTGTTTTTTTAATAGATGGAATGAAATTGAATTTTGAAAACCTGTCAACAATGTACAAAAGTCATTAGATTTGGTCTCAGAACTTCGTGTCCAGACACTATCAATTTACCAGTCTAGTATAAGTGTACGAAATTGCTGCGTGTGCAAAATTGATTGGCGTTTCGATAATTATCAGGAAGGTATTGTTTTTGACTGGAAATAGTGCGGAAAAATATAATCACTTGGAATGATGTTACCTGCTTTTGTTCGGAAACTGAAAGTGATTTGTAATACAAAGTGTCAAGAAGTAAAAGTTAGTATTTGGGAGTTAATTGATAGATTAAACATGAATAGGTCGTTCAATGAAACTGGACTTTTTGGAAAATGGAAGTTTAATTCCGAATTTTATTTTTAGTTTTTTGGACTTTTTCATTTTTTTTTATATTCATTTATTCTTTTTGGTTTCCGCGACTGGTAAATTCTTGTTGTCGACGTTATGTTCAGCGGGAACTGATTTAAGTAATTTTCGTTGCCAACGTTTCTATAAAATTATTGCAACAACACATTGAAGTTTAAAGCGTAACAATTTTATTTCGAATATTCTAAACTTATGTTCTATACTTTCGAATGTTTAAAAATAAAAAAATACAAATATAATGAAGGCAAAAAAATAAGATAAATTTTATTCAAAAATTAAGGCGCCCTAAACATAATTTTGTAAAAAATTAAAAAAAAAACACTTGACGTACAGTTTTCTATATTGAGATAAATTGTTAACTAACAAATAGCTTTATCCCAACTGACTCTATAAAAACATTTTATACAATCAAGCTAATGTCAAATGTCAGACAGATCGTATCTTTAAAACTGGCACAAAACAAATGCATTGGCACGAAAATACAAAAGCACAAAACAAAAGTACAGTTATGTATACTAATTAATTAGTAGGCTACTGGGTTTTTAGAGAGATTATACTGCAGTGCATTATTATGATTAACAACAAAACAAATTGGTTTTTACAGCGAATAAAACTAGGTAGAGACATTTCGAGTACTTACATAGGTAAAGTACTATAATCACGACAAGAATGAATGAATGAATGAATGAATATACTTTATTGCACACAGTGAAAATGCAGTGTGAGTGGTTGACCAAAAAGGGACCTCATGGGAAAATAATTGATTTCGAATAAATCGCGTTTGAAGTTTCGTGTAGAAACAAGTTTCGACTCGTGCCTCGGCTCACTAAAAAATTCATAAAAAAAAACTACGGCGCCTAAAAATATTCTGGTTAGACCAAAACAAAGCTAAAAGACCACAGATTCAAAGATTAAAAAAATACGGTTTCCAATCCCTCCAGGTCCCTTTTTGGTCAACCACTCACAGATAATAACATCTTCATTCGCTTGCCCTTATCCCATCATTTGAGGTCGGCGCAGTATGTTTTCTTCCTCCATTCATCCCTATCAGCCTGCTTAAGGAAGCTATCAGCCGTCATTTCAACACTCACATCCTTCCTGAACGTATCATCTTTTACACAATCCATCCATCTTTTCTTTGGTCGTCCTCTCCCAACATATCCATCCACATTCAAATTCAATACCTTTTTCCCTACGTAACATTCATTTCTCTGCATTACTCGCCCATACCAGGTAAGGCGATTTCCTCTTCCTTCCATTTTATCCTATCACTGGCGCAACTTTCCAACGTAATAACATAAAACAATTATTTAAGCGATTTAAGGATTGTTAAAAAAACAACCTCTATTTACAGAAAGAAATGTTAAAATAAGAGATGGTGTTGATTTTTATCTATTCCCGTTATTCACGGTTATTTCTTTGAACGTAGAAATTTTGTACGTGTTGTTTTTGTTCTCTAGGGGGAACGACAGAAAGAACCCTATTCTGAACATGTTTAACTAAAAATCAGATAATAAAAATCCAAATCCACACTGGGTCCATCCATGTGGTTGTCCACGGAATTCCTCGACATATTCCTCTTCTTCTTCATCATGTGCGTAGTGCGTAGTAGGGTCAACAACCGACCTCAAACCCAGGGACATATTGAGAGCTGCTAATAACACATCTCTAGTATATTCCCCGCTTTTCTAATCTTTACATTCTCTTCATAAATCTGTTTTTATTAATCGTATAGCGTCGAGCCGTGCGAAAAGCATCTATTGTCAAAAATTATATGTCGAGGTTGCGTCGTCGTCAACGTATAAACTCATGCGCAGCTAGATGCAATGAACAATAGTCTCAGTGGCAATTATATCTTAGATGATGCAAGGCTGATGGCTGGTGCTAAGTCTAAGTCAATGTCGGATTAGACGCTTTTGTAGGTAGTTGTAGTTAGGGACGGTGAAGGAAACGTAGTGTGGGACGCCCCCCTGCCAGGTGGACTGATGACCTGAGGAAGGTCGCTGGTGGTGGCTGGATGAGAAAAGCGGGTGATCGTGCGCTTTGGCGTGCCCTTGGGGAGGCCTACGTCCAGCAGTGGACTGCAATAGGCTGATTGATTAACGGATTGACTTGATGGAACCTCCATCCAAGCCCTCCTTCCAAGCCCAACCTGCATTCTCCTGTGAAGAAATCCAAAGGATGTATGTGAAGTCAACCAATACGCACTGGGCCTGCATGGTCGACTGAGGCCTGATCGCCCTCATCCAGGGCAGGCTCGAGCCTCTTAGTGGGGATGTATATGAGCTGTTGATGATGAGGTAGATCTAGAGTTTAGAAATTCTATTCCCAGTTGGAACAGTGTTGGTAAAACATTATTTGGGAAGGTATTTAAGTAACTAAGTGATTAATAACAGTCTCCGTGGCCGAGTGGTCGAGATTTCGACGCCCATTACGGAGGTTCCGGGTTCGATTCCCGGTGAAGTCACTGTAAAACAAAAATATCTTTGTGTGACTTTCCCCAGTTTGGTAAGGACATTGCAGGCCTAATCACCTGACTGTCTGAAAAGAAAGATGATTCCGTGCTTCGGAAGCCACGTTAAGCCGTTGGTCCCGGCTATTATCTAGTCGTTACATGAGCCAAGTCAGTGGCCTTTGGCGGCTCTATAACACTGACACTAGGGTTTGTGAGGTCGGTGGTCGGCCTTACAACCCTCACGATGGTGATAATGAGTAAGTGAGTGAATGTGATTTGTTCGAAATAAATATTTTCCTTTTTTCTCTATATAATGGCTGAAGCTAATATTTAAAAGAATCAAGTCATTTTTGTATGATATATATAAGAACTGACAAATATCACTTTGTACCTTCGTGAATTGTGCTGTTATACTTTATCAAATTACAAATCTGACGTATATTTGTGTTAAATTTGTTTAAAGCGCCACCTAGTAATCTAAAGAGTAACTAACTAATATGTGGCGCCATCTCTCACAAACAGGTAGAAAACCAATTGTTACTTAGCTTTCATTTTGATATCTCTAGTTACCTGTATCCGTTTCCTATTGACATTTATATAAAAGCATTAGCAGCTAGGGTCTCGCTCTCTTTTTCCACAAGATTCCGACTCGATCCGTGCTCTGCTCACCCCAATAAAGAAGACACGTTGGAAGCCAATCGTTTAATTTTACAATTTGTTACAGGAACATACTAAACAACTTCTGGGTCATCTCACAGAGCCTGAGAAACTGTTTTTGTTCGGTGCTAACCATCATGGTAAGATATTATGTAATCATTACTAAAATGACCGATGCTGAAAATTCTAGGAACGCTACCAAATAGCTTTTAAAGTATTTGCATTGTAAGTAGAGTCTGACAGTAATATTATGTGTGAGCCTGGGAAAGCCTACTCCATAGCCGTTTTGATCGAAATACAGAGAAAAAAAAACATTGTTGTTTTAAAACCGGAATATGATGAAGATCCATAAGGGTCTTTTTTTACAAAATCATTTTAAGATGTCAACATACCAAGAAAGACAAGTTTATGGTTGGCATTACATTCATAAAAGAAATATTTTTATAAAAGAAAAGTTCATAAGATGAAGTTTCACCACAATGAGCTAGTATAAACCAAATTTCCTTGTCTTCTTGGTATATTGCTAGCTTTGAAGAATAAATACATACCTAAGTCAAAATTATTTATTAGGTGTACTGATTTGTGACAACAGAAGGACGTTACTATCATCTAAGTATCATTCATTTTAGGGTTGTAGAAACCTTTAAAGACGATTTTTCAAAATCAACTAATTTTTAATTTACAGACGCCCAATTCGAAATCGCACATCTCAAGCACTCGAAGCGACGAAAACGCTCGCTTCTCCATGAGGACCAAGACTTGGCTACCCTCAAACAGCATCTGGACATCCGGTTGAGCCCCAGGAGTAACTTCCTAGACCCCCAGTTCCTACTGATGAGAAGGTGGTCCAACAACACTGAAGTGGTGTTGGATCAACATGGCGATGAAGAGTTGGATGCGTGTTATCATAGGAGTGAGAACGCTGCTTTGTATGTCTGTGATGATGTGGTGGGTACATCAAGGCACTTATAATGTTACAAGCTAAGTTTTTAAGGTTGTTGAGGCAATTATTACTAGTGGCACTGTGAGCTGTAGACCTCGCATAAATATATATATATATTTTTAAATGGCCGATTTAGACAACTTGCTTACAAAATGTTACGAGAATCTGTTGAGAAACGCGACCTGTAGAGTGGAACAAACAGACAGCAAATACAAAAGCAATTTTGGCCAAGCTGAAACTGAGACGCATCTTTTAAAGTTTAAGTACGTAGATAACTAGGAGATTGGATATCGATGAAGATTGCTTTCCAAAAGAGAACCAACTCAATATTATTATCAACTTTTCATGTAAAATTTTTAAACTAAGGGAGCAAAATCATGTTCGGATAGTAAACTTAGTTACTTTAATAGTTAGCGTTTTGTGACCTAAGAAACACAAGACACGAAAGGCTATTTCTATTATATCATCAGATGTAATTGAGTGTCTCTGACCTTACGTCAAATTATTTTATTTGTTGAATGGGGGCATCATGTATACTACACAAGTAGATTATTAGGTAAAAATCTTCCAACCTTGCTAGTTCAAATGTTTACGAAGGCCAACTGTTTATTGTAAATTCTTTTTGAGTATTTTATGTTTTCAGAGAGGAATAATAAAATCGAACAACAGCCTGTACACCATACATCCTTTACCTCATCGTTTCCATACTGAAGACTCTAAAGCACATGTAATAGTCAAAAGACAAGAGACGAATCACAATATCGAACAACCAACTTGTATAGATAACAACGATATAGTCAATACAAATGGACCAGAATCTACAAGAACATGGACTAAACACAGAAGAAAAAGAGAAATAGAGGCAACAAAAGATGTAGAAGAATTCAAAATTGATTTAGCACATAGGAATAAAACTATAGGTGCATTTATCAAGAAACTAGTTAAAGATACTAAAAGACAAAGAAGAGCAATATTACCAGCAATTTTTGTTGAGACGGCAGTGTTTGTGGATAGAGATTTATACAAACACATGACGATAAACTTTCCTAAAGAGACTGAGAGAGAACTAGTGAGATTTGTGTTGGCAATGATCAATGCAGTACAACTTTTGTACCACGATCCGTCATTAGGGCGACCAGTGAATTTTATACTAAAGAGACTAGAAATTCTACACGAAGACCCAGCAAATCTGAAAAGACCTCATGATATAGATAGGTTTTTAAGCAATTTCTGCACATGGCAAAGACTGGAGAATCCTCTAGGAGACACTGATCCGCTGCATTGGGATCATGCACTGATATTAACAGGATTAGATTTGTACGTGGTAAATAAGAACGGGAAAGTCAGTAGCCAAGTTGTTGGTAAGTCTCCCTGACACTTTAAATAAATAATAAACATGCAGGTATCATCATCAATCAATCTAATAACGTGATCTGACTTTCAATCGAAATAAGTACATACCTACGTAACTAGACAACTACTTCTAAAAGTTCTCTTTTGATTCGTAAAATAGTTTAAGCTAAGCTTTACAAATTAAATAATGCGCCGTAAAACAAGACTATTACTTAGTGATGACCTCACATAATACGCTGCGCACGATCACGTAACATTTCCAATCTAGATTTAACGTCGTGTTGCCAATCTGGACAATCTGGTATCATCAATTTTGCTTGGCAGCTATCGTAAATAGTTAATACCAAGCGTATTACCTCCGATAGATGATATTCTAAAACTAATAATGTTAGATTGGTCACGAATAGGTGGATAGTTTTCTTAATATTGCCCATCTAAGAAGTAGATTATAGTGAAGGAGTGAATGTGAATGCCAATAGTAAGATTGTAATTGGTTTAGTAGATCCTAGGTTACAGATTCTGTTCCGTAGCTTTGAGATTATACGTAGTCCCAAATAAGGCGAAGGTCCACGTAATTGAATGGAAGTTAACTGAATTGATACTCTCGCGAGCAGTCAAAGATCTAGAATAAAAAGAAAGGGAATCACTTGTGCACTACGTTGCGAGTATTAATAGTTTTTGTTATGTCCAATACAATAACAATAAATCATTGATTTAGTAGACAACAAAAAATCATGAAATTGTTAGAAGAAAAATCTACGTCAGTTACACGACATCACTAAATAATTACATACATAAAATCACGCTCCTATCCTCCATGGGGTGAGCAGAGTTTTAGCTGGCTCTCTAGGAACACAAGCTAAAACCACACAAATAATAAAATTCCTACTAAGGTCACAGTAAAATTTCTACTGAGTTTCAGGACGGGACAGGTCATTTTATCAGTAATGACCGAAAACAAAATAAACAAATCATCGCATCTTTTTCAGTTTTTTTTAATTTCCAGGTCTAGCTCCAGTGGCAGGCATGTGCACTGTGACTAGCAGCTGCACGGTGAACGAAGGTCGCCACTTTGAGAGCGTCTACGTGGTAGCGCACGAAATAGGGCACAAGTGAGTTCATTATTATCGTTGCAGTGGAATTCCAACCCCGAACCTTATTAGCCTTTTATTAGGAGAAAATCCCCGTCCGAGAGCGTCGGTGGTCTAGTGGCTAGGGCCGCTGCACAGTGATTCGCCTAGAACAAGCTGACTGGACAAAATTATTTTAATTAATTTTTGGTGTTTTTTAGTTTCTGCATGATTTGTTTTATTCAGTTTCACATTTTTATGGATTCTAACAAGATAAAAATAATTAAGAAGTAATTATTTAGTTAGGAAATTGAAATAAAAAAATAACTTGATTAAAAAAGATCTATTTATATAGAAGGAGGTTCATTATCGGCATGTATATAAAAATATATAGGTATAAAAAAGTGAATGACAGATACATACACACATAATAAACTGTAAACTAGTGTAAAAAGTCATAATACAAATAGAAACTAATTAAAATTAAATAAGAACGAAAATTACCTCTTAAATTAATTAAAAAAAAAAAACTATTACTATTATTGTCTTCTAATGATATTTAATGTACTCAAATGTCATTAGAAAACATTTACCTAATCATCTTCATCACTTTCACTGGAATCATTTATTGAATAATCATGATCATGATTATCAATTTGCTTACAATAACTAGATACTACAACCTTATCTACTGTTACACTAGGCGAATTTAATAAATCTAGAACCTCGGAAGGGAGCTTACTGCATTTTTTTCGAGGCACTTCTCTTAAACTGTTAATTACAGGGTCAGATGTAATTAATAACATATTTAACAAATCTTTATTAGTGGCAATACGCGAACACTTCCGTGTATTATGCTCACGAAATCTTCTGCAGTCCTTATTATGAGCTTCTTATGCCTCCTCCGAAAGCTGTCCCATAGGCAAATGAAACGTCTTGGTAAACTCAGAACTATGCAGAAGTATTTTGTGAACAGTTACAGGCATGTTATACCACGAATAAAGATTCAAGTAAAGATTTTTGGTCTCGTAAGGCAAAATTTTCAAATTTTTCAAAATTTATATCATATCCCGAAGACAAAGCACGGAGTAATATATCAATTTTTTTTATCAATTCGGCATCAAACTTTGTGATCTCAGCACTTAGTTCAGCATTATCGAAAAATCTGCGAGCGGTATTTCCCTCATTAGAATTTCCGTAGCCTAGTTTTCGTTTATCAACAATCAACCCCATTCTACTTTTAAATTGATGTTTTATTTCATCTGAACGCTGATCCACACTAGCTTTAATATTTTTGTTTAGCCTCCATTGGTTTACATCAAGTCGATAACTAATGTGGAGCAAGCATTCAAAGGTACGGATCCAAGCATCAAAACAGAGCTTACTTTTGTCAACCGTAAACTCTCTGCCTTCATCATTCATCAGTATTACAAATATAACATGTCTGGGTAGATTTTGTTTCAGTCATAGCATTGCAAACTTTCCCATCAACCATAGTTGAAAGCAATTCATGTGTGATAGATAACTCGTTCTCTTGAAACTTGCAAACTGTCGGCAATAAATTGTTTATTTCTTCTAAAATATTGTTGGTTTCTAAAACAGTAAGCTCTTTGGTTTCTTTGGCAAAAATAAACTTTATTGGCCGACAATTCACACTTGAAGATGGACGAGGGTTCTGCCACACAATATTGTTCTTTTCATCAAGTAATCGAAGAGAAACGAATGAAAATACAAACAAAAACTCATCGGTGTTAGCTGCATCGGTAAATTTTTGCTTGTAAGTGCTATGACCTGAACTTCCATAACAACCCCATTTGCTAATGAGCGTGAAAAAAGAACACGACAAGCTGTTGAAAACTTCATGTAGTGCTGCTACCAAACGCTGAGCAGTTTTATCTAAAACTGCTTGCAATTTGATTTCAGCACGAGTTTTGCTTTTCTAAAACTATAATACGACGGAAATACCTTGTGACCCGCTTTGAAGCTCCACTTCCGTGTCTGTTTATAAGCGTGACTTGTGCATTTTGCGTCTACATAGTAAGCTAATGCTTCTTCATTGCTCAAACACCTAGGCATTGCCTCATCACTCAGTTTTTTTCAAAATCTCACTGCACTTATCAGGATCACTACTGGTCACTTCTTTGATAACCCGAGCTACATTCCGTTGCCCCGATAGCCTTGTCGATACTTCTGCTGCATACACGAGTTCTTCTGTGCTTCGGTTTTGATAACAAATCATCAATCCTTCGCCGTTTGGTCTTCGTGCTAGCTTCATGGAAATCTAAATGTGGTCGGCCCGGACTAGCAGGAACGCTTGTTGAGGTCGATGGTTGTACTGAAGGATGAACGAAGATATCAAATGAAATATCGGGACCTTCCAGCCACTCTTCATTGTTTTTTTTGGCTAGGAAACGGTCGCGATTCCTTGCGCAGCTATCCCACTTCTTCAGAATTTGTGACCCATACTTGGCAATAGTGAGCTTCATTTCACGTATAGAACTCTCAGTTACACCAGTTAGATCGTTCCGCAGGGAAACTAAACGAAATATCTCTTCGTTGCGTTTGTCCTTAGGGTGTCTTAGCCATTCCTCGAAAAAATCCTTTCTTGAGATTTTATAAACGCAACCTAAAAAAAAAATAAAAAAAAAATAGTTGTGCAAAAAAGTCGCAATGGATTTTTTTATGGAAAGAATCTATACACTTAAAGGTACCATAAAAAATATTTCGTAGAATTTGTACAGGTTTGTACATGTAACTTTTTGACCTTTAAAGTTTGAAAACAAGGTAAAATCACAAGTTTTTTTTAAATACATATTATTTTACAATTTATAATAGTAAGCTATACCAATTAATTTAGTATCAAAATATACTACTCACCCTCAAGATTCAAATCCATTTCACAAAATTTATATACAAAGCGCCATAAAACAGAGAGAAATTAACACGACCGAGACGTTTTTGCAAGTAATTGCATACAAAAATACCCCTTACCTTAAATACTCGTTGTCAATGCTCATTAACTAATGAGGGTAGACTCTAATTATTCCTGGGATTGTTGTTACCTATGTGTTAACTATTACTAGGAATAAAAATTTCTGGGAAACTGAGACATGGTTTTTGTCCAGTCAGTTTGTTCTAGACGAATCACTGTGCGCTGCCTCCCGTCCGGGAGACGCGGGTCGATCCCCACCACGTACCAATGTGTTTTCGAATTTCGATTATTATTCGTTTATTCGACGCTCTTACGGTGAAGGAAATCATCGTGATGAAATCTGCACACTCATGCGAATAAATTCAAAGGTTGTGTGTGAAGTCGACCAACCTACAAAGGGCCAGCGTGGTCGACAAAGGCCTGATCGCCCTAATTCAGGGTAGGCTCGAGCCCCTCGGTGGGGACGTATATGAGCTGTTGATGATCCCCATCTTCACTGAGTGAGAGAATCGATGTTATCTCAAATAGAGCGTTTACTACTAGACCATCACAGATTGATCACAATCACATATTAAATATTAGAATTTCTTCGCAAGTGTATATGCATGTACAGGTTTCCCCATGATGTTTTAATAACACTATCGAATAAGGTAATCTTACATGTTACCGTATTTCAAAAACACATTGTACAAGGTGTAATCAATAGGGGATCGGACTACTTTTTTTTATTTTATAAATTCAAACTTCTTAGTTTCTGCTATCGAAGACTAAAATAATTTTTACCCTATCTTTAAAATTTACCGAGTTATAAATGTTGACAGAGAGGCACATACCCACTTGTTAGTAATGCCATATAATCTCCATACAAAAAATAGTTTTTGAAAGAGACAGACATATTGAAACTTTAAAAGATCACTGTAAATTCATTTATCAACCGATTCTGTTTTTATCTTCGCGAATCGTCTGCTACAAATCTATATTTTAAAAATAACTTATAAAATATGGTAACTTCATAAAATATGGTGAACAGTCTGATCCCCTATATTGTTCTTTTAACCCAGACGGCAGCGATTCGAAAGCTCATCCATGAGGATATTTGCAACTAGGGTTTTATATGCGTATGCAACGCATCGTCGCTTTTGTCACACTAGAAAGTTGTTTTACCATGCACTAAAACCAATGCCTTATCTATTTGCAGTTTAGGAATGCGCCACGATGGCCCCCTAGCGGATAACAGCTGCGATCCAAGCGCCTATATCATGAGCCCAACGCTGGGCAGCGGCAAAATAACCTGGTCTCAATGCAGCAACAACTATTTGGAAAAGTTCCTAGAGTAAGTGGACTTTGGTTCGTAAAAGGAAACTGGTTCGTAGTAAAATGGGATCGATGGATCGTCAGTTCGAAAAAAAGAATAAATAAGAATAAGAATACATTAAAAACTAAATACATAAACTATAAACTAAACAAAACTATACATTTAACTAAACTACACTAAACTAAAACTAATACATTAACTATATAACTATATATATTATTAACTATAACTATATTAAACTTTCTGATACCCCTTATCTGCGGCTGTCAAGATGTATTGACGGACAAAATTAACGATGTGTTTTCAGCACAGTCCAGTCAAGGTGTCTTCTGGACCACGGTAACTCAGCAGGTCAACTAGACCACAGCGCTGAAGGGATTCTGCCTGGAGAGAGATTTGATGCTGACCAACAATGTAAGTGCTTGGCATTTAGAAGTAGAAGAAATAAATTTGAAAAAGGGTCATATAGAACTGATCGACGTAAAAAAACTCTCAAACAGACTCTATAAACAACCTTCTTCCAGCGACTTTTTTGTATACGGCATGGTTTGAACCTATGGCGTTGCCTTGCGAGGATGGCATCATCTTTTTCCTTTCTTTTTTTTTTATATTGTTTTATTTATATTTTTCTTTTTTTTCTTTTTAATCAATCATCGTACCGATACGACAGAAGAAATCTTTATGATTGTTATTTTTCAGGCATGCTAAAATACGGCAGAGGAAGTCGCCACGCAGCAGCTCAGAACCTTGAAGATATCTGCCGAGACCTGCATTGCCAAAGAGACAGGTACACCTGGACTTCACATCCTGCACTTGAAGGCACCAGATGTGGAGAGGATATGGTAAGAAAACAATAATGTAAACTGTTGTTTTCATTAAAAAATGCAAAGTTACCACTGTCAAAGTCAAAGTCAAAATTATTTATTTCCATATGATGTTATTACATCACTTAGATCCGTCATTACATTTTTTTGGGTGAGTTCACTAACACAATGACGGAATCTGTGGAGAAGAGCAGCTGTACTTCGATTAAGTCGAAAGGGGCAAAAATTGTAAATTACACTCTACATTTTGGACTGGAAATGAAGCTGATAAGCTATATCCTTGTGTGCAATAAAGTATATTCTATTCTATTCTGATGGTCCGTTTATCACGTCATCATTACCTCAGCCCGTAGAAATCCATTGCTGGATGACAGACTCAAAACTCAAACTCAAAGTGAAGTTCCAAGGATCCCTACAACGATCGGGCCGAGTGGTCGAGATCTCGACGAAGATTCCAGGTACTATTCCCGGTGGGGACACTGTCAAGCAAAAATCTCTTTGTGAGACTTTCCCCAGTTTGGTTAGGACATTGCAGGCTGAATCACCTGATTGTCGGAAAAGAAAGATGATTCCGTGCTTCGGAATGCACGTTAAGCCGTTGGTCCCGGCTACTATCTAGTCGTTACACGAGCCAAGTCAGTGGCCTTTGGCGGCTCTATAACACTGACTCTAGGGTTTGTGAGGTCAGTTGATGATGATGATGATGATCAGGTTCTTCTCCACAGATTCCGCCATTGATAAGTGAACTCACCCAATAAAATTTAATGACGGATCTAAGTGATGTAATAACATCCTGTGGAAATAAATAATTTTGACTTTGACTTTGACTTGACTTTGCCCACTCAACCCGCATCCAGCAGCTTTCTGCAACCTTCACCAGATCATCAGTCCATTTTGTGGCGTAGGTATAGTTTGAAACCGTTCCATTTCCCAGTACTGCCGAGGCGGAGAATGTGTGGAGCGTTCAGGGTCGACTGTGAAGAGGGGGTCCTGGGGCAAGTGGTCTGGCTGGTCCGAGTGCGCTTCGGCCTGCTTGGTGGACGACACGCTGGCACCTGCAGCCGCTGGTGTAGCTGTTGCTACCAGAAGATGCAATAGACCCAGGTATGAACACATTCCTTTTAAAGGGGAGCAACCAAAGTGGGCTTAACCTTGAACAGCCATTTCAAAAAAATTAATTCACAAAACATTTTGAAATAATATTATACTGAATTTAGCTGTCTATATGGGAGTATCAAATTAAATATAAAAAAATAATTTTTTGTAAGACTTTCAATCGATTGATAACGCCAAAACTAGTGTTACCAAATACATTCTGACGAAAGTAATAAGAACTTTTTTTTATTTTGATACTAAAATTTCAACATTTTTGAGAAATCCTTATTACAGGCAAAACAGTCAATATTATAATAATATTTTTTTGTTCATATTGAAGCCCAGAGGTCAAACATTTTGGTTGCTCCCCTTTTTCAACAGGTTACAAAAAGCTGTTATGAAACTTCCTCATGGATATAGTTTTTATTTTTTCATGCATGTTTTTTTTTTTAGAATAACAAGAATGACCTTTTTTTTCCAGACACAATGGGCACAATCATTGCGCGGGTTACGACAAAAAATATCAGTCGTGTCATGCTCAACAGGTAAGCTTTTACGGATTTTGTATTTAACTTTGATACAACTAAGGCATAAGACGATGTCAATCAGAGGCCAAGCGTAAAACATTTGGATTCCATAGAAACTCTACATAACGTGGGACTAGGAAGGGCAGAATAAAAAAAAGTAATCTCAGGCAGTATAACTCAACTCTGTAACATTACAAAAAACAGGCGTCTAGCACTAGACATTGAAGGTTTACAAACATCTCCTGGCACTATCTGTTTGTAATCATTAGTATTAGGTCCTTACATATGAAATTGGCGTTTTGTATGGGAGGAACAAAAAGTCGAAAAATTTTTATATAGTATATTTATTTAATCAAAGTATGAGCCATTGTAATCTATGCACTTTTGCCATCTCATAGGTAGTTCATTGATCCCTTTACTAAAAAAACCATTCGGACGGGAATCAATAAAATCTTTGAAGGCGATTTGGACTGCCCCATCTGAGTTGAATTTTTTCCCTTGCAAGAAGTTATCCAAATTTCGAAAAAAATGGTAATCTGTTGGAGCAAGGTCCGGGGAGTACGGTGGATGCCTTAGACATTCCAATTGAAGCTCTTCTAATTTGCTAGCCGTCTGTTGTGCAGTGTGTGGTCTAGCGTTGTCGTGAAGCAGCAGTGGCGTAGAGCGATTGACCAGCCTCGGTTGTTTACCAGCTAGCTTTTCCATCATGGTTTGCAATTGCTGACAATAGTCATCTGCCGTAATCGTCTGGCCAGATTTGAGAAAACTGTAATGAACGACACCGGCGCTAGTCCACCAAACGCTTACAAGTAACTTTTTATTGGTCAATTTTCGCTTGGAGCAGGCTTTGGCTGGCTTGCCAGGGTCCAGCCATTGCGATGAGCGCTTCCGATTATCGTAGAGAATCCACTTTTCATCACAGGTAATGATTCGATTTAAAATCCCTTCGTTATTGTGCCGGTCAAGTAATGTAACGCAGCAGTTGACGCGCGTTTGCCGGTTTGCTTCACTCAATTCGTGAGGAACCCACCTTTCAAGTTTTTTAATCTTCCCAATTTGCTTCAAGTGGATTAAAACAGTTTTATCACTAACACCGAAGCCTGCAGCTAACTCGGACGTGGTTTGCGATGGATCCGCTTCCACAATAGCCTTCAATGCTTCATTATCAACTTGGGTCTCCGGCCGTCCACGGGGCTTGTTTTGCAGGTCGAAATTTTCAGAACGAAAACGTTGGAACCAAAAACGCACTGTGTTTTCTTTTGCGACACAACCGCCATACACATCATTAACCCTTCGAGCCGTTTCCGCAGCACTGGTGCCACGGTGGAACTCGTACTCGTAAATAACGCGATATTTCAAATTTTCCATTTTGTAAATCGAGCGATGCAAACAGAAAAAAGATAAGTAAAAAAACAAATGAATGACGGTTTACGAAACACAACTACATGTGGAAATAGCTGTATAAATTTGAATTTCGAATTCCTAACCAAATAGGAGAAATTTGTGATCAAAGTGGCCAGTACGACAAAACGCCAATTTCATATGTAAGGACCTAATATTTCCATATATGTCTTTGGTATATTTATGTATGTACCTACCATATGTATGTATGTATAAATGTAGCATTTATTGTACTTTTAACTAATATGTTTTATTGTATTATTTTATTTTTACTCTCCTGTTTGGGTCGGTCGGGAGTCTCACTTTGTATGGAGACCAAAAATTTTTTTGTCTCAGGATTTTATTTTTTCGTGAAAAGTTGTTCAGTTTGACGGGTACTATCACTACACGGCGGGAACAAAACGATGTAAATTTCACGGTGTATATGTTAGTTATCTATTGTTTTATGTTTCTTTTGTATGCAGTAAAGTGTTTTTATTTACTTACTTACTAGACAGACACCCCAATACGGTGTCAGGTCGTATTAACCTCCCGTGTAGCGTAACAAACACGATAACCAATCGAATAATCTCCAATATAATGATTTGTTTCCAGTGCAACAATGTTCCTAGAATGACGGTGAGAGAGTTCGCAGACCAGATCTGCCTGCGGGCCAGGGAAGTGGACCCTGACTTGATTGGAACTGGACTGCAAAGAATCGATTCCGAAGGTAAGTGCCAAAAATTGTGAGTGTCAGGATGGCGGGTTGACGTAGGAATTTTAAATCGTGAACTAGTCGTCAATTCAGTACTTATTTGTTTTATATTTAATTCTAGTAGGCGTTCTCATAGGCGTGTTGTCTTGAATATTTAGGAGTAAAAGCATTCCGCTCCCTCGTAAGATTTATTTATCAACAGCTCATATACGTCCCCAAGGGGCTCGAGACTACCCTGAGTTAGTGCGGGTTGGTCGACTTCACACACAACCTTTGAATTTCTTCGCAGGAGTGTTTGCAGGTTTCCTCACGATGTTTTCCTTCACCGTAAATCGAATAAACGTCGGTACATGTGAATTCTAAATTCGAAAACACATTGGTACGTGGTAGGGATCGAACCCGCGTCTCCTGGACGAGAGCCAGCGGCCCTAGCCACTAGACCACCGAAGACGCGCCCTCATAGTTTTATTTACGCATTCATCGATTTTGAAAAAGATTTTCAGATACGTTTTCCAGTAGCGGTCGCCTGTAGTAAACTTTGTTTTTTCTAATGGACAAAGGCCTTCACAAAGGATCTTCATAGCGATCCAGGCCATATTTCCCGCGATCGTCACATCTCATAATATGGTGGTCAATAGGGGATCGGACTACTTTTATTTTATTTTATTAATCCAAATTTCTTAGTTTCTGCTATCGAACACTAAAATAATTTTTGCTCTATCTTTAAAATTGACTGAGTTATAAAGGTTTGAAATTCAAGATTAGACAGAGAGGCACATACCCACTTGTGACGTCATTTGTTAGTAACGCCATATAATCTCCATACAAAAAATCGTTTTTGAAAGAGACAGACATATTGAAACTTTAAAAAATCACTGTAAATTAGTTTTTCAACCAATTCTGTTTTTTTATTCACGAATCGTCTGCTACTAATCTATATTTTAAAAATAATTGATAAAATATGGTAAATTTAGGAACAGGCCGATCCCCTACCTATTGGTCATCTGGAGCAAGGGAGCGAAGCGATCGTCTTTTGTTCCTCTGTGGTCTAAGAGAGTCAGAGAAACAAAAGAAAGTCGCAAAACGCTAGGCGACGCGCGTCCAATTTCTTTGTTTGGAGTACCTAAACTTTTCCTTTTTTTCACGAGTAAACATGTCTAACTCTTAGACGTCAGCAGCGCATGCGCGGTGTGGTGCGACACGCGGGGGGGCGGGTACAAGTCGCGCGGCTGGAGCCTGCCCGACGGCACCGCTTGCTCGAGAATGTCCCCCATGTTCTGCATTGCGGGGTCTTGCCAGGTAAATGCAATCGTCTATCTCCCTCTGAACGTTTTCCTATCTTTGTGTGCTTGTTTTCCAGGTTGAGAAAAGCTAGTTTTAGGTAATGTTACGAAGTCTACATGCTACCTAGTTGTTTTAAAGGTTAAGGTTAGGTCGGCAGAATTCTGAGCTGGAGCGGCGCGAACCTCGGTGCATATTATTATGAGATGTAGTGGCAGTATAAAATACAAATGTGACGAAGAAGGCACAGTTACGCACTTATAGTAAAAAAGTAATTTGTTTTTTACAACAACTAAAACAAAGTCGGCCAACACCAACCGGCGAATTGCGATGAAACGTAACAGAACTTCAAAGTTAATATACGAAGTTAGTAATAACGAAAGCTTAAACAATTTAAGTTTCAAAAAGTTGTTGTAATACTTACAATAATATATTAAAAAACATGAAAGTCAGCAAACGCCTAATACAATACACTTTAGGAGTTGTAATAATAACTTAAAATATGTTTCTTCGTGTTTGCAGAAGTTTTCATGTAACATAAACGACAATTCAGACACGGAGTTTTCCCTCCGCCCGGGAGACTGCGAGTGGGAGGCGATGCAGCTGCAGACCGTCACACCTCGGTGAGTAGTTTACCAAGCCTCACCGTCACCATCTCAATCAAACAAAAGACAAAGGCTTCCCCGAGGATCTTCACAATAACTGATCCGACACTGCCCGCATGATGAGTCCATTTAATTAGACGGAAACGGTCAGGGATATTTTAAGGTGCGCAACAGCGCAAACGTTCACGCACACGCATGCAACATTGGCCAACTGCGTCCTAGAAAGGTTTGTTGTGAATAATAAATAACAAATGTTTAGAAGAGGAAGGACGTCCTTGAAATTAAAAACAAACCTTTCTATAAATTATTAAAAAAAAAACTATCGACACCTCTAAGCTAAAATCTATCAAGCCGTTTAAGCTGTAGAGCGTGCCAAAGAAATATACATACACTCGAAAAACATAACCCTCCTTCTAAAGCAGTCGGGTAATAAATAACACGGAGTTTGGAAAGGCTCTTAGGCCGTTTCTCCTCTATGCGTTTTTTCCATCGCACGCAACGCAACGTCCTAGAATGAGAACCATGCACGTTTACAGTATGTCTCTAGGCTCAGTATCATAAAAGCCTTCAGCTGCTTCCCAGCCCCAGTAATACTTTACATGTATTTCAACGAATCTTCCTGCATACAGTTCTGGAACACACAGGGCACGACGTCAATGCTCCATCGTTTGAGGAACGGCACCACGTAACTTACTATAAAACTTCCAATTTTCCAGCACAAAGACGTCAGGAACATGGCGCCGCGCGGTGGGGTCCCAGTGGCGGGCGGCGAGCGGCTGCCACTACCACTGCGTGTCCCCGGGGACAGGCGTGAGGCTCGTGCGCTCCAACACGCTCACCAGCATACAACTGTGCAGTCCCGACTCCAGTAGGAGGGATCTGGTGCGTATTATCAGGTTTGAGTCCAGAAACGCTCAAATAAAATTACTTTTATGGGTTTGCTCTTGATCCCGAATCCCGATCCAGCCCGAGAGCAGGGATGGGATCTACGATGTAGCGAGCTTACCCAGAAGTAGCCTATTCACTCTGGCTTTAAAGAGAGTCGGATTATATGTGCTCGGAAACAGACGCCGCCGGCAGGAGATTCCACTCCTTTGTTATGATAATACACTTTAAGTAATTACATTTCGTCAGTGGTGTAATGGTTAAGGCCGCTGTCTTCCGTTCGGGAGACGCAGGTTTGATCCCCATCACGAACCAAAATGTTTTCGAATTCCGAATTGATATTTACGTTAATTAATTCAACGCTCTTATGGCGAAGGAAAACACCGTGAAGAAATTCAAAGGTTGTGTGTGATGTGAAGTCGACCAACCCGAACTGGGCCAGCATGGTCGACTAAGGCCTGATCGCCCTAATTCAGGATAGGCTCGAGCCCCTCGGTGGGGACGTATATGAACTCTCAGAAAGACGTGAATATTAATTAATGGCATTTCCTTACAGGGCTGCACCCAGAGGAAGTCGCCGTACCAGTACGCGACCATGGTGTGCACCAAATACAAGGAGAGAGTAAGAAGACTGTCCGGACTGGGGATGCAGATATCGCCAGCTTTGGGTAAAGTTAACCCTTATCCTCATCATCATCGTGTGGGTTGTAAGGTCGACAACCGACCTCACAAACCCCGGACGTTTCAGTGTTATAGAGCCGCCAAAGGCCACGACTTGGCACGTGTAACGACTAGATAGTAGCCGGGACCAACGGCTTAACGTGCCTTCCGAAGCACGGAATCATCTTTCTTTTCGGACAATCAGGTGATTCAGCCCGCAATGTCCTAACCAAACTGGGGAAAGTCTCACAAAGAGATTTACAGCTAGTGCCTATGTGTAGTGGTCTATATCTATGTAGTGTCCCCACCCGGAATCAAACCCGGAATCTCCGTAATGGGCGTCGACATCTCGACCCACGGAGACAATTAGTCTCCGTGTCTCGACCACCCCTAGTAGACTAACATAAGTTTCTTGGACAGACTCGGATTTGGATGAAATTGTCATCACCTCAGCCTCACTTTTGGATTTCGATAATCTATTATTTTATTCTGTCCATAACAGCCTCCGTGACGAGTAGTCGAGATTTCGACGCCCATTACGGAGGTTCCGGGTTCGATTCCCGGTGGGGACACTGCAAAGCAAAAATCTCTTTGTGAGACTTTCCCCAGTTTGGTTAGGACATTGCAGGCAGAATACCTGATTGTCCGAAAAGAAAGATGATTCGGAAGGCACGTTAAGCCGTTGGTCCCGGCTACTGTCTAGTCGTTACACGAGCCAAGTCAGTGGCCTTTGGCGGCTCTATAACACTGGTACCAGGGTTTGTGAGATTGCTTGTGTCGACCTTCGTGCAATAAGAGAGGCTATATTTAGAATTGGACTGACGCCAGCTGTAATGATGATTGTTTCAGAGGATCCAGACCGGCCATGCCGCATTGCGTGCCAGGATGAGAGGGTTTCCCACAGGTTCTACCTGGTGAACGGGCAGGAAGGCTGGTTTCCACTGGGCACCTCGTGCGGAAAGAAAAATTCCTCCTATTGCGTCAGCGGGAAATGTCTGGTGAGTAGAGTTCTTCTTGCTATTTCTTGACTATAAAGACAACAAAACGGAAGGTAAATTCACCCAACAGAGGAGCGAGGAATCACCAATTTAACTAATGACGTAAAAATTCCTAGACCCTCCCTAGAATGTATCAAAAAATTTGTTCTAAAAGAACGTCGCAGAAAGATAATAGGCCTATGCCCTGCAGTGAGTTACAAAAAATTATTGTCTATGATAAAATTATAATAAATTCACCCAAGCACGATCAAAAAAGTAAAGGATACATTAATTATGAAAGTCGATTATTCTATTTTGTCTTACCCGTAGGTAACAGTCTGTTTCTCACCTTTTTGTACTCTTCTATTAGAATCCAATAAAAAATACTCTTACATTGTTTTGTATGTATATTTCCAGGAATTCGGCGAAGACCAGACCCCGCTATCGGAGATGGTGTTCACGCTGCCACTGCTCAACAGGAACAACAACACTCGCATCACCAGGCGCTCTTCCAGACATAAACGCAGCCTCGCCAGGGACCGAATGACTGTCAAATCAAAGCTTGACGAGAAGGACCTGGCCACCATCATCGCTAGGCTCAACCTGACAGGTGAATACCTTCACAAATACTTTTGTTCTTTAAGCTACGTACCAGGCAGTACCTGCCAGGTGGACTGATGACCTGAGGAAGGTCGCTGGTGGTGGCTGGATGAGGAAAGCGGGTGATCGTGCGCTTTGGCGTACCCTTGGGGAGGCACACGTCCAGCAGTGGACTGCAATAGGCTGATTTGCCAGGCATTAAGCATAGACGTAGCTTTAGCAGGAATCGGATGACTGTTATAATATAAGCTTGAGGAGGAACTGACCAGCAGCATTGCTAGGCTCAATCGGACAGGTAATAAAACACAGACTTTAGAGTTAAAACATTCCCATCGCTAGATGCTTCTTTTACCCTGCGTTCCGAGACGCGCTGAAATCGATTAAATTACCCGTAATCGTGTTCCGAATCACTTTCAGCCACACATTTTGGCAAAACAAAACACTTCAGTGGAGGGGGCTCATAGGCCAGCAGTGGACTGTAACGGGCCGTTGAGGACATTTAAATGTTTATTTTTATCGTTTCAGAGAACCACGATAAGTTCTACAACGACGCTCTGCCGGAAAACATTGAAATAGACTTCCGAAATCCGGTCCACATTGCACCTGAAGATACCATGATGAAAAAGCCGCCGAGACCTACTTGGGACTAATATGATTAGGAATTTGAACAGTATTTTATTTACCTACAAAATGGCTAGGTAAATACATTTCGAGAGGTTGCAGTCAAGAGTTCTTCAGATGGAATGAGTAACTTTTTGTGAAGTCAGACCAGGCAAATAAAAAATCTCGCCATGTTGCGGAAGATGAAGAGAACTATTTTCTTAACAACAATTATTAATAGCCAAGGATAAAAAGTACATGTCCCCAATTTTAATTTTCATGGTCGGGCTTTGCAATCGACCAATCTGAGATTGATGATCCACTTTGTCGATTATACGTTTGAAACTGTTAAAACTTTAGGGAAAAGATGTTATCTATATCTAATTATTGGGTCATGATTTAAGTTGGTTAGCATTTTTCAAAAGATTTTGACCTCGCTAGAAACTTGCCAAATTTTAGCCGCGTGAGGTCGCCACTGCACCGGCGCGCGCGCACTTATTACTTCTTCAGTCCGCTACAGGGCGGCACTCGAGGCTTTGAAACCGAATCGAATAAGAATTGACTGTATGTTGTTGAATCTATGTCAGGTTGTGTGCACTGCAATAATTTAAAACTATGAAATATAAACATGGACATGGATGGCCGTTTTAGTATTAAAAGTAATATTTGTAGTGGCCAGTTCGTCTACTAGCCCAATACAATTTGGAGTTTCGAATTCCTTCTGAATCATCTGACGTTTATCTGTGTATTTAACTGTTTAGTCAATGCATGGGTCAATGCAATAAAAATGTAGCTATAATACCTAATTTAGTTGTAAGTATTACCGGATAAATCATAGTGTGATACAAAAGAGTAGACATGTAATTTGGCAACACTGAAAATTTTTCAGTCAATCATTGCAGAGTGTTGCCATTTATAGCAAAAGTTAAATTAGTCTAATCTTTTGTGTCGTGTTCACTAAATAACGCAAAACGTTACGGGTGATAGTTCAGCCCAAGAATTAGAACAACATAAGTTCCATGACTTAAAAAATAAATATAATGTCGACTCTGTTATTAGTTGACCAGTTCATAAAAAACTTTATTTTTTTAGTTCTTTGACCGAGCGAGTTCGCAGCGTCTCCGTTTCAGCTTGTCCAAAATTGCTTTTGTATGTCTATCTGTCTGTTCCACTCTACAGGTCGCGTTTCTCATCTCAACCGATTCTCGTGAAATTTTGTGAGCAGGTTCGATAAATATATAGAATTTATTTGTTTTTGGAAATTAAAAAAAAAAATACCGAGGTAATAGGTTTGAAAACGTAAAAGAAATCATGTCATTTAAAAAAAATGGTATTCGCGAGGTCTACAGCTCACAGAGCCACTAGTTTAATAGTTCTGGTTTTGCGTCGTTTAGTTAACACACACGCGTGTATCAATGTGTGAGTATGAACATTATGTGATCAAAATAAAGTATTTATTTTTATATATTTTTTTTATTATGGCCGACAAGGCTATCTTGAACAAACAGCTAGATCAAGCAGGATACACTTGCACCGAAAATAAAAACGACCTAATCTATAGTTACAAGCTTCACTGCTTAGCTCTTGCTAAGCAGTGAAGCTATACAAGTAATTGTGGAATGACAAGAGTCATCAGAAAAATATATTCCATCTTTTGTATATATTTTTTTAAAGTGGCAACACTGTTGGAGAATGTTCAAACATTTTTCGAAAATAATAAACAAAGGGAGATCAGAGATCAGTGCAAGAAAGCCTTTGCCTAGTGGGACAGTTAAAAAGGGCTATTAAAAAAAAACAAAGAAATACAGGATTTTTTCAATTTTACAGAAAACATCCCGATCCATTACTAAGCAAGAAACAAGTCACTTC